>MU394003.1:686252-878338 GCA_022578575.1 Hypoxylon sp. FL0543
ACACCCCCCCCCCCCCCCCCCCCCCCCCCCCCCCCCCCCCCCCCCCCCCCCCCCCCCCCCGAGGTACAGTATTTTGGGGACGAGAACAACAAAACAATCGAGATTAGTACCTAGGACATCGGCTACAACGTCGACTCTACATGTCCAGAATCACGCGAGTCAGAAAGGCCAGAAGAAGTGTAAGACGCCACGACAGAATATTCAACACGATTGTCAACACGCTAACGTCTACAAGCTCGTACATCTACAAAGAAGGCAGATGTCACAATAATGCCATACGAGGCAGCCAGGACCGGGAGGATGCTACTATCCTCCGACTATGTATTCTTGGCAGCGACTTTCTGAGTCCTGGTGGGCTGTGGGAAGTCAGTATTGATTGTCCTACCCGTCACACGGTGTTACGCGGCATGGCTACCAAGTCATTGCGGATGACATCTTCGACACGAATCGTCCCACCGCATCAGGAGAGGGATTTGTCATGAGTCGAGTCCTAGAATGTCCAATCACTGATTGGCAATTGACCCGCATCCAACCCATTCCGACTATAAACCTGTAATGTTCCCATGAACTTGCAGTTCGCATCTCGAGATGACTGAGGAATCGCCACCGGGCGACCACGGAAGCCCAGGCGGTGGCGAGTTAAAGCTGCCTCATGTACCATTCCAAAGGTCTGTCCCACGCAAGGGACCTCATCTGAGGTTCCAAGATGGAACGGAGAAGGTCCCTCGTGCCACGCAAGATCAGGAGCAGCAGAGAATATCCGCTGCTATAGATAAATGTCACAGGATATATGCGCTATTTAGCTGCTCGCAAACGGCGGGTTCGCTTTTGCGACAATAAGACTGTCACTCGAAGAACCATGTGCTCCGGCACCGAAGCGCCGGTCTGGGCCTTGAAGATGCACGCGAACCGGAGCTCGCAAGAAGCTCTACGGCGCCATAGAAAACTCCAAGGGTACGTTTTCTCTTCTGAGCTCCTACAGGGCGAAGCAAGCCCATTTCCCCTTTGACATGTGAGAATTCCATATTAACGAGTATCGACGGCTACACAGCTCATCTGATGTCGATAACCATGAAGGAAAACATAAAAGTTCCCTACGGGGTCCCCTGTTGGGGTGTGTTTGAGGCGCACTCAATCGAACTGGGTATCTTCTCCTAAATGTCCCCGCGACATCCCTGACAAGACGGAAAAGGGGGGGAAGGGAAAAAAATAGGGAAACAAAAGAAAGAAAAAAAAAAAAACAACGAAAAAAAAGGAGACAAAACAGTATAAAAGGAGGGGGAAACGAAAAAAAAAGAAAGAAAGGGGTAAAGAAGGAGAGGAGAGGCTAGCCCCTCCTCAAGTGAGCATCGTGACTGCAGCCACCACGACGTCCCAAGACCAATGATTTCGAGATTGAGATGATTTCCGCTCTAGTATCCCATCTCATACGCCAAGGAGTCTAGGGACCTCAAAATATCGCGATCTTGACCCCTCATCATGGTCAATTACACAAAATCAGGAACAAGCTCACCCGATAAAAAGAATGAAGCACTCAGATGGAATAGCACCAATCTGACGCCGAAGACGAATCCTACACCCATAAAGTACAGGAGACACTTCCTCAGTATCTGCGAAGAAACAGCAAGAGACTTGAAGGGATATCGGATCTGTCGTTCATTTCACAAAGCTGTCTCATCTCGGGAGCCATAGCGTCCGGCTTCAGTTCGTGGAAAGCCCGTCGCTGCACGAACTTATTCATCTTCAAACAGCCGAGAACATGTTCGCCGCAAACAAGGGAGACGTGCATGCAATACGAACGCATCTAAGCAGTTCACGCCCGACGACTGACGCAAAAAGCAACGTTCAGCCCGCTTACTCATATACAAAGCCAGGCTACAACTATTAGCATACGATACGTATCTATATATGACTGTGCCAACCCGATGAGCCACGGCGATACGCGGGACGACAAATACCTGCGGTGGCTCATCGGATTGGCACGGTCATATATCAACACGTCCGTCACCAGATACTGTGAGCAACGAGGCGACTGATGCTGCTAAATACACGACGCTATAAGAACGAATAGATCCCCACACAGCGATGGAATCGCCATTCAGGGGCTGCGGCCTAGCCTTCCGCAGCAATCGCTTGCGGAGGTATCAACAATTGGCCTGTAAGTCAACTGCCTCATTCTGCCGCTGTTCGAGCAAACACGGTCTAATACAATTTAAAGCTTCAAGCATTCAACCATAGCCGAAGAGTCAGCCGCCTCAACCTCCACAATTCTCGCCAAGCTCGACGTGGCGAACTCCCAGACCAATGGTTGATACCTGGGCAAACGACTACAAGTCCGAAGTCCTAGGAAATGATCGAGAGGCTTTTATCAATTTAAAAGCGCAAGGCCGAGTCGGACGCGAAGAAGGCCACTAAGAAGCCTGTCGACCTTATAGGCCCAACTGCTGGCACGATTCTTGATCATCAGATAACCAGCAATCTGTCATAACTACAGCATTTACAGTTCAACGTAAGTATATATCACTCATTCCTAGTCCTTGGCCTGTGTGCTTGACTGGGATTTGGTTTAACTAAAGATCTATTCTAATCAGCATCAGAGCAACGTCACAATGGATGACGTGACTGGACTTGGAGCTCAAGCCAAGGAGCTGATCCTAGAGATCGTGGCCAGCGACAGTCGCAATGGTCACGATGGGAAGAACGTTCCCGGTCCTAGAGAAATGACCACGGTCGTGGCAGCGGTCAGGGTGCTACGGACCAACCAACCCCATCATTTACTTGATTTACGTTCCTTGAGAACCCGTCAAGATGATTGTCGGCGAGGTGGTCAATACCTCTAAATTGCGCCTGGAACCCTTATCACAACATGAATAGGGTCTACCGATATTAGACTCTACCCCTTTCTCAATTCCACCCATCCGCGCCAGGGGGACAACCAAAGAGACGCAGCATACCACCGGCTGCAAAATCAGCCTTGTGGCGAAACAATTCATTTCACCTAACTCCTTCTTTGCCGAAAACCTCGCAACATGCCAAACAGCCTGCGAAGAGCCTATCAAATTGGGGGCTTGGAAACCAAGCGGCCCAAGAAGGTGCATGTACACCACCATCAGCGATATTTCTATGAAGGTCGGCTGTGGTCAAGAGACACTCGCATTATCTATCGTTAGCCCGCTAAGTGTTGGCTGGTACCAACGGCTGGTACCTCATGCGATCCATCATCGCAGAGGCGCGCAACCAAGACGGCCGCCTCATTTACTTCGCCGACTGGGAAGGCCATGATCCGCGGACGGGCGTCGGTTGGCCTAGCTCATGGGCAGAAGGCTAGATGGCCTCGATACCGTAATGGGAACTAATAGAGTAGAGAGAACTATTTGGAGGGTATCAAATCCGCTTCCCACTCACTACTCGGTCATGAACCACTCGGTCATGCACCTCTACCCGGAAGCGACCCACGGCTCCGTAAGTCAGTGGCACTGCTGGTGGTTCCACAGGTGCTGAAGCACCGCCAACCAACAATACCGGTTTGGCACCCACTCTTGCAACAAGTACTTGAGCTTTCTTTACTTCTAAGACAGTAGAGACATGGATACTGCAGGAAGCTCAGCGCATACCATAATCAACTGGGCCTACTCCTCGTGCAGACAAAACGTTTCTGCTGCCACCCAGCAGCTATCTCTGACTTTCTGCACCTGAGACGCAACATAAAGGGACATTGTACAGTTATACAAGTTTATTACCTCACTTCATTAACTCCTAAAACGTTATAACCTGCTCTCAAAGAGGTAGTAGCTTTACGCCTCAAGAACAAACAAGGACGCCGTAACGTATTGTATATCTTAGATAGAAGACGTCCACGTTATGGAAAATCAAATCGATGTCATTTGTTTCGGGTTGCCTGTATCTGCCGATCTTATGGGGTATAGAACACCAAGGAAGAAACAGAAGTCAATAAACGTGCCAGTGTCTTTTTTGCCCCTTGTCCTGCGCCGTCCAGTGCAATACCAGTTCCCTGGTCCAAATCAAATGTAACGCCGTGAATGAAATCTGAATTGTTACAACCTGTGTCCATTATCGCAATTTTCTCCTCCGTTTATGTGCATGCTCTGATGCGTTCACATGGGGCGTTGCTAGAGTCGGTGAACTTGTGCAGTCGATGAGAATTATCCGAATATGGCGTCTAAGCACGCGTAGAGGTCTATAAAGCGGGATCATCGGGGCATGAGCTTGTAGATCTCGTCGAGCATCTCTTGCAGTTCCTCGTCGCTGATCTTGTCGTTGAGGGAAGGGATGAGATACTTGGCTTCTTCGGCCGTCTCGCAGCAAAGCGAACCTGGAGACGAAATCTTCGGTTAGCTCCTCAATTTCAAAGCCACAGAGATCATCTTTCTGTAACGAAGGAGCGTACCAAGCTGTGCGCGCTCAAACTTATGGAGCTTCGGATACGAGCTTAGTAGACGCTCGACGGCCTCGACGCTCTCCTTCCTCTTGAACCGAGCAAATGTATCGAGGTAGTCGATGGTCTTCGTGAGCATCCTGACAGAGAAGACAGAGTTAGCACGCCATCAGCTCTGCTAGCACTCTTCTCTCCTATCGACATCATCGATCAGGATTATCCAACATACTCGGTCTCATTCACGTTCTTCCGGTCCATGCGGCGCTTGGCGACGAGCGCGTTGATGACGAGAGCAGCTTCGGAGAGCGTGAGTGTGTCGACATCTTGGAATTCGCCCAGACGTAGGACAGTGGTGGCCTCCTCGCTACCGGCGGGCTGGGGCCTCGACCGCGAGGTGGGAGGATGATGGGACATTGTCGCGATTGACACTTCGACCGATGACGATAGTGCAGATGTCGGAAAAGTTGCTCCCGGCGACGACAGAGTCCGCCCTGGCAGAGAAGTGTGGTTGTTTTTGATCTTTCTTTCGACCGTCGCAAATGGACGCGGTGAATTGGAAAGGTGAAGGATGATATGCGACGGAGAAAGAAATGGCCAGCTGCCAGACATGCGGCTGTAACCTTCGATGAACACGCTTGCAGGGGCCCAGGCGAATTGTGGGGTCTTGGGGGAAGCTTCTATGTACGAAAATCTAAAAGCGCGCTTACCCATTAGGGCTTGGCCTATTTTTATACGTACCTACGTATCTGTTGGGGGCTATCCGGATGAACGCCGGCTTATCAACGTCACTCTGTAAGGCAGAGCAGGGGACAACAGCCAAACCGACGGAGCTGGTGAAGCGCCCGTGTCATATGAGATCTCATATCAAAAAGTTATGAACGAATAATTTTTAAAGAGAAATGAGCATAGAAGTCGTCTCCGAACCCCCTCAATCATACCACAAGTATAGAAAGTCCCCAATACCACCAGACAATGTGAGTACGAAGTTCCGCCAATTTGCTGCGATTTATGGAACCGCTCCTAATTCAGATTATAGGGGCGTGCTAGCTCTCATCGTGATCAACAAGGCCGGCGGTCTAATCTACAACCGGACCTTTGGAGACGGCCTGAACCAGCTCAACACAAATGACTATCTCGTCCTCGCTGGTACCTTTCACGGGTGAGACATGCCCCCTTTGTCTCACGATAAACTTCGCCTGCTCATCCTTTTGCAGAGTCCACGCCATTACGGCTCGCCTGAACCCGCTGAAGGGGTTGATCCCCCAACAGCCGCCCGCCGCGGTAACCGCGGGAGGCGTGCCGATACCAAGCCGGCCGGACCCCCCGTCGGGCCTCGAGGTGCTGGAATCGGAGAACTTTCGGCTGCAGTGCTTCAACACCTTGACCGGCACCAAGTTCCTGCTCTTCACGGATACCATGCAGACCAACATCGACGTGGCCATGCGCAAGGTCTACGATCTGTATTCCGACTACGTCATGAAGAACCCCTTCTACCAGCTCGAGATGCCCATCCGTTGCGAGACCTTCGACAGGAAGCTGAACTCGTACATTAGAGAGATTAATAGTTCGAGGTAGGGGGGAAGGCTGCTCCTGATGTGACATGGGTTACGTTGCGAATTCATCGGGAATCAAGGGAAATTTTGCTAGCTTGCTCGGGGTGGATGAGATAAGCTAGCTAGGTATCTAGAGTTGCATCATCGCGTGGCGTTTGGAGTTCACGGTCCCATTTCAAAATGGTCAGACTCTGGTTATTGATAGAAGAAACTGCACTGCATATTTTGCAGCAATGACATTCCCCTGTTTGATTCGCCTCCTTAGAAGTCTAGTATTACTGTACAAGGCCAACTCCGTGATACCATACCGATGGGAATCGAGTCAATCGACTGCAGGCAACCAAATCTACGACGTGTCCATCTTATCGTCATCGCCTTTCTTGTTGTCCTTCTTCTCGGTAGATCCACTTCCGCTGGGCTCGCCTTGCTCGTTCAGCAGGGGTTGGTTCTCGCCCTCTTCCTGTATGCCCTCTAGATTTGTCTTCTTCGCAGCTTCCTCCTGCTCTTTAGCTGCCTTGGCCTGTCTCGCGTTCTCCTCTTCCATGCTCATGCGCAGGGCAAGCGCCAACTCCGGATCCGCACTAGGGTCGAAGTCGAAGTCGCCAAAGTCGCCACCACCTTCGGCCATGGGGCCTCCGCCGCTGGCAGCGCCCTCGCCGAGAAGAATGGGCGTCGTGATGAGTTGGTCGCTCAGAAGCTTGCCGCTAGGGGGGATAACGACGAGGTGAGAGTTCTCGTTTGTCTTGACGGTGTTGTTAAAAGCCTCGAGCTTCTTCTGTGTGTCGTCATCCTCCAAGTCGCCGAAGATAACGAAGTCGATGTCAATATTGCCCTTCTTCATCTTCTTCGCCAGAGATACTAGCTTCTTCTCATCATCAGCTACGGGCGAGCACACGAAGGCGATGATGCGTTGGCGTTGGGACTTGTTTTGTCGATGCTTCAAGGCAAGCTATTGGAGAGAAATCAATCGTTAGCTTCGGCCCCCAATAATCCGTGGTCTAGATAGTAGAGTTCAACATACACTGGCGATCTGGATACCGGTTGCGAGGTGGGCAGAGCCCGAGATCTTCTTCCTTATACGGTGCAGGCCTTCGAGCAGCTTGCCTCGTTCCGTCGTCAGCGTAGACAGGACCTCGGGACCCTTGCCACCCATGCTCATCAAGCCTACGGAGGACTCGGGGTTCGACTGAGTGATGCTTTCAAATATGATATTGATGGCATCCGCTTGAGCGTCGAATCTCGACGGCTGGTAGTCTCCATTTCGGCTGCTCTCGCTGTTATCCACGATTATCATGACAGCTTGTAACGGCATCTTGGCGGTGTTGTGCTTCTGAATCTATTTCGTAGGTAGGTAGTAAGTGAGAAATAGATTAGGTTTTGGCCGCTGTACGAGGCTGGAAGATGTCGTAATGGGTGGAAGATGGGATGTAACAAATAGGTGCAGGAGCTACATGTAGAATCGGAGTATGAGCTCTCTCTTGACAAACGTCAGGCAGGTGCAGCCTGCGTAGGTATGTACAAGGTACATGTACATAATGCCGATGCATGGGAGCTCGGGCCAATTTACATGTATTGTATCGGGCTTAGCCGTTTTGAGGAGCCCTGTTGCTCAAGCCACCCAATGAAAATTCTAGCGCCGCAGAGCAAGCTGTGCCTATCTTTTGTTTACTTGCACAAGCATTAGTTTCATCATCAACACGCCAAAGTCCTTGCATCGTACTCCATAATACCCCATATTCAAAAACGCCCTTCACGATAGACGCGTCTGTACAGAAATTCACTCCTCATTCCACCACACACCACACTCTACAACCCGAATCAAAGTCAATTAGCAAAGCGAAGATGGCACCCATGAAAGCGACGCGAAAGCGCAAGTCGAGCAGTTCGGCAAGCCCTGTCGGAGACCAGAGGATCCCGACCAAGGGCAGCCCGTCTAGAAGTCCGATTAAGAAGAGGAAGTTGGGTCTCTCGCTTGCGCAGAAGCAAGCCCTCATCGACAATCTTCAACTTGAGAGTATGGACGCGATTCTGAACCCGACTGTCAAGCTACGCGATGCTAACCAATTATAACGCAGTTACCGAACGTGCACGGCGACTCAGAGCTCAATACAATATCCAAGCGCAACAGCTTCGGTCACGAGTAGAGATGCGCGTAAACCGGATACCAACTGCTCTAAGAAAGGCCAAGATGGGCGAGCTTCTTTCCAAGTCGTTACAGCCTCAACAACCACCTCGGCCACCCAAGTCAACGTACGTAGCTAGGCCACCTCCCGTCCCAGCAAAGGACGACATGTCATCCAAACCTCTCCCAAGAAAGCCAGTTCCGGCGAGCAGTGCCGCAGTTGGACGCAAGCGCTTGAGGTACGCGTTCGTTCATTATTTCGTTCCAGTTGTTCAACTAACATTGCCTAGTGACGAGATATCTGCCGACAAGGAAAATCAGGGTAATGCAGTCGAGAATCCCAAGAAGAGAGCTCGTGCTGTCCCTGCAAAGCAACCTGCACCTATCCAGCCAGGCAATGTTCTGTCACCCACATCTTCAAACACCCGAACCGTCGTCCCTCGCCAGCGTCTAGTATCGCCTGCGAAGCCCATGATTAGCAGACCCGCATCCCCTATAAAGGCCCCACCCCCTAAACCGAATATCATATCAAGCATGGTTGAGAAGGCTAAGGGCGCTCGACCCGCAGCTGGAAGTAGAAAGGCCACTGCTTCGTCCTCGACGAATTCAAATCCTAGTACTACTGCCACACGGACGCGACAAGCCGCAGCCACTTCACGTCCACCCACTGCAGCCTCTACGCGTGGAAGACGGAAACTCAGCGCTACGAGCGAATCAAGCAACGGGAGCAACGCAACCAACGGAACGGTGGTAAAGAAGACGACTGCTTCAAGAGCCGCCAAGACCACCGCACCACCGGCTAAGAGAACGGTGATGAGCACGATAAAATCAGCCACTACGAAGAAGCCTCCCGCGTCGAAGGCCACGGCTGCATCTACGACAACGGGAACTGGAAGGACGCTTAGGAAGAGAGCCTAGGTGTATAATGACTCTAATGTATAATTGCAATTGATTATTGTTTGGCGTTCAAGTTCAGGGTTAAGGCATTGGTCGGTAAAGGAGGGTACGGATTAAGTACAGGTCGCATCGCAATGAGAACCTTGTTGGCATTTGCTTTTCAGGTATTCAAGGACTGCTGCATTTCTGCCCCCCTCATCTCCCCTGGCCTAGCTAGGGGTCACTCCCTAGGCTTCGTGACATCAATGCATCAATGACATACATCATCTACCCAGCCTAGCTAGCCGGCGCTGGCTCCTTTCTTCTTCTTATCGTCTACTAACTCGATGTTGTCCTCGGGTATATCCTTATACTTCTCAAGCAAGAACTCCTCGATCTCGTCGCTCACGTCGCCCTGGACCACGATCTCCTCGCCGCCGCTGGGGACCTTGGTGACGGAGGAGCCGGTGGCGAACTTCTTGCCGAACTCCTTGGCGACCTTCTTCAGGTCCAGGCCGAAGGCCTCGAGGCCGGACACGGCGGTGACGAATTTCCGCTTGTTGCGCTCGACGCGCTTGATGGTGACGACGCTGTTGGCGATCCTGTCGGCCTGCTTCTGCTCCGCCTTCTCGGCCTGCGCGGCCTTCTTCTGGGCGTCCTTGGCGGCTCGCTTCTGCGCCTCGACCGAGAGGGACGCGGTGGCGGCTTCTAGGGCTTCTGCGGACGTCCATGGATTAGTTGAGCTGCGTCGGTGGTTCAGTCCGGAAAATTGAGATTGATCATCGCAGACCGACCCCGTTTGACCGGAAATGCATAAAGGCTACGTACCAGGAGACCATATCTGCTCGTACAGGGCTGGGTGGTTCTTCTGCAGCCAGTCCTGGCACTTCTTGACGGTGCCGCCGTATTCGCAGTACTACTTTTGGCAATCAGCTTCCTCTTTCCTCTTTTTCCCGTCTTCATCCTCGCGGCGGCTCGTGCGCCACTCGGGGAATTTGGAAGGTCGGTCGTATCGTACCTCTGGTGGTAAAGTGCATACTACAGCAATGCACAGAGGGCTGGGTTAGCTATAGCTCTATGCGTAGTTGTATTATTACCACCCACGCATCCCCCCAGGTACCAGGTATGGCTGGCTGGTGGGGAAGCCTGGCGGTCGCTTTTTGTTTGACTTACCGCCGCAGTAGATCACATGGCGGCCCTGGGGCTCGCTGGGCCCGTCGGCTTGTTCTGTGTCTGCCATTCCCTTGCTGATTGATTGAATATAGGGAAACGCGAGGTGTTTCGGTTCGTCTGATGGTTTGTAACGCTGTATTCTCTAGTTGCTGCTGTGTTGAACGCGGGGTCGTCGACAGGTTCGGTGGACAGGTACGGTGGGTTGGTGGGGTAGTTACGTTCGTGTCCCCCCCGCGAAGACGGCGCGAGGCCAGGTGAAAGCTCGATTACGATAGCAGGAAGGGAGGGACGGGAATTACAAGCCACAGTTTCTACGTCAAGCTTACGCCACAGTTGTTTGCTTATTGAATCAGCTGCCTTTGAATTATCCACGGGCACTCTCTTTTCAAGTTCCAAACAGCTATCTCTTTCGGGTGTCGGAGTGGAATGCACTTGTTGTTTCCTATAGCGAGGCAACTCAAACTATAGGCCTAATGGAACCTGGTCTTCTCTTCTCAATCCATTAGGTGCTTAGGTACTCAACAATGTCCTTCCATCCGATCGATGCTACACAGATCTCACAGTAACCCTCGACTCAGCGTCGTTACTCTTCCAAGTTCAAGGCAAGCAAGATCAGGACTATCTTGAACGACCTATCTTTAGGTATCCGCGTTTTGTCAGCGGCGAGCATCATTCATAGTCATCACTCTATTCTGTATGCTGCCGTCTTAATCAAATTGAGAGGAGCATTAAGAATATTACGAAAACAAGTTTGTTGATGGGGTGATTATTTATAGCTGCTCAGCTTCATGAAAAGTGTGTGGGCTAGAGCAATGCCTGATGAGCTAAATAGTCCTTCCTATACCCTACAAGTCGCCTCAGACATGAAAGGATGAAAACTACCGGTATCGTCCAAGTTAATATGACGTTTTAGGAACGAAGGAGCGTCTTCCCTTCGCGAGCCCTATCTACATATTCCCTGGATCCGTTCGCGCATGTCGATACTTGCTGTCATCCAACCAAGGTAGTCTTGACGACGTTTTATCCAGCTACCTTTTGTCTTGCGTTCTGCGAATTCTGGAAGTTTGGTTACCCTGCACGATTCATCCCATCGCGGAACACGGCTGGTCCAATCACGGAGCGTCACAGCTGCAGTACGGCGTCTAAGCGCTCAGTCAGCGTAACCTCACCTCATTGGTCTGGGAGCCTGCAATATCTCTCCAATCAAGTATTTCCACCACCCTCCATCCCGCGCGCCAGCCTGACTATTGGAGCCCGTCGCGGAGATTTCTAAAATTATACCACCGCCGGCCGTCTGGCTTAGGTCTCTGATTGGTTGTTGGAGTCGGTAGTTCGGCCGATACCACGTCTGGACTGACGTCGGCCAGCGAGACGACCAGTCTTCTTCCGGCACAGCTATCACACATTCATACCCAAATGGGTTTGCAAGAGGTGTGCCTCTGGCCAAATCTGCAGCATGGAACTTGAGGCCATGCAGCCAATGTGCCCTCGTCCGCCCGTCGACATGGAGAACCGCTGGCTTGGAAGCGCTCGCCTTCCTTCCCATGCGACTGTCTCCACGCGATAGCCGCTTGCCATCTTCAAGGCCATAGTCTTAAAACTACCCGCTCCCAAGCGCCTGGTAGGTCTCTTGTCTTTTGCTCTCTTTCCTCAAGCTTCCTTGAGGTTGCCTCATGTTGCCTCATTCTATACCTCGCTTTCGTTGAACGAAGCGTTCCTGTCGTTTAAGCATTTTCTTCTTACTTCTTGCTTTCAACGACGCCGGACGTCCATTTCTTACAGCGTCTTACGGTTATATCCGTCCAATATAGTTTTCACATCTATATTTCCTTGAGAATCTGACTGCATTATTTTTAACACCAACATGCCGGAGCTAGTCCTCTTACCGTCTAGGACTTACACACCTCCCTCCCCTTCGCAGGCACGAAGGCCGGGGAGGTCACTTAATACAATAATGGAGGAGGAACCGGAAGAATCGCGGAGGTTAATGGGGCCAAGGAGTCGCAAAGCTCAAACCAATCCATCCAACGAGAAGATAGTACAATGGCTGTCACCACGAAGTGACCATTTCCCGACTCCTCGAGGCTTTCACTTCTTGTCAGCCCCAATACTGCCCGAGTCTCCGTCAACTGCGTCGGCTGATGAAAGCAACTCGCCGTCGATAACCTCCTCGGACCCCTGGAACCGAGCTAGCATTAGTACTGACGTTACAGAGTTCGACGATATCTACGAAGTCTCGGACGAAGAAGACACGAAACGTTCTTCGAGGAAGTCCTCGCTAAGGCGCCGGAACAGCTCGCGAAACACGGCAATGCAGAGGCGATCCGTCACCCAGCCCTCGACTTCGCATCGGGCACTTCCGCCCCTAGTTATCCCCGGGCAGCAAGAGCAAAATGCCGAAACCTGGTCGGGTAGGCGGGATTTTAAGAGGCTTGTGTCACCAGTACCCCCTACACCACCACCCAAGGTCGAGATGTCACCAGCCGTAATATCATTCTTGCAAGCCCAGCAGTCTCAAGAAGTACCAACCATATCCGCGCCGCCGTCTCTTGATGGAAGTTTGACTTCCGATCAGATGGCTGCTCTGTCTGCTCCACCAACACCGGTTATTGGAGAAGAGGAGAGCACCACTAACACGGATTGGTCCGGCGTTCAACTGCAGCCGGCTGCCCTGGCCACTCTACAAGCATTATCCGCAAATGAGGACACAGAGGATGAGTATGGCCCAGAACAGGTCATCGAAGTCACGGAAAGGAGGCCAGAAATGTCGCAGCAAACATCGCGCTTGCTCACTTCCATAACCCGGCCCACTCGAAGAGTATCAACTCAACAATCTCTCAATGGGTTAACGAGACTCGATATTCCCTCACCAGGGGGGTTCTTCTCTGGGCTTTCTCCGCGTACGAGGCACACTTGGCATCTTCCCACAATGACTCCCGACGAGAATGCGCCTCCCACTTCGACCACCGCAGAGCAGTTCTATCGTTGCCCGTGGAATGAGCCTACTCCTCAGGTGCCGGCTGTTCCAACTGTTCCGGTCTTACCTCCGCCACCACCACGACCTGAGCGATTTGCGGCTACGCCCATTCCATCAGGGCCGGTCGAGCAGATTGTAGAAATCAGGGGCACGATGTCAGATGGCATTCCTACTGCGAGACCAGCCGTCTTGGAGCATGTTGTTGAGACGAGGGGTGATCTCACTGAAGAAGTCGTTACGGCGCGACGCGTTGAGAAAAGGAATCCTATAGCCTCTCCTACTGCTTTCGCTCTCGATGAGCCCCTAAGCCCTAACGAGGATGTTACCGCTACGGAAATTGTTACAACTTATGATCCCGAGTACGCCAGGAAGCAGCAACAAGCTGCCCTATCCAACCTAGACCGGACTGAGTTGTGGCTTATGGCACAAAGGGTATATCTCAAGGGCATCATCCCGGAGGAGCAGGATCAGCTGGAAGCTGAGCTCAAGCCGAAGACGGAGGAGAACCGTGTCGAAGAGAAATCGAAGGCAAAGGAACCTGAGTTTGAGGTGGTACCGCCGGCGCAAAAGAAAAAGACAGTCCGCTTCTCCGAGATCGTCGTCAAGACCGACATCCCAAAGACCCTACCGCCTAAGATCTCGCGACAGGAGTCGGCCTACTACCGCGCTTTCCAGGACTACATCATTCGTTCCCGCAGCCAGGATCCCTTCGTGCACCGCCTTCCACGTTTTGAAGCCCTCCAGGCCCAGCGCATCTCTCTACGTGAGACTCACCGCAACCAGCTTCTCGGCAAGTACCAATTGTCCGTGTTACCGCAGTCGGCCAAGAAGCGCATGAGCGCCAACGTAGCCCGGGGCGACGACATCATTGTCGACGACCCCGAGAAGCTGAAGCGGGAAAAGGAGCACGAGGCCCTAACCCAGATGTCGATGGCCAACTGGCACGTCGGTGCGACAAAGGCCTTGAACGGTGGACGCCTGTTCTCCGCCCCCATTGCCAAGCGGCTTGCCCGGCTGTCGCGGATCGGCGGTGCCAAGGACCGAGCCCGCATCCTGGATCTCGGCGGCCAGGCTACCTGCGACTGGGCTTGGCACTGCGCCATAATGTACCCGAACACTAAGGTGTACACGGTGACTACCAAGGCCATCCGCCAGCTATCCAACTCCAACATCCGCGGCCCGCCGAACCACAGACAGGTCGCCGTCGAGCGGCTCATGCGCCTCCCATTCCCCGACGCGCATTTCGATCTTGTGTCCGCGCGCGAGGTGCACTCGATCCTTAAGTTCATCGGCGAGAACGGCGAGGACGAGTGGGATAGCTGCTTGAAGGAGTGTATGCGCGTGCTCAAGCCCGGCGGGTACCTTGAATTCTCCATCCTCGACTCGGATATCACGAACGCGGGACCCCTAGGTCTTGCTAAGAGCGTCGAGTTCGGGTTCGCGCTCAAGACGCTGGGGTATGATCCCAGCCCAACTAGGATGTTCCTTGGCCGTTTAAAGAGAGCGGGTTATGATGAGGTTAGGCGCGCGTGGGTCTGTCTGCCTATGGGTGCAGATCCCGCCGTTAGACGGAATAAAAGGGTCGCGAGGGACAGCGCCACGGGTGTGGAGCGTCCCCTCGACCTCGAGGCTATGGTGTGCGGTAGCACGGAGGCTGTGGCGAGTATTACGGGTCTAGCAGGCGGCTGGGCTTGGGAACGCTGGTTGCTGCGCTGCGAGATGGAGAAGGTGGCGAGTGAGTGCAGGCTCGGGTTCTTCGAGATGGAGGCCGAGGGCAAGGAGATGCGCGAGAAGGCGGAGAAGTGCCTCGATGCCGTGCCTGAGATTGTGGAGGAGGGGAGAAGGGTCGGGGCTGGGTTTAGAGTTTTGAATGGGTATGCGAGGAAGCCCGTTGAGAACTAGACTTGTGAACTACTGTCGAAGGAAGGACGCTTAATAAGGGAAATTGGGTTAGCTGGGCATATGGCTGGGTGGGATGATACGTTTTCGATCTCTAGATGATAAGAGAGAGGAGGATATCTCTCATGTGTAATGCTGCGGGGCCGGAGCTACGGTGTGTACGCATGTATGTATAGGAGGCAGGTATAAGGTGCATGTATGGTTGGCGATGATACCCCGTTCGGAGGTTGGGAGGATGAAAACATATGTACAAGAATGGAAGATTTCTCTGCCAGATATGATTATCTAGGGACACCATCTACTATGTGTCTACTTGAATGGCGTTCCGCCGTCTTCTCTGATCTTCATATGCTGCTATGCTTCTCAACGTAGCGTAAGGCGAACTTTCCTGCCGAAAACTCAGTGAATTATAATACGAGGTATGTGATGGGATATAAGGTAAATGGATATCTGAGTGCAAAGGCTTTAGTATATCAAGTGCTCTTTGTGAGCTCCTCAGGCCAATCAATGTTAGTCCGACGCGGTCCTAAGCGAGTCAAGGTCTATGTTTCAATGAAAATGCTTTACGGACGAGATGTACGCCTTATTTCTTCTCATTCCAGCCATCGTAAGTCGCAAGATTCAAGACGTACTTAGATATCGGTTTTTAGAAGCTCTCCCTTTTGATGTCTTGTTAAAAGATGCCACGGGGTTTAAAGGACACCTGAGTATGTTCCATCATGAGTAGAGTCGAATTCATACAGCTAAAACCCCGTTTCGCCGTTCCCTAACTGGGCCCCAGCCGGCATCTCCATGTAGCCAACTCTCTCCAGGCCTCCTACTATTTGATGATGAGCATCTCACTGTCCAATACTGCAATACTGTCAAAGCGTAGTCATAATGCATATCAAGGCGTAACCCATATGCCATAGTAGAAATATGTACCTAAGCAATGGAGCGAAACTGAGATGTCACTACGGTCTTTTTAAAGTCAAGGCATTGCTGCTTTTGTCAACTGTCCAACGCCGCGGACCGGAGATCATCCTAGAAGTCGACTCATGGGTAAAGTATCCGGTAGACAACTTTGGTTTAATCTAGGATAAGCGTCTAACTAGCCTATCAAAATCTATGCCACTCTACCTTAAGTCGAAATTTATAAGGACTAGACCTCCTATACGGACTCGAGAATCCTGGTTTCAACCTCAAAGGGTCCGAAGGAAGCCGTGTAATTGTACTCGGACGAGTACAATAGGAGCGGGTTGGATTAGCGTAGGTACGCAACACATACTGAGATAATGAGACGGCATAAAGCAGGTAAGTAATGGATGAATACGTAAGAGTACATTCAGCTATAATCAATATCACTTAAATAGGTAAGGCCTATGAAGCTCATAAGCACAAGATATAGAAGAGCCACAGCTTGATATACATATTTCAAAGCTACAGCGGCGCTATCATAATATACAAAAGAAAGGGAAAAGTTAGGAGTCAAAAAGACTGCAAGAGTAGCTATATTATACAACTATGTATATAGTGATCGTCAGGGGAGTGCTCGAGCCATCCTAGAGCTAGCTACGCCGAATACAGGGAGTCCGCTGCTTCTGTCAGTCAAAGAATCAAGTGATTATCCAGGAAGGTATCTAGGTAAGAAGAACAGATACGAAAACACCGGAATCAATAGAACTAGCCAGGATGCGTGGGAGTGAAAGAGACTGGCAGTAGCTCTCGCGATATCAAAGTCCTTTCCATCATAGTTAACCAACATCAAATAGCATGGGAGGTGCCTACCTACCTAATATTATATATAATAGGTATACCACTATTTCTAACAAGCAGGTTGGGACTTCTACGCAATGCCGTCGTTAATATATGCCTGCAAGGTTCGCATCGTGACGGCTCAGCTTGCAAATAAGCTCACGAGTCCAGCGGTCACATAGCCGTACTATCTCAGGAAGCCAAATCCGAAGCAACAAATGGTGTCATTTTTATTGGTATCAGCCCATTCTGGCAGCTCTATTCGGAGGACCAGAACTTGCCGACTACTCCTAGTGTATAGACCAGGACTCAAATGACCCTTTGCTGAGTTGCTGGGATTATTAAGGTAATACAAAGGTGCTCAAGTAGAATGTCCTTGTCCTTGCTCACGAGGCTAGGGCTACACAGCAGCATTTCCGCCTTTCTGCATATCGATGGATGCCGGCCCACCCATAATGAGCAGCTTTGACGCAAGCACCATTCCGCCCAATCCCATCAGCTCCATCACGCCCATCAACTCCATCGACTACTAACTACCAAGGGAATATTACGCTCCTACTCTCCGTCCCGTACCCGCCCAGCCTAATCAGCAGCCTCCCTCTCGCCTCTCCGCCCCGCCATGACAGCTTGCCAAAATCTGGGGGGCCGAAAACGCGCTTCCTACGCCGAGGTCTCGTGCCAAAGTGTGGAAACTGCGATCCATTTATACAGGTTGGTAAGTTGAATTTACTACGCTATGTAGTAACCTAGACGAATCCACATGGCCCTACGAACCCAGCTACGTAGAAGATCGGGAGAGGATTCGCGGGCAGTTGCCATGAGGTTGCGTCGGCGGCTACATACCTAGTCATCAGCCCTGGCTGCGTAAAAGCTGCGTCGCCTTAGGTAAGCTAGGCGCCGTACCATGCGGTACTCATATACATACCCAGATATCCACCAGCCGGCCTAGTACGAGGTATGAGGTGGGTTAGTATGTAGGTATCTACCTGTTATTTATGTAAGCGCATCCTGCCCTTCCCGCCGGCGGCGCAGGCCCTTGCGATTCCTGCTGTAGCCCGGCAGTTCCTGTCTAAATATGCTGCTTACGGACTCGACTCAGCCCGGAATCTTATACCGGCCTGCAACTGTATTCCGGGTTAGTAATATCATTCATCTAAGCACCTACTTACCTAGCTAGGAGTGTCTTTACCTAGGTATCCAAAGCACCTAAAAGGATTGCACGCACGAACAAGCCTGCAAAGCGCAAGCCCAACTCCCCAAGTCCCGTCCTTGCAATCTGCTATAAGATTACCTACCCAAGGCTGGCGCAGGGAGACTATAGACCCACACCACTTTGCTCAAAGCGATTCCTTACATGAGCGACTGCACTACCTAGGTACACTAGGCCGTCTATCCCAGCAGCATGCTAGTACGATATTAAGATTGTTATTATACCGTACGTACATATTCTAAACCGTTGTATGCGATGCGTGTACGTCTTCTTTTGTGGTAGACCTTCACATACTTGCACCTCTTTAACCACTTTAGAATCTACCTAGTGTAGAATCTGATATCAAGTTCAAATCTACGCTATGCAAGTATGCATTGTAGGTCGAGCTTTAGGTATGTAGGTACCTAAGGTAGGTAGCTACCAGGCAGCTCTCAGCTCGGGAACTGGCAGCGAAAGGGTACAATGGCCCTGCATACCACCACCATTTTTCCAATCCTTCCCAGAAGAACCCCAGCTCTGGGTACACCTACATAGTACACCGGCACCTCGTCGCCGATCATTGCCGCTAAGGATCCCGATGGTGAAGGCTGCAGACTCGTTCCTCCGAACTCGCTATCCGCTAACTCCCCTCGAACTCACTTTGATGGCACGCTTTTCACCCAATTGGTCTGACCACTTGCATCCCGCACTGCGCAATCCAAACAGCTAATCGTTCAAGTTCCTGATATTCGTTCCCCAAGCTTGTATGCACGAATATAACGGCCTCGCCATGTGGGTACCGCCCATGATACCCATGATATCTCCCAAACTCCCCTCATTTCCCCCGCTCCATCGTGTACTAGGTAGGTATGTACATTGCACAAAATCCCATTTATATTCCTAATCCCTGTCCGAATCCAGATCCATCCTATCCCCTCGCGTCGCCTCCATCGCCTTAACTGGGGAAACATCAACCGTCCCTTTCGATACCGCTCTGCTCCCCTTCTCATCAGAATCCTCCACCGCAACTACTATGCTCCTCTCGTCCCCCTTTTGAGGCGTCGAAACGCGGTCCTTCAAAGCTTTCGGAGTCGTGGGGACGATGACGTTTAGAACGCAATCATCCAAGTGCTCGTAGAATTCCTGTGCCGTAGAGAACCGTGTCTGACAGATGGAACACTTGGCATCGCCGCCGTTCCGAGAACTGTTCCCGGTGATAATCATCTTGCGACTATTAGGAGGCGTCTGTTCAACATTGTGCACGGCAGTCAAGTGCCGCTTGAACACATCAGCCCTATTGAATGCCTTTTCGTATGCCGTGCCCGGTCCTGGGCAGAAGGGGCAGACCATTGTCCCCTTGTAATGCGTCAGTGCATGCCTGTTCTTGTCGTATTTCCGCGCGAAGCCTTTCGTGTGGTATTCGCAACTCTCTATCGGACATTTCTCAGGCCGTTCCTCCTGATGCGTCAGCATATGCGCCGCTAGATCTTTGAATACCCGACCGCAATCTGGGTGAGGGCAGCGATTCCTGTTGTCCTCGGCCTTTGGTATGACGGGGCTGCTATGCGCGGTGCTGTCTAAAGACGGCGCTATCGAAGGCGCCAGCAGTGGCCCCTGAGGTGGCGCAGGCGCAAGCCGGGGAGCTTCTAAGAAAGAGGGCTGCCGGGGTAGCGCGTATTCTTCAATCATCCTGACGTCGTTGTCTTCATCTCCGCTAGAAGAGTCATTCTCATTGACATCGATAGACTGCCGT
The DNA here is from genome assembly GCA_022578575.1 of Hypoxylon sp. FL0543. NCBI lineage: Eukaryota > Fungi > Ascomycota > Sordariomycetes > Xylariales > Hypoxylaceae > Hypoxylon > Hypoxylon sp. FL0543. The sequence goes on from MU394003.1 coordinate 705,925, forward strand.
ACTTCTCGCATCCAGTCTTTCAGCACCGTCATCGGAGGCCAATCACCACTGGCCTTGCCGCTCCTATGCGGGTGGAAATGGGCCCTTCGTAGATGAGCGGCGGCATTGTAATAAGCACCGTATCGTTTCTGCGTAACACAGGCCTTGCATTTCGAAAGCGGTATTACGGGCTGCGGAGAGTTCGGACTTGCGTTCTGTGGTTCGGTACAGACCCATCTCTTTACCAAAGAGGCGTGCTTGGCATCGTTGTGCCTTCGAAGTTCGTGTTCGCCGCGGAAACCCTCGGGATATTCGTTACACTTAGTACAAAACACACGTCGAAGTGGCGGTCGTTGGTAAGAAGTCCTGAGCTTTGAAGGGGAATTAAGACCCCTTGCAATTGCACGCGTGAAAACAGGATTTTCCCCAACGGTGTGCCTTCTCCCAGGCTCAGGGTTTTCTATAGCATACGTTGTGGGCAACATTTCCTGGTCGCTTCGATTCGCCCAGGGGTCGATTGGACGCCACTGAAGAACAGGTTTTCGAGCCTCTCCAGCTTGACCCACAACTGAAGGCTGCTGATACGAAACATGCCGGTAAATTGGAGTCCGTTGCCTGAAGAAGCCATTGAATCCGGCATTGCCATCCAAATAACCGCTTCCAAGTCCCAGTAGGAAATCTCTAGACGAGCGAATACCCAATGCGATCCAATCATCCTTTCGAATAGCCGAAACAGTTGTAGCAAACAATGCACGATCGTTTCCATCCAGATCCAAAGCTGGGTCGTCGAGTATCATCGGTGTGGACCAAGCGAACACACTTACCAATGCCTTGTAAACGCTGTGCATAGCCGTAGCCCCCGCTGGCATGGGAAAGCCAGCTTGCGGTTGACCTGCGAGCGATCGTGATGGCGTAGATATTAGGTCTGCCAAGATCGTCCTTACAATGCTGAAAATGCAAAGCGAAACGAAAACAGCCAACCAGCTCTTTGGATCCGAGATGACTCTCCGCATAGTCGTACTCTCAAACGACTGTAAGAATTGAACCATGCAGTTGTAGATCAATCGGTTTCGTCCTTCGTAGTCGATGTCGTCTGGCGAATTCTGAGAACTGGTTACATTACTTAAGTTGACTTCGGTTCGTATCGACGGCTCTGGCTGCTGTAAATCGTAGAATAAGATCTCCCTAAGAAGCAATTTCGCACGATACAGCACGGGGTATGTCACCGCTTCCATTTCTCGGCTCTCCGACATGAAACCCGTTAGTCTAAATAGTTCCCAGAACTGGAAAGGAACCCCTTCAGCGTTCCAGCTCGCCGCCAATACTTTCAGAACGGGCGGCGGTTTATCCTTAGGCTCCTTCGAATAAGTCGCCAATGTCGGGTTAGGCATTGGCAAGGATGCTAGGTCCTCAGTCCACCAGAACCCGTCGTCGAAGTCTATATGTGACTTCACCATATCTGACATGCTCTGGCTTACGAGATAAGTTCGTTCAAGATACTCGTTCATGTTTCGTCGCCTCGCCAAAGGCGATGTGACAGGCGTGTGCACCTGTCTCGGAGAGAGGGCTTCTGCTTGTTGATGAGTATATGTCGCTCGATAGAGGGGAACCAATGTGGGAGGTTACCTGGTAGCATGTAATCAGCCAATGCGACCAGAGGGCCACGATGGCATCCGAGGACGCTCCAAAACTCGTCATTCACGGAGGTGGGAGGTTCGGCGCAGAACGCACAATCGTCTTTCGCATCGCACTAACGCACATGAGCAGTCGTCCAGTCTATGAGAATTAAGTTACTCTACCGGCTTTGCGTAAACCTTGCAGCGGAGACACGGTCCAGCGTCACGCGGCAGCCTAAGTTCCCCAATAGATTCGAGTCTTCCGTGGCCTACTCTGCTTCGCTTCAATGGTGGGAGTAAAGAATCGGGCTCCGAGTCCACCGACCCCCTAGGTTGGGGAGGTAACTCATTTGCGAAAGGAAACCCTATCGTTGACTCACGTCGATCTCTCGGTGGATTGGCGGTAGCCAGCGGAGGCAGGGAAGGGGGCACAGAAAGTCGTGGTAGTGTAGCTGGTGGGCTTCGATTAATGTGTTCGGCGTTGAATAGCCGCGACGAAGTCTGATCTGGAAAAGTAATAGGTGGAATAGTGCCAACTGAAAGGCCCGAATCCCTCTTCGGGAGACTAGCATGCTGCTTTATATGCTCGTCTCGGTCCTCTATATTAGAAAAACCATATATATAATACAGACATCTGTCATCCCAACACTTGAAGGAAGCCTGACGTCTTGAAATTAGGGGTATCGTCTCTCTCATCCTCCAGCCCCGGAATATAGGGTCATAGAACGAGATATTTTTATCCAACCACGCATCGTAACCAGGTGGCGCATCTTCCTGGCCGTATAGCTTTAAGGTATGTAAGAACTGAACATCGTGAAGGTCCAGGCCTATTCGCGACACCATATACATTAGGCAAGAGCTGGTACGATATGGCTAAGCTACATACCTTGGTCTATTAAGAAACTCTCGATGCATTCGCATTTATACTGCAAAGCGCGAGCTTCCTCGACGTCAGATAATACGGGGATGGTCCCGGGCAGGTCTTGGGTTATGTATCAGAATACGGGATGACACTAAGGTCGCACCATGAGATTAAAATGGAGGCAACTCACTTTGACTTTTCACATAGGCCTCCAGTGCTCTGAGTTTCCGACGGAGCATGTCCAGCTCGAGCTTACTGTTTGGGAGATACTTGGCTGGGAGCAGGGCTGCTAGTTTCGCCTGGATTTCAGCTTGTTGTTCGAACAGCAGTCTAATCGTGGGGTCTAAGGACGGGTCAAAGCCGGGTGCGACTTGAGATTCCCGGGGAGCCTCGAGCAGGGAGCCGCGACGGTCGAGTCGAGGCTCCAACGAGTCGGCGGCCATTCTCCTCCTCTTGCGCTTTGCGCCGCCAAAGTCTAGGTCGGACACGGGCCTATTAATACTGGTTTCGTACTGTTCCCGGGTTTTGATAGGCCTGGGCCTCAGAGCCGCCGCACGTTTTAAAATAATAATAAAAAATAGCCACGGAATCGGCGACTGTGCCGCAGCAAGCGGGCGGCTGGACTAAGGCTGGGACCGCTCTCCGCCTCGTCCTGCTCTCTCACTCACTTTCTCTCGCTCGCGCGCAGACTCACTTCCCGCTTGCGCGCGCGACTTGGCGGGACACATCAACTGCGGTTTACAAGGGACGAAGAGTCAATCATAAACAAGATGTTCATGACGGAAACGTCGGCCAGGGTTGGAAGGGGGTTAAAAAAAAAGTCAATGACTGCGCCTCGTGACGAAACGAGCCAATAGCAACGGCAAATTTTAAAGATTGGCTGCAGGACGCCTATCGGGGTTGTCGATGTCGCGAGGGGGGGAACTTGAACTTAGAACATATGGCCGTTTATTTTTGTCTTGTGGGGGTGAAGGAAGAGGAGGATAAGGGAGTGGAGGGAAGCGAATATTTTTTTTTTCTTCTCAAACTTTCCTTTTCCCGCGTGAGATGTCTCGGTATCAAGAAAAAACTGAGATAGCACCTTTTGGTTTGAGGGCAAATTGGCTAATAACTTTTTTGGGGTCGTCGCGATCGAAGGAAAGCAGACTGATAGACAGGCGAGATACCTAGTAAAAAAAAAAAGGCTGGCTAGACAAGAAGGTGGGGCGACCACTACAACGGCAGATTACACACACAATGGAGCCAGCTGCACCTGCACAATTATTTCCAGGGGACACAGGGAAGAGAAGGGGGGAAAATTATGTACAGTACATGGAAGTGAAGGGGGAAAGAGGAAAGTGCAGGGCCCAAGAAGAACTCGCACTTGTCCACTATGTGCAGTGTAGTCCCAAGTGAGGGAAGTTGGAAGGGGGCGTGCGAAGCGGAAAAGCAAGGTGCAACGCCCTGCAGGGATTCTAGCTCCCGGGCTGCCGGGGTATTCGGGAGGTCGGTGCGGAGCGTTGACACTTGACCTCGACAGGTATGTGTGTGTACCAGGACGCTCCAGTCTGTCGTCAGGTACCTAACCTAGCGTAATATTACTTACATGTAGATTAGCCTCGCCGGAGGAGCAAGGGAGCCCCTTAGGTGATATTGGTAATATCCTACATACACTACTGGCTTGATCGATTATAGGCAGAGGATTACGAGCCCTGCCGCACAACGAGCTAGTGTATACTTCCGCTTCTGATACAACATCTAGACCAAGGCGGAGAAAAAAAATAGTACAGAATAGGATCGCGAATGTGGGTATGGATTGTTGGAATGGAGACGGAGTCCCTTATTAGATACAGTGCATATCCATTACCATTACCTGCTTAGTTAGGTACCGAGTACAGATTAGTCTAGCATAAATATGTACATACGTAGAGAAGAAAAGATAATAAGGCCGTTGGAGGTCTGACCATGGTGTGTGTACCTAGCTCAACTACGCCTATGTGGAGCTAATGATCCAGCTAGAGCCCTGGTTTAGGACCCGTAAGGGTAGGCGACTAATAAGATGGGCTCTTTCTTGCGTCGTCTTTGTTCCGACAACGTGCTACTGGGACCACCGTGTTAACTACTACCTTGATAGTCAAGGGTTACACGGAATGTCGTGATTCTCTATCATTATCAATATTACTACAGTCTGTGGCCTATCCAGACTTATAGTGTACGTAGGGATTCAAAATCATAACATACTATGGATGTTAGTAGGATGGCGATAAATCGAATTTGGCTGCGCCATTCTATCCCTTCTTTCCCCGACAAAAACGCCGTGTTGGACTTGCTTGGTTCACCTTTATCCACAATACCGATAGTGAGCACTAGAGAGCAACAGAGTAACAATGCTGGACTCACGCCACCTATCATTATCCGCCTAGGTTGATTCAGGCGGCTAAGCATTGCTGACGAGCGAGGGTAGGTGATCTCCAATGCTGGATAAGCCGCGGGCTATTGGCCACATATGTGGACTATAACGTGAGGTAGTACGCGATTTGTATCAACGGCAGCTGCATGCATGTCAGGCGGGAAACTTGCACGGTCCCGCCCAGAGCTGGCTCGGCTGGATGTCCAGCTCTGGTTTGACTCGGCGCTGATCAGTGCCTGTACTCTCAGAGTGACTGCAACTTCAGCAATGTTGAGCTGTGGTACAGTGACACAATGATATGAAAGCCGAAGGAAAAGTGACCAGGGGTGGTGATGGACCAATGAAGGACACCGCCTAATCACGTTACCATTGACTCCATGCCAGTCCATCGCTCTTATCTACATCCGTACAGAGAGTTGTATTCAACTAGTACACATGTAGATGGATAAGTATCTATTTCCTCGCCATATGCTCTGACAACGTTAGGTGACAAGTCCGGGAGGTGCCATTTGAAAGACAAGCACGTGTCACATCTTACCTGTGCTCATCTACATACTACGCCGTATAAGTAGGAATCAAAATGGGGATGATTCCAGATAGAGGTACCATAGAGATCACCCCCATCATGCCTATGGGTAAGAGCCAGAGTGTGGCTTGGCACGGGATACCTCCTGATAGGTTAAACGAAATCGCCAGTAAGATGTGGTAACGGCATCAGCATGCAGTATCTCCTTATGCTTGAGATGCAGTCCGCTGTCGTGAGTTATAGTAAATATGCACGTAGTAAGTATAATGGCAGCGCGGTCCTCAGTACCCTGAAAGCTGATAGGTAGGCCCGTTCGATCATCCGTCGAACAGAATCTTGGAGGCGCATCCGGAAAATCTACATATTGGACGTAACCCAGATATGGTGGATGGTTGATGCGTCCGCCATAGCCCCCAACTTGGAGAACTTTGCAGCCAGTGAAGCCTCAACGCCAGTGCATCCCAGCAGCCCACCCGACCGCCTCAGCCCGGTAATTTACTTGCCGCTAAATTACAGCCTGGCATCAGCTCCAAACAACCGTCCATGCAAATTGTTTCGGCTGACCTTCCCACACGCTCTAGACCATCATCCCACGCTTTTTCCCTCCGCTTCACCTCATCTCAAACTCCATTATCATATTCTTTTTTCCACCCACCGTAATTTTAGAGAATGGTGCGGTTGCAATCGGTTCAGGAGAAATGGCCTTACCAAATCAACAATTATCCACAGACCATAGTGAGACCACATCTGTCTGAGGCGGGATCAGACAGCTTCGGAAACGGACAGGGTGTGGACTATCTGAAAGGAAATGAGGAAAAAGCGAAAAGAAGAAGCCATGCGGAACTGAATCGGACGTCGACCATATGATCCGGCACATGCATCGACGCTTTCGCTGATCACTTCCCAAGATAGGAACGTCATGTTTCTTAAGTGCATTGATAAGTGCCGAGAGGGTCTAGGCGAAACCTCGTCTCGTTCATTGGGGTGCAGGCTATTTTGTGTGGGCTAATTGATCGTTGCAGATGCAGGCTGCGTATCGTTCTCGTCCGTACTGACTTGCCTTAAGGGTGTCTTCCGTGCAGAGCAGCGCCGTCAAGGCCAGAGAAGGAGACCAAAGGGCTCCGGTGCCTGCTGAAACCTCTCTTCCCTTAATAAGCAACGTGTTGTCGAACTCCGACTTTTACCATTACCGTTTGAGGAAAGCCGCCAAGTGCAGTATTCCCCGACGTAGATCTTTTCTGCATGTCGGGTCATGAAAGGCGGCAGAGGTGTTAGGACAGGCCGCTGTGGCCGATGTGGATGAGGTGGCAACGAGCGAAATCGCGTGCGCGAATGACAGAATTGCAAGGGCAGAGGCGGTCAAGGCCAGGCAGCATGCAAGCTCACCAGCAGCAGAGTGCTCTTCTGCTTCGAATCACCACGCCCAGAATTCGCTCGTCACACCTAGGATTGCGCGTCGCCAAGAAGCGTCTGCATGTGAACGCATAGATGGACAATTGAACCAGATAATTCACTCACTGAGCAGACCGACTTTGGTCAAGTATGTATGTAGGTGGTGTACAGTAGACCGAGAGCCATCTGAGGGGATACATAGGTGGGAATGTACATGTAGGAGGTACTATGTATGTGTGAAGTTGCGGGTTCTCAGTCTCTTGTGGCCCCGACCATTGTTTTCGCTTCCCCACCCCTCCCTTCGCCCCCACTTGGTCCCAATTTGCAGCTCGAGATATTGTCTACCGCCTGATTGGCCAGGCTATAATAATCTCCACTTAACGCCTTGAGAAAAGTTCCCAGTTCGCACTTTCTTATCTGTGCGCTCGGAGCAACTGCGAAGCCTGCCGATTCTCTCAGCTCTTCCGCGCTTCCACTTTCTTCAGGTGGATGGGTACATAGGTACATCCTAAAGTCCCTTCGATCAAATGTTTGGAAGCTGATGGCCCGCGCGCCTGGAGGCTGCGATAAGGCGATAAGGCGGCACTGCCAATATCTCCTAAAGTTCTCAGCTTTGCCTTACTCTCAGCTGGCCCCCAACCAAGAGCTAAAAGGCCCGGTTGTTCGCACAACAGCGAACCGCTGGTTGGATGATTCTTGCGGTAATAGGTGGAAGTTCGGCTCGGCTACCTCAAGATTCTTGGTATTCTCGATACCCATAACGTGGACGCTTGGTGATGCTTGGTGATGTGACGACGCATACAATTTTCAGTCAACATCAAGAGACACGAACTTGGCAACGATGGAGATGAGTAAATCAATACTTGACTTGGTAGCCCAGGCGCTCATGAGCTACGCGATTTCCCAGCATCCTGCTCGATGAGATATTGTCGTCCAATGACTACCCTCCTTATGCCCTCCTTCTCAAGTCAACCATCCCAGACCGGATCTCCCATGTTGCTCTCCTAGGACAGTCGGTGGAGGCCCCAAGGAATTCCTTATGACTCCTCCATCCTATTTAAGGTCTCCCTGTCGATACATATTGTTCCTATGGCAGGTGAATGCCTCCTTCTTGAGTTCAACCTACGTTCCTCATTATATTGTGACTTTATCTGTCCCTCTTGCCGTAGGTATTTCTTTGAGACCTCCTGGAAACCCACTGGTCTTTGGATATATCTTTCACTTGCTACAACAATACCTCCTAACTTGGAAGTCTGTTAATGAGTCACGCGTCTCCCATATCCTGCGTAAGCATAAGCCAATTTTTATTGTTATCCGGACCACAACTCGTATACACTTAGGTACCTAGGTAGTTAAGCTAAATGCTTTTAGACGGATTCTTTCTCTGCCATCTTACACCTAAGTGGCCCCTCTTAAATAGAGGCGTAGGGCAGATCCAGATATCCAGCAGACGCAACTAGGGGTTGAGCGTTCCTCTTCGTTCCGATTTTAAGCACGAGTATCAGTGGCCAGAGCCCCCTTATTACAAGTGCTCTTAGCATATTGAACATATCCTAGGTAGAATATCAACCTTGGATTCTGTTGAAGCTGGAGAGCTGATGAGCGGGCTAGTTCTGCCAACTTGATCCCAGTATGGAACCTCGCCGCCTTCAGCAGTCACAGCATTATGCTCAGGTGCGATTCAGAGGGAAGAGTCAGCAGCAGCAGCAACAACAACAACACGAGCAACTTACCCAGGGAGTTGGCTCACAATTCGAAGGTACGACCATGGACACTGTGGACATGTCTTCCGGCCCCGGGGAGCTGCGAGATAACCCCCAAGCTTCCTCAACCCTCCTCAGAATAGCTCTCGGCCGGACTGCAGCTACCGATGACGCTCGGAAGAGTCTATTGGAGTCTGATGTAGTTGCAAGTTTGTCCCCTGGATATCACAAATGAGATATCTGGTCTGCAAGACGGTGAGGAGGCGAGACGTTATAACACAATTAGGCACGCTCAAATACGTGAAAAAGTTTCGAAAAGGGGCGAGTGAAGAGGTCGGTGTTTATTCTGATGAAATGCTATTACACGCAGTGTAGCTACTGAAAATCCCAGCCCAACATGCATTTACACATTCAAGCTCGCCCCTGGCCGAACCTTCTCCAAGAGAGCTCTGATATAGGCACCTGTTTCCGTAGTCATCATATCACTTTATATGCCAGATTTTACTTCAGTATAAATATCAAGTGATAATTATATCGAGAGCCGAACCCAACCTACTAGCCAACGCTACAAGGGTATACGAATAGTGTGTCCCGAGCCCCTAGCATGTCATTTTTACAGAAGACGGGCGAATCTGCCCGAGTCGGCTAAACCTCCCAGCCTTGTTTAAAAAAGAAAAAGAACAAGATGCATTCACCATATCTTCAAGAGTCCGAGTACGAACGAGGGCGACAACCGAGCCAGCTCTTGGAGTTGACGGGGACGTCACCTGGTGCTCCCAACAACGCAGAATGTGATATATCATTAGAAAGATAGTTGTGAGTACAATCTGCATCTCCCACGAGAATGGGTCAAGAGCCCGGCGCTAGCTGCAAGGGAACCGGTGTGCCTGCTACCCAGTTCACCTGACCTCTGTATAAAGGGGTAAAGGAGGCAAACCATTGCCTTGCCCATTTGTACTCCCTCTACTTTGCTACTTTCGCTAAAGGCAGCAGGGCATATGTACGTGTAGGGCTGCATACAGCTTACCTCATTCTGCAAGTCATATCCGGCGGTGCCGACATGACCCGATCGGCTGCCCGGTTTCTTCCCAGTTGTTCGGTGTCAGGTTTCTCCGTTTAGCAGGCTCAAAGTTGTAAAGCTTGCGGCGCTGCGGCCTCTGCAGCTGGATAGTAGTAAAGCCGTATCTAGACGTATCATTGCTTTCAAGCGCGTACAAGGTAGTTCGAGATCTGGTCAGCGGGAATAGTCGAGTAGCATTAGCAGACGAGATTACTTTAGCTCATCATCTTCTTTCCTGTCGTCTCCTATTGGACATACTACGTTGGACACGGGCTCATCTAGAGGTGTCAACGGGGACTGCTGATATGGTAAGGTGTGTGTGCTAAGAGGCTAGATTTGTTGCATGGGAGAGATATAACATCCCGTAGCTAGCACCTTGGATATCCTTAGGAAGCTCTGCGACAGTTCGCCACCACCGCGGCGCTGAGAACATCATGATTACTATCCTCAATAGAGGGTTAACCGTCTCAGCAAATGTGGTAAGGCTCATCTTCAGTGTTTTGGAATCTGTGTGCTGTCTAGTCTTAGCTCATAACCTCGTCATGACAACATCATTAATCTATCTCTCGCGTGTGGGCGAGAGCACCTCTAATATGTCCGGTATGATGATGGTATCTATCGGGATGCTGTTCCAAGAGCTTCTTCCCTCTCCCTTAGCAGAGCTGGATCTATTCCAGCTGTGCCCATCTCTTTTCCCGCAGCGACAGCTCTTTGCCCGTGTTGGGCCCCTTCATCGCTTCTCTCCATCCCCAATATTCTCCTAGTCTGACCTCGGCATATTCAGCATAGTCGAAATCGATGTGAGAGATAGTTGCCTGAATCAGTGCCCATATTCCCCAATAGAAGCCGGGCACACCGCGGAACAAGTCCACTTCAGCAAGTAGCTTCTGCGCCTCTGCTTCCTCGTCTATACCGTCTGGCTTATTGGGTAGAAGACTGAAATAACTGTGAATATATTCCCGGATAAATTCTAGCCGCTGTGCACGGGTGGGCAACACATTGTAGTCGCACTCGAATCCACCCCATTCTGCGAAGTGATTCGCCAGGTCAAACGCTGCAGGTGAAGGAGTAGCGTATTCGTAATCAATAAAACTGACTTCTTTCCGTTGACTAGTCTCCTCTTTAAGGCCGTTGAGACCTTGAGGTTGAATTATGACATTTCCACTCAGGAGGTCGCAATGCGCAAAAACAAGCTGGTAATGACTCTTGTCAGCATACGTTGTGATCAGGCTTGACTGTTTTGCATCACTTACGCCATTCTCCCCGAGGCCAGGCCGCTGGCTCAACTCTTCAATCAGCTTATTAAGTTCCCTTTGGAGATTCGCCTGTCTTGCACGCTGCGCCTCCGTGTTCGTAGGGAGAGCAAAGATCCACTTTTGCATAACTGTCCACACGTTGGGAGAGGGTTTTCCTGGCGCAGCATGTTCAATAGCAGCCTCATGGGAGCCATTCATCCCATTTGTATGCTCGCGAGTTTCGAATATGCAGGGCACGGTAGCATGCCACTGGGCTAGTCTCCTCGCCACAGCCAGATATATTGGTGGATCCCTCAGGTCCGACGGCGAAGTGACCGTGCCCCTGATATAGCGATATATCATGCCGTTATCGAAGCGAGCCAGCAGTTCTGGAGCTAGGCCATGATTCATCAGTAACTCGTGGTTCTGGGTCTCGCGGTGTCGGTCTATGAGCACATCGGTCCCATGTCCATAGGCCCGCAGTAGAACCGCCTCTTTGTCTATTTCATCTTTAGATAAACCCTCCTTCTTATTGACGGCTTTTAACAAGGTGTTTGTTATCCCGTCTTTGAAAGACGTGAATTCGACGTTGGAGTCGGGACTTGACCATTCGGGACGCAGAGCGAAGATGAGGGCGCGGGCAGAAGCATCAGGGTTCTCGCTATCGTAGGAAATCGGAATGTGTCGCAACTGGCCAAGTTGGCCATTGGAGAGGTTAGACGAAGGCATAATTAAGAAGGGTTCGGTCGACTACTCGTTGCTTTTCTTGGGGGCGCAGCATGAAGTCATGAAGGCACCGTCGAATTTGGAGGGTTTCTTTTGTTCGGGGGGCACCTAGATTAATATGGATATTTCACCGCCTGGTGCGGGAGCGATATAGGCAGATAGTGGGTTGCGCCGCAAGGACAAATCCAAGAATCATTAAATAAACGATCAACGAGTGAAAGCACAGTGGTTGAGAAGGGTTTAAGGGCAGATTGATTGGTATAGCCAAGGTAAGTACATGCAGGGTCAACCAAACGAAGGAGAAAACGTCATTGCCGTCCAGATGCAGAAGAGGAGGGTGCACTGCAGCAAGCTGCGCGAAGGAAGTGATCACCGGTGAGTCGGCTAGTAGCATAGGTCAGGGACCAACTAATTGAGCGGACTAAAACCAGGGACAGCAAGGGTGGGCAGGGGTTAGCTGCAGCCCTAGAGCGCCCTGAATCTTGGGTACTGACGGCTGGCGAGTCCCATTTCGCATTTCAATCAGCAGTGCTCTTAGATAACTGCGCCCTGCAGAAACGGAAGGTCCTGCATGAACATGCCCAGTACCTTTTGAAGCTTATGCGAGCTACGACAAGAGAAAGAATAACCCAAAGTGAAAAGGAATAAAGGAAGGTTTTACGGAGGTCTCACCGAATCATACACATCTGAAAACATCAAAGAGTCACGAGATCAGTTGCCCCTCTTGGTTCCAAGATAGAGGCATGTGAGATCAAACTCTAAAATTGTTAGTGGGAATAAGACACTACCTAGGTTGATGCCAGCGCGGAATTACGAAGCTAGACCCAAGTGCAAATTTATACATTCGATGATAGACCCTGACTTCCTGATCGAATTACTTGCTGTACAGCCTATCATGCCTATCACAACATTGAAGTGCTTGAGTCCGCGTACTGAAATAATACGAACCCAGAGTCAGGTCATTGTCAGACTGTACGATAAGAGGTATACCGCTCCAGTTTAGTCATTTCTTTCTCACCCATCTTCATCATCATTTCTTGACTTTAATCCCACTAAATCCCGAACACGTTGAAGAAACGCAGCCCCCCAGTCCCCTATAACGGCGGCCCACTCATCCATTATATCGCTCCAAAACATGAGTAATCTGCTGAAGAAGAACAAACTCACGAAGGACACGCTGGCTATTACCGCAAACGCGTACCAATACGTCTTGCCCGTCCAGTAAATATACAGATCTTCGATCTGCACCGAGAAATAACTCGTCATGAAACTGATCGGTAGGAAGAATACGCTGAGTTTGGCAAGCAAGGTCGCACTTCTAGTGAGCCTTGCTGTCGCCTGAGAATCCTTCTGCTGCGTCAAGTTGAAGTACTGTACAAAAGTTTAGCCCTGACCGAGATCAAGTAACTATCATCTCTTACCGTTGTTGACAACGCAGCTATCTCTTCCAGGTATCCTTCAATGGTGTTCAGCATGAGATATTGAAGTCGATCCCCCAGTCTGTCGAAACGACTTAGTGCTGAGTTTGTTAAGAACACCCTGCGGTCGATATCGAATTGGCTGGCCAGCTGTGAGTCTGGTCTTCCAACCGCCATGATCTTGCTTATGAGGTTCTTGTAATTCTCGAACAAGTGCTTAAACTCTCGAAGGTCCTTGCTCAGATAGTGTAACGTAGGTATAATCTCGGAGCTCTTGGAAACTTTATTCCAATGCTACGACGCTTAGCAACTAATCCGCCAGTTTAAGGGGTTTCAGCTTACCGTATTCTCTAGAATTTTCCGGGTCTACGGGATGAGATTCAGCGAAGCTTTTTTTTTAAAAAAAAAAAAAAAAAAATGAAGGAATGCAACCCACCATATCGTCTAGCTCCTGTTCTGCGTTCTTGAGAGGGCCAGCTGCGACGTAATCTTCGAATAAGTAGTAGAAGAGATTGCTTGTCCCTTCATCGGCCAAAGTCCCCGTGTCACTATTCTGAAAAACAGACACTACCGACTGCTGCCTACCAAGGTCCGTCCGAGATCTTTTGAGTGACTGTCGAACTGAGTTCTGGGCGAGCGGGTTACCCTCGTAAAGTTTGAATCCTCTGGTGGATAGCTGCAGGAGAACATCCAGTGTGTGAGCTCTCATGTATCCTAATTCAGCACGATGCCATTTCTCCCTGTCCTCCCTGTCCGGAACGGGCTCGAATAATGGCTTCTCGTGAATAGACAAGACGGTGTCTGTTTAGAGTATTAGGAAGTATCTCAAGATATGAGGGAAGCGACATGGACCATACGATTATTACAGAGTGCGAGCCACTGCCAGTGCTTAGGTGGCATTATACTGATCCGATGGTGACTTTCATGTTCTGGCACTGGCCGTTTATGTAGCCAATTCGCCCCAATACAGAAAGCTTTCAGTCATGTTAGCTTGGAAACCTGACGCTCGGCGAAGGGCATGCCTTTTTGAGTTTGATCCGTGGAGAAATAATTGACTGTATCCTTGACTTGTAGATACAGAGCTATACTGTCATTCATTTCCGTGGAGTTGAGAGGTTTCATCGGAAAATTGCCATTCGGGCCGTCACCTTTCTCCAGATCCCTAAAGGATCGATTATGGCGGGAGGTGGCTCTCTTCCTGTCCCTATGTCGTCGCGCTTCATCTTGGGGAGATCGCCGCGTGGTCATCAAACCAAGCAATCGAGGCGAGAATCCGTATATACCGCCAATAGCCTTCATGACATCTCTCTGTACACTGGGATCCCACACATTGCTGCACCTTTAGTTAGTAGAGGTACCTGTTCTTATATTCATAGTCCAACACATACACCCATCGGATGGGATAGTCCTCATCGGGGTTCTGGTCAAGTACTTCCTTCATGTCGTCCGTGCTAAGGTTAAATGCAATGCGTGCTCTCTCGTACCCGAACTCGACGACAAAATTAGTGCTGTTCTCATCCGTCACATGCAACTGTGCTTTCTTGAAGACTTCGTCTAGGTCGAAGTCTTCAAACGCAATCGCGAAGTCTCCGGACGTGACCTCATCATTGGACGCCATTCCGGTAGACTAGCAGTGCGAGGTGAAGACTGGAACTAGGCCGAAATCTGAAGGGTATAGAACAAGATTATACACTCGAAATGCATTGAAGAAAGGTATACTCAATCATGGCATTGTGAAGAGTAAAAGTGCAACAAGGTTACGATATTGACTTAGATCTTCTTCTCAGCTCTCCAACGCCTGACCCAAATAGTTCCTCACATGCAGGGATCTCTGTTGAACAGGCGACACGCGCCGCAGCTGCAGGTGACATGTCGGAATAGGTGGGGAAAGCGCACCGTCACCCAACGGCTGAAGACGTGCTTTTGTACACTTTTGGGGGCCGACAGACAGCGGGTAGTCCCTTCCAAACCGTTTAGTTTGACCGCTCGCTTGGATTCTACTAAAACATGCAGGTGCATAGCCGCTAGACTTGTACCAAGTTGGCTGCAACTTCCTGGTTCGAGGCGTCTAGCTAAACTGGCAGTCGAGGCTACCGAGTACACCCTGGAGGTACATGGAAAACTGGAAACCCCAAGTCTTTCCCGAGGCAGCTTCGAGGTACGACTCTCAAGTCGAGATCATGACTCACCTCAACACTTCCACTTCCAGCATGAATAAATATCAGCTATCTCGGACGTAGAGATATTGTGTCTCGAAAACCTAAAGCCTCTCGAATATCTTCCGCGAAGATCCACAGCAAGTCGCGGCAGCGGGCACCCATCAACCAATCATTATCTGTTTTATTTGGAACACGGCTTCTGCAAGTCGCAAGCCTCTTACCAACATGCCCGGACTTGCTACATGGGCGGTTGAGCTCATTTCAGCAGACAATGAAGGGCGTCGCTTCTATCTCGACCATTATAAGCCGTTCAGGTTGGCCGCCTTGAAACAGGACCCCGATGGTAGGTTGGCCAGCAACTGCCTAAGCCAAATCGTGTTAGAGGTCGCCTTGAATATGATAACTGACCATGGGGGCCGCGCCATATATACCAACAGCCTTCGGCTCAACCTACGCTAGAGAAATCAACTTTGCTGAAGAAGACTGGCTCAGCTGCATCAACAATCTGCTGGTGAAGACCTTCGTGGCCGTGCACTCCAATGACAGAAGGGTCTTGTCTGCTACGTCATTAATTGGGCCACTTCCCAACCCGGGCCCAGCCAGCAATCCTTTCCAAGCCTGTACCGAAATGACTGGCGCCAGCGATCAACACCACAATCACGTTGAGGCCTCACCGTTACCATTTCAGATCTCAGGTGTCTACACGGCACCCGGAGCTCGGGGTAAAGGCATCGCCAAAGCACTAGCTAAGGCGGTGGTTGAAGAGGCTACTAACTACGCTAAAGACCAAGACAGGATGCTTGATTTAAGTGTCATCGTCTATGCGTCAAATCACGTAGCGATAACATTCTACGAGAGCTGCGGCTTCGTCGCTGACCCAGGAGGGCCAAGAACATCCTTCAATCCTCACAAAGGCCGCTCCGAGGTCGAGCTTTGTATGCAATATCGCGGATCTGCTGAATGACATAACACATATATACCTAGGTACCTACATATACCGTATTACATATACCTTTAAACAACCCCTTCCCGACCCCTTTTAAAGGTGAGAAAAATTAACATTGACGTGAAAACAAAATGAAGATTTCCCCAGAGATCGGCTCAAGACACTCCACTCATAGCCTGCCAACCGTCCGACCCAACCAACTACGGACGGCGTCCCTATTATGCTGGTTCTTGGCGGCACCATCGAATAGGAAGCTTGTGACGTCCGCGCCGCCAGGATTGGCTCGCCGCGCACCCGACTAATTAAATGATCGCCCTAGGGGACAAACCGAAACCGACTGAGATTATCGAGGGCAGCTCGTCGACCCTAGCTCGCGATGTTTCACAAGCACTATGTGCGCTCATGAGGGAGGATGATCCCAGCAAATCTCCTCCCGCTGCGGGCAACGCTGCCGAGCCACTATTTTTTCCTACAATACATACGGCGTGGGATCCCGCGTGGCATCGTGTTGTTTGTCTTTCTTCCCTTCTTCAGCTTCACGCTCTTCCGTTCACTGCGTTTTGACATTGGTCCAGATATCCAGCTTGAAGGCACACTCCCTTCTTGACCGTTCATTAATTCATCGACACTCATTTCAGCAAAATAAACTCGTTATAATAAACCGCAACCGCGTTTTCGATACTTCGATCGTCTAGGTAGATCCCGTCGTTCATTTATCTACGTACTATTCAATCATGTTGGCCAAGCAGCAATACGTATATGCCGCCCTCGTAGGGTTCGGCTCCCTAGCGCAAGCCGCTGTCCAGTTCCCGACTTGCGTCACGAGCTGCGTGCGGCAGAATGGGTGCGCGCCCACCAGCACCGACTGCATGTGCGAGAAGGCCAGCGGTAGCTTCCTGTCAGACGTCACCGTTTGCATGAACCAGTGGTGCTCCGCAGACACCAAGTTCACCGACCTGCTCGGCCCCATCCAGTCCAACTGCAAGGTGCCTCAGAAGGCCATCGATGCCGCGGTGTCCAAGGCTGGTTTCGACACCTCTGGCGTCAGCTCTGGTTCCGACTCTGGTTCGTCGTACCAGACAGACTCTGCTGGTCCCGTGATCTCAGCTACCATGGGCGTCGGTGCCCCGAACAAGGTCGATGGGTCGACTTCTGCCCCGGAGGCCACGGGCACCGCCACCAAGGGCGGCAGTGCAGGCTCGCTATCAAGCGGCGCGCTCTCGGGCACTGCCGTTGTCACCGCGGCCCCAACCGCATCCCAGTCTCTGCTCGTCGCCACCACTCTTAGCTCCGTTCCCAGCGCCACCTCAGGCCCAGCCAGCTCCTCCACCGCTTCTTCGAGCTCGAACACCAGCGACGAGTCCGGCGGCTCCAGCGACGGAAGCCCGGCCGGCAGCCACACTGGCGGAGAGAACGCCGCTACGACTAGCCAGGCGTCCCTGCTCGCCGCCGTCATGGCTGTCGCTGCTGCCATGGCCTTCGGCTGGTAACGCAACCCATTGGTACCGATATCGATGGCCTGATGGCTATCGCATAAGCATAATTCTGACCTTCTACCTGTATGTATTGGGAGGACGTGGCTTGTATACATAATATATCAGATACCCTGGATACGTCGGGTCTCGATGGCACGATGTCGCGCGAGTTGCCGGACAATCATCACATAGCATGGAGTTTAGTAAAGACATTGATTACTCGACATGACGGAAACGCTGCATTCGTGGTTTGCATTTTCAAGCGATGCGGCCTGGGCGGAGGCACGCCGCGGCAGGCCATTGTAGAATAATTCAAAAGCTTGGTTTCAGCAAATGGTTCCGTTAAAGTGACGGTTTACTTCGTAGAGTGGCAAAGACATGAGAGGTAGGTGCATTGATGTTCGGATTTAGATACGTTAATCCAGTCTCAATCTTGATTTTATATATATAGGGGTCTCACACGTCTAGCATTATTAATATACATCCATCAAACTAGAGATCAAGCAATAGAGAGCTGTAATGACCAGTTGCAAGGAAATGCCGTGCGTGTTGCCAAGCTAGAGCCTCTTAGGCAGTAGTGTTCGGGTCAGAAGTCGAAGTCGATTCATCGAATGACAATACTTGCTCGAGAATGCCCCGATACCAACCGTCTGCACCCCGGGCTTTCTTTCCATTACTCGGCGGCGCTTTAATATCTTGTCCGAGAAAAGTTCGTGCGACGGCTTCAGCCTCTTCGAGTCTCTGCGTCTCGGCATCTGAGAGTTTGGAACAGACGACTGCGAGGTCTTCGTTTCGGACGAGCATAAGCATAATCGATTCAGCCCTCTCCACTACAGCCTCATCAATCCCATTCATCGCCGCGCAACGACTGCCAAAGCTCGCAATGCTACGACCTGGTGTTAGTTGGAAGAGATAAGTTACTTGATCTTCCATGGTTGGAGCGTTGAAGTCCAATCGAATGTTCATATGTGCAAAGGCTAAATCTGGGGTTTCCATCAGAAATTGGCCTTCGAAGATCTCATGAAAGTGCGTCGCAGCTAAGACCTTGGGCCTTTCGGGTCCAAGTGAAGTGAAATGATCTAGTACAGCAGCAACCAAGCCGGCGCCATCTAGATTGTTGGTGCCTTTGCCGAACTCGTCTATAAGCACGAGACTTCTGCGAGTAGCGAGGTTCATTGCAAAAGCGACCTGACGTAGATCAATGGAGAAAGCACTCTCGTTCTTCGCTACGCTCTCGCGCGTAGCAATACGCGTGAGTATACGATCGGTGATTCCGATCCGAGCTCGTTCAGCTGGCACGAAGCAGCCAATATGCGCTAGGTACACAATGAGTGCGACCTGCTTGAGATATACACTCTTGCCCGAATGATTCGGACCCGTTAACACAAGAGTGCTAGGGTGCTCTATCGAATGTCGCTCAATATCCGGCGAACTCTCTTTTGCGACCTCGTCCTGTTGTTTGCCAGGTCCACCAGCTATAGAGCAGTTATTTGCGATAAATGACGGAACTACCAATTCCTGCAAGGGATGACGGCCTCCCTTAATATGTATGATGTTTTGGGTTGTCATTTTCGGTGCAACCCATTTATACTGCCCGCAGCCAATTGCCAACGCAAACAGGCTATCAAGCTCGCCAAGGACGTCAGACGCTGAAATTATAGCTTCCCGATGCGCTAGGATCTTGACTGCGAGTTCGTGAATTATCTCAATCTCGCGATCTATGGAAAGGTGTGAGCAACAATGGGTGGCCCAAAAGGGGGGAGGGGCTTACCAATAATCATGCAATATGCGTCTCCGAAATGCTCATCCATCTCCTTCATCTGCTGATTCTTATAATATACACAGCCATCAGCTGCGAACATCCGCTGCCATACATCGTTCAAGCCCTCACCGTCGTAGTCGCCTTTGCCTGTCTTGGGGTTGAGTGAAACCGCCGTCAAGAACCCCAATTGCGGGATGAAAATGCAATTCTGTACATATTTCCGCGCCCATTCTGGCAGTTCAGCCCTCAACTTTGCTATGACGGTCGTTAAGAAGTGTTCCATCCCATCGTAACTTCGTTTCAACTCATCTAGATTGTCGTCAACGCCATGTCTGACGGCAATTCTTCCACGTTCCATGGACTGTTCGAAATCGATGGTCTGACTAATGAGTTCGCCCACTTGACAAAGGGCGAGCGGCTGGATCACATCGACAACCTTACTACGCTATGAGATATGTCTTGAATTAGGAGAGCTTGGTATGACTTACTTTTCTAATGATCTCAACGTTCTCTGATCCCGGCAGGGTCCGAAGTGAATCTCTAAGCCGCAAGCTGTAAGCTGCGAAGCGCTGTAAAGAGGCCCATACATTGTTGGCGATGGAAATCTTGCTGCCTAGAATATCCACTCCTTTTTCTAAAAGGGCTACCACCGACTTCATATTTTTGATTTTCTTGAGCTCGTTACTTAGCTGCACAAGAGCCTCGGCATTTCCTGGTCGCAACAGGAATGATATCGTCTTCTGGCGGGCGTAGATCACGTCAATGTCAGTACTTGGTCGCAGGAAGATCTGGCGAAGCTTCAGTTTGCCCTGAGGAGTACGGGCTAGATGCTGGAAGAGCCCGTAAACAGATAGACTTTCTTTTGCCCCAGAGCCACAGTTACTAGGACCTGTTTGGTGGCTATTTGGATGATACTCGGACTGTAGAATTTGGAGCGACACCAGGGTATCGGCGTTGATAAACATAGAGTCGAATAAAGTGAACATCTCGACTGACTTGACGCTGAACGCCACTAATGCATCAGGGTCATTCGGTAGGTAGTGAACGGTTCTCCTCCGTTGAAGATCACCAAGCACCGCGCCAGCGCAACCAATCTGAAGCTCATTAGAGGACGGCAGAGAACAGCTGTTGAAAATATCTCACCGTTAGTCGACTATCGAGGTTGATTGAAGCCCCGAGGCGCATTAGCCGGGCTTGCTTTGAGTTTTCTTGGCCTCCCATGTCATCTGTCTCATCTACAGCTTCGTCAACAACAGAGGTAAAAAGTACACTCGGGCGACCAGGAGTCCCCAGGTTCAGCGCAAGCAGTTTTCCCTTTCCGCCATCATAGCGGAAGTCGGCAGAGTTGAGGTTTCTCAAGATATATGCACTCTGCATGTCGCCTGTGCAACTGATTAGTGATGCTTGTTGTACTTTCGTGCCAGGCTTCGACTCTACCCCTATTTCCATCGACTCCTTGAGCCTTCTTAGCAAGGTAGTTTGCTAGTGCCTCGGAAGATCTCGCAGATATGAGGACGGTAGTAGGATTGACGTGGAGAAGCAGCGTCTCAACGAGGTCCATGCCTGACATAGGCACATCTTCGAGAAGAAACAGAGCTTCGTCGACAGCAACGTAATATGCACAACCAAGATTCCCATTGTCTTTCATATCAATTCCCATAATAATTTCTCCCAACGCATCTGCGTCTTCATTAGATAGTACGTCGTCCCCGCGTGAAGCGTTATCATCTTCTAGGTGACGCCTCGAAAGATTTGACGATGCTTGACTAGATGGCAGACGTAAAGACAACCTCTGCCTCGGAGGGTGCGATGGGAGATAGGGGGAAGGCGAATAGGTCTGTCCTGTACTTTTCGAGCCTACACTGCTTGAGGTTTTTGGCCGACCCCTCTTTGACCGGCCTCTACTTGACGGCTTGGTATGTCGAGGGGCGGCCCGTCTCGGGTTAGGGGTGGAGAAGACGCGGCCATCTGTCGTTGATCCAGCGAACGACGAACTGGATTGACTGAACAGTTGCGTATGAGTAGACTGCGGTGAGGACGCTCTTGATGGAGTTTGATATCTTTGTCTGGACGCCATATCGCTCCGTGTTCCGGTTGCTTTAAAAGACGGCAACTGAATGTCAATATGCCCCTACAAGGGGATAGTTGGAAGAGGCGCAAGCAACGGTGGAGGTGGTATATGATGTGGAAGTAGATGGGCGTGCTTGCATATTGGCGTGTCTAGCCGGAGTTCGTAGTATTGAACCTTCCCACATCTAACCTGGAAGTACCTAAACTGCTCACTTGCGTTTCAAGGTTGGAATAAATAGCTACGGAAGGCACACTCTTCCTGCAGGCGAGCTGCCCATCGCGGCTTCTAAAAACCAGAAGCCACAGAATAAAATGAGGCAAGCGGTCTCAACGAGGCTTTGCTAGTCCGTTCCAAACTCGGGGCATGGGATTCATACATGTATGCAATGCCCCTGGCTAATCATACAAGTCGCGGAGACCGTAGCAGGGAGAAGCTCCGCGCGTCCCTCCCGTACGTCACTTTCCTGCGACTATGCCTCACGTAACGAACTTGGCCCCGTGGCTATCTCGGAAATTCTCCTGCGCATACAACCACTCGACTTGTGCTTTATTGGCTTTTCGCCCATTCAGCAAACTCCTTCCTTTGCTTCCTAACATCGATAAATCCGGGCCGGCTCTCTAGAAGCCGGAAAGGGTTTCCAACGTAGTCTTTCTCGACCTCTCCACTGCTGTTCAAGAATCCCGCTTCGCCCTCTCTCTCGATTTTCCCTGCCCAGACGCGCCATTGGATCGGTCGCAACTTTGATGTTCCTAGCACCATACCCAGACAGACAATGAAGGTCGCAACGATGGTCTGGATAGTTATATCGATTGGAAGCGAGCTCGCTGCGCCGCTGTGCGATGCTGTCAAGGAAGAGAGGGATGCGGCTCGGAGCGTTTGGAGAACAGAGTGTTCGTATGCCGAGTAGCAGCTAGAGACGGAAGCTGTTGTAAGCTATGATGTTTCGTTCAGATCGGAAGAAGAAAGTTGTATCTCTTACGCATCTGCCAGTAACAACAGCCCGAAGGCCGTTGTTAGCTTAGAAATCCAAGTCATTTCCCCCTTTCGAACGCGTTGGTGGTGATGGCAACCAAGAAAAATGACGACGTTTGATGCTTCAATAAAATAAATGACCAACTCAGCGTCGCTCACAGGTGCCCCCCAGCGCTTGAAGGTGTGGATGCACGCAACGTAAGCAGCATGTACCTGCCTAAGTGGACCAGGTACCTGATATGCAGAACTGAGCTATTATGCATTAAAACTACATTGCCTCCAACTTAGAGTTTTCGGGGTACCTTAAATTTGTCTTGACGTTCGGCCTTAATCGAGCTATCGGTCCGTACCAACATTTACCCCATTTACCGGTCCCCAACGTTTACAATGCGTACACTATACTACGGTAGGCCGCGCATTGCAACTTTCCTTAGCGGTGCATGAGGTAGGGAGGTACAACCTGGAATACCATGGCTCCATGGCTGAAAACCCCGCAATAAAGGGAAGCACCCCGCAATGATCTTTACCTGCGCTGTACTTCGTCATCCAAGATTCAACACCTTCTAGTAACATTGAAAGCTATAAGTCGACTCAACCAAACGCCAGCACGACTCATTCTGCAATTCTTGCATCATTCAACATGCCTCGTGTAAGTTATGAAGCCTGGATTACTAAACCACTTGTTTTGTGAATTTATACTTATTTGTTACTCGGTTTAAATAGGTCAAGTACATTCTGCTCGACTGTGACAACACCCTCTGCCTGTCGGAGCGGCTGGCCTTCGAGGCTTGCACCGACTTGACTAACGAGGTCTTGGAGAAGTGGGGCAGGCCGGAGCGCTACACCGTCGAGCAGCTCCTGGAAGACTTCGTCGGTCATAACTTCCGTGGCATGCTCAATGGCTTGCAGAAGAAGCATGGCTTTACTATGAGTCCGGAGGAGGTTGATGCCTATGTCGACCGCGAACTAGGTGCAGTGACTGCAAAGCTGAGCGAGAAGTGCACGCCTTGCCCTGGTGCACCGGAGCAGCTCGAGGCGCTCAAGAAAGCAGGGTACCCCATGTCCGTTGTCAGCACCTCGGCCAAGCCCCGTGTTGTGGCCAGCTTGAAGAAGGTCGGAATTGACCACTACTTCCCGGACGAGCACGTCTTCAGCGCTGCCACCAGCTTGAACCCTCCTTCCAGCAAGCCTGACCCAGCTATCTACAACTACGCGTGCCAGAAATTGGGTGTCAAGAATGAAGAATGCGTCACCGTTGAGGACAGCAAGAGCGGCGCTACCGCTGCCATGCGCGCCAACATCCCCCTCATTGGATACGTCGGTGTCTACGGTATCGAGGAAGGCAAGGAGAAGATGGAGGAAATGGCGAAGCTCTTGACCGAGCAATGCAATGCCAAAGCCATCATGTACGACTGGAAGGAGTTCCCAGAACTGCTCAAGAAGATCGAGGAGGGTCTGTAAATTGACTTACACAAGTCAATTGGCATGTCGGGGCAGCGTCTCCTATCGCGCGTGGTTACGATAGACGGCATATGGAAGAAGGTATTATGACTTAAAGAATTTGCGCATGGGCGATGACCTTCTTTTCCAACTATACAACACTTGCGCGATGCATTCGATACCAAGCTAGCAACGGCTTCTCAATTAAGAGCGACCATAAATCAGGCCATAGCATCGAGTAGCATTTCGAAGTCACCAAGACTTACTGATTTCGCATTAAATATCGCAAAATAAATGGCTCATTATACCTACAACCGATTCCCATGTGATTCGATGCTATCACAAGTGAGGCAGAAAATCGCACAAATCAATGCGAAGGGATTTAAAGCAGTGACGTCGGCATCCCGGACGATGCATATGTAAGATGACCGCGGAATTTTCGCTTAACAAGAGTCCTTTTCATGGTGAGGTATTGCAGATATGATGAGGTTAAAATAACTCGACTACATAGTTATCATATCCTAAGCATATCCCGGGGCACGCATTCTCCTCAAATCTGACAACGAAATCGTGGGGAAGTTCCTTGTAGATATGAAGTAAGGAGTCTCCAGATCGACTCAACTTAATCGTGAAACGAGATCTGCAGAGGATGCTTGGCTCTGCAAACATAAATCAGAGGAGATGATTATGAAAGCAAACATACCCTGCTGTCGATTATTGTGAGAGTCGTAGTGGGTTTAGTAGCCTTGATTCTGAACAGGGTGCTTATGTTGAATCATCTTGTATCAGCCTGTCAGCCGGTCTATTAGACTCTCAGATTACGAGCAAATTTTGCGAATGAACAAAGGCATCGTAGTAAGAATGGGAAATTGTGATTTAGATAAATAGACTAATAAAACTCAGCCGTAGGAAGATAGCAGCGGAAAGACCTGCAGCTGTGACACAGCCTATACAATATGTTACTGGATGTCTAGGTTATTACCTAAGATTGCCTGAATCCGCTCCCTTTCAAGTTAGGCCGTCTTGGCTACATTGAGATCTTACACCTACTGTAGTTGGAGCCAAATCGCGAAGTCTTCGAGTACGTATAAGTGACATTATTTGCCAACTAGCAAGCTTCCAGCTCTGAGGTAGCGAAGCCTTTGCTCTAATTCACCGCCACAACGTTTCAAATAGCGGGAATGCCATATACGTTGCTTGCCACATGGCCGTCGAACACGATGCGTGGCATTGGTCGACGTCAGCTCGCAACACCCAGAGAGGGAGGATCGCACCTCGTATTCTGGGGCGCTTGTGAGTGGTGAACTCGAATAGTTTTGCGTAGTGTACCGCCTCCGAACTGCTGTGTTCAGCATTCGGGTTTGGATCGCCATTAGGTACCTACTATGTAAGAGCGACGGGTTAATTCTAGCTCCCGTCGTGCGTGGGTATCCGACGCTGTGGTACTATTTGGCAACGGCTCGAAAACCATGGGCGGGTCAACAGCATTTGGTAGAAAGCTTTGGAAATCCCATAGGCAGATGGGTTTATGTTCTCGCCCCGTAGTGCTTAATATGAGGAGCGAGGCCTTGTACATTTCAGGCAAAGCTGCTCCACTTGCAAATACGAATGGATGCACATGTGTATGTAATAACAAACAACACCACTGGAATCTGCAAGAAGACATGGGGCAACTTGAAAGCACAAAACATCATATGCCAGATCTTGCTAGATACCGCTACCTAGGCTTTAGCAAAGGTATCAGGTAAATTTCTTATGCTGGGAAGAGCCAATGTTTGTCAGACATAACACTATGAGTCTGAGATGGTTTTATCGATTATTGTCCTTTTCTTTTCCTTTTTTTCTCTTTGTTTTCTTTCCCCACACAACTAGTGTACATCAGATCTGCCCCTGGTTATGCCAGAAATAGCCTCCTCCCCTTTTATTTGACAGCCAACAGCCGGGCCGCAGAATTTTCCCTACTACATATGTAACGTCTCGTAGCGCCATCATGGCTCTTTCTTAGTAATTACAGAATATTAGTTAGCCAGCTGCTGTGGCGGCCGCATAAGTCGTCAATTCAGGTCTCGATATGATCAAGATTGCTGTGATGAGTCCTGGTGATGTAGTGTAGGTAGTATACATAAATAGCAGGTCGTAATTTTAATTGTAGTTTGAGGCTTGGCTTCAATTGTCCCCCATCAGCCGATTTAGCGGCACCCCTGGCGCCGGCTTGGAACCGGTCCAACCAACCAAGGCAGAGAGAGTCATGCTAGACTGGGATTGGACAGCTTGGAGGTCATGCATGTGGGCAACGCGACTGCGACACGAAAAATTGGACAGCTCAATGACGAGGCATGGAGGCGTCTTAGCGCTCTTCCTTGACTGCTGGACCTACCCCCTAGTCGTCGAATCGACTGGCGATCCCAAGCGTAGGCAAAGGCCAGGCTTCCCCAGGGACGCTAAGGAGGAACCCGTCCGGTGCTCATTTCTTATTTAATAGATGCTGACCCAAGCTCTCCTGTATTTTGGTCCTTTTCCCTGTCTTGCCCCGTTCGCTCTTGTCTTTAAAAGACTTCGTCACTCGCTCGTTCTAAGGACTCTTTGTTTGAAGACTCTCCTCTACACTCGTTGCAACATTCCTCATACAATACTTACTTAATATCTAATTGTATCACGCGAGTTGTACAAATACCAACATCAAGATGCGTTTCTCCGTTGTTGTTGCCGGCCTCTTCGCCGCTGTCGCGAGCGCCCAATCCAGCACTCAAACCGACACTGCCGTTTCCAGTGCCTCGCCTGCTGCCTCTGGCAGTGACTCGACCACTGCCGCGTCCAGCACCACTGATGTTGTCGCTTCCCTGACCTCTGTCAGCATCGATCCTGCGCAGACCTCTGCCCAGGCTGCTATCCTCCAGTGCCTCGGTGCTTGTAAGTAATTACCTTCGCACCCGTAACAAGATCCACTGCTGATCCGTCATGATTAGGCGCTGCCGACGATGTCGACTGCCAGGCCAAGTGCATTGCTGTTCCTAGCCCGGATAGCTCCAATGTGAATAAGACTACTGAGTGCGTTGCCGCCTGCCCTCAGGGTAACGGTACCGCTGCCGACAACACCAACTACGCCAACTGTGTCGACGGCTGCATTGCTCAGTACTACTACACCACCACTGGAACCCCCAACCTTGCCACCAGCAGCAGCGGTGCGAGTGGCAGCACCGCCACCCCCAGTGTCACCCAAGTCCAGTCCACCGTCACTTCTGACGGCTCGACTTTCGTTACCTCCTTCTCGAGCACCGTCGCGCCCTCTGGATCTGGCTCTTCCGCCTCTGCTTCCTCGACCTCTAGCTCGTCTGCCGCCGCTGATATGCTGTTCTCCCCTGTTGGCACTGGCTTCGGATTGTTCTCGTTCCTGGCTGCTTTCTTGGCCTTGTAAGCTGAGAGACTAGTTGTTTCCTAATGAGTACAGAAGCTATGCATGATGGGATAAGTCAGTATACTGGACGAGAATCTTAATACCAGGCGCATGTGAGGATCATGTGGAAAAGCTTTATTAATAATATGGGTTGTCATTGTTAATTGGATATATCATCACGTCGCATAGTGCGCGAATATGAATATTTTATTGACGACCAATTCCCTTTTCGTTTCACCTCCGTATATTGTGTTTTTAAGCTGCAATTGCCTTTGAGCCGTTGCTACTGAGTTGTGAAGTTGGTACCGTCACTGGAATATCGCTAAGCCATGGTAGGCCGAGCTGTTTCATCTCCACCGCCAATTGGAAAAGATAGTCAAGGCTGTCAAGGATGCGCTGGCGTCAGCATTATTGTACTCGGCCTAGTATAAAGCCAAAGTAGACCTCACCTTTCACACATTGTCTTTGCCTTGTGGACGTTGTCGCCCCAGACGTACACGCCGTGTCTGCGGACCAGGACAGCATAGGTATCCGGGTATTTATCCATCGCCTCTTCTAGGAACTCGGTGAGGTCTTCCTCGTGCGCAGTGTTTTCGATTACGGGAATTCGGAGAGTGTCGTGGTAGCCCAGGTTACCCTGCTTCTGGTAACCCTTGCCGAAGCCCTTGATCTGCTCGATGTTGTTTATCTCGAATAGCTTGTCCTTGCCGGGGCCCTGCGCCTCGAGGAGCAGAGTGACCAGCACGGCCCAATGCGAGTGCGTGTGGATGCAACAGCCGGCTCCACGCTTGGTGAAGGCGGCTAGGAACAGTGGTGTACATTGTGAAGGCCTACCGCAAGGCGGAGAGCGAAGGTAGACGCGGTTCTTGAGGTCGGTCTGCTTGGACAGGGCGAGCACATAGATATCGGTGTTTTTCATGAGCTCCTTCTGGACGCCAGACGGTGCGATGTACACCAGGTCACTGCAACGCGGAAGTATGAGTCAACGGGCTCTTAGCTATTTGCATCCCGACGACGAGAACAGGTCTGAGGAGAGGCGCATATGGCGATAACCCGACTTTGAAAAAGGAGAGTGAGGCCTTACTCTTTTCGAATGGAACATCCTCCCCCCGTCCCGGTAACCCAGCCTAAGGTCCAGAATTTGGCACACAAGGATGGGATGAGGTTGGCCGGGTGTTCAGGGTCGTCGGACGTTATGTAGTGGTCGTCATTGTCTTTGCCATTGACATCGTCAATCGATCTCTTCCTCTTCCCGGGTCTTAGCCGCATGGCAAACGATTCAAGGGGCTGAGATGGAACAGATTATGAAGATTAGGCCAGGTTGGCTTCTTCGGGGTTGGGGAGAGGGTGACGGTCAAGGTTGGCGACCAAGCAGAAAGAGGCACTTTGTTATTAGCAAATAGAGTTTGATGAGGCTAAAGTCGAGCATCACGGCAAAGAGCCCTAAACAGAGCTCTTTCCCCGCTCGCTAGCACGCAATCGCAAGCTCGGAGAGTACTAGTACAACTCTACACCTGCATACTACAGCAGGTACATGAAGTACTAGTATGATGCTAAAATAATGTGCCAAGTTTGCATTCTATACGTACCTACCTCATATACGGAATAGGTATATACATATGTACGTATTTAGCGTTGGAAGGCGCTTGATGTCTTTACATACAAACATGTGGTTTTCTTTCTGGGAACTTGACGAGGCAAACAACTTGAACGTCGTCAGCTCTTTTCTATTCCTTTAGAAGCTGATGAGGACGAGGACATGTTAGTTCAGGTACAAAATTATGAATTGTCCACGGTAGAATCGAACGAGCAAATTGAATAAACTGGTTACAGTAATACAGTCCTACATTGTGCCACCTGAGTTTTCTCTTATTGATAGATTTCACTGCTCTTCACGCACTTTAAAAGCGGTAATATACGAGAATAACCTAGAAAATAAGGAAAGCAGTATTGCTTTATGGACTAATATAGATATGTACTTAACCTACCTTTTTCTTAATATAACCGGCTAGTTGAACTTTACAAATGTACCGCTTAAGAGCTTAAGTGAAATTATGACTTGAGTGACGCAGAGAGAATCAGTGCAGCTGCGTACGGTTCCTGTACATTAGGTACCTTAGCCTTCAATGTTGTTAGAGATTTCTAAGGTTAGGAAAAGTACCTTGGAAAAGTACCTCGGAACAGCTGAGGGATGTTCCCAGAGATTCCATCGCTACATGCATCCCCGCACTCTCAGGTACCTAGGTACTTTCCGATCCCAGCTGTCTAGCCAATCACGGGACGGGACAATGTCGCCGAAAAGATACGTACTGCATTTAGGCCACGTTTGACTTGGAAAGGTCCAGCCAATAATTAAAAGTTGACGACGAACATCGCAATTGCTTCTTCCCGAGTCCATCTTTTCTTTCTTTTTTCTTCGTCGAGCTCTGGGAGTTCTTTCTCAAACACACCACTCTCCTCCGTCTCTGTCCAAGACAGAAGAGATCAAGAGAGTCAAGCAAGCAAGCCAAGCTAGCCCAGAAAGCATTGCCAGCTTTACACCATGAAGTTGAACTCTGCCATCGCCGCTGCCCTCTTGGCTACCACCGGCGTATATGCCGATGACGCCTCGAAGGTTGAGACGGAACCGTCCTCTTCTATCGTCGAGCTTCCTACCTTCACTGTGAGTACATTGTCTCTCGACATGCTACCTTTTGTAGCTCAATTGGCGACGCTGCAAGCCTCGTAACAGCTCTTGACTAATGCATTCTCTTCCTTTTTAGCCTACCAACCTAAAGGCACCCTTCCTGGAGCAATTCACCGAGGGCTGGGAGAAGCGGTGGAAGCCTTCCCACGCCAAGAAGGACACCAAAGGTCAGGAAGAGGAGTGGGCTTATGTCGGCGAGTGGTCAGTAGAGGAGCCTTACAAATACAAGGGCATTGAGGGCGACAAAGGTCTTGTTGTCAAGAACGCTGCCGCTCACCATGCCATCTCCGCCAAGTTCCCTAAGAAGATCGACCCCAAGGGCAAGGACTTAGTTGTCCAGTACGAGGTCAAGCTTCAGAGTAAGTCGATTCGTCTAGACAATACATTAACAGTACGTCTCTAACGATTCTCCTTCCAGAGGGTCTCGACTGCGGTGGTGCTTACCTGAAGCTGCTCCGAGACACCAAGTCTCTCCACCAAGATGAATTCAGCAATACCACTCCGTACGTCATCATGTTCGGCCCCGACAAGTGCGGTGCCACCAACAAGATCCACTTCATCTTCAACCACAAGAACCCCAAGTCTGGCGAATACGAGGAGAAGCACTTGTTGGCTGCCCCTCAGGCCACCATTTCCAAGATCAGCGAGCTCTACACCTTGATCGTCCGACCCAACAATACCTTCACTATCAAGAGGGGTGGTGACATTGTCCGCGACGGCTCCCTTTTCGACCAGTTCTCCCCAGCAGTCAACCCTGAGAAGGAGATCGACGACCCCAATGACAAGAAGCCCGAGGACTGGGTCGATGAGGCCCGTATCCCCGACCCCGACGCCAAGAAGCCTGACGACTGGGATGAGGATGCGCCCTTCGAGATTGTCGACGAGGAGGCCACCAAACCCGAAGACTGGCTTGAGGACGAGCCTCTCACCATTCCTGACCCCGAGGCCCAGAAGCCCGAGGATTGGGATGATGAGGAGGATGGTGACTGGGTCCCTCCAACCGTTCCTAACCCCAAGTGTGCCGAGGTCTCTGGATGTGGCCCCTGGACTAAGCCCATGAAGAAGAACCCTAACTACAAGGGCAAGTGGACTGCGCCTTACATTGACAACCCTGCCTACAAGGGTGTCTGGGCTCCTCGCAAGATCAAGAACCCCGACTACTTCGAAGATAAGCACCCTGCTAACTTCGAGCCCATGGGTGCTGTAAGTGACCCCGACATCAAACTTATTCTGCTGAAGCTCAACTAACGTATATGCATAGATCGGCTTTGAGCTCTGGACCATGCAGCCCGACATCCTCTTCGACAACATCTACATTGGTCACTCCGTCGAGGAGGCTGAGAAGTTCGCCAATGAGACGTTCTTCAAGAAGGTCGCTGTAGAGAAGGCGCTCGAAGATGCTGAGAAGCCCAAGAGCGAGGACAAGCCCAAGTCTCCCTCTGACCTCAAGTTCCTGGATGACCCCGTCCTCTACATCAGGGAGAAGCTTGATCTATTCACCACCATCTTCGCCAACGACCCTATCCAGGCCATCAAGTTCGTTCCTGAGGTTCCCACAGCCATTGGTGGCCTACTCGTCACCATCGTAGCCCTCATCGGGATCTTCACCATGGGAGGTGCCGCACCGGAGGCTGCCAAGAAGACCGCCGCTGATGCCAAGGAGAAGGTTAAAGAAGCCAAGGACAAGACTGCCGAGGCCGTCTCGACTGGTGCTGAGAACGTTAAGGCCGAGGTTAACAAGCGTGCCACGAGAAGCCAATCGTAAGTACGGAGGAAAATTGGAAGGCAACGTGGGGGGAAATTTTCGCGGTTTGTTCCAGCCTTGCAGGGACTACTAGGGATTACGATGCTACTCTAAGGCATGGAGTGCTTTTGGGACTTGACTTTAACTGTGCATGGCGTCGGTGTGTTTGCCACAACCCAATAAATTAAGTTAAGCAGATATGTATTAGTCCGCGTAGTAATCTCATAAGTACGGTTACTTTGAAGCTGCAATGTCCCGTGACATAAATATTTCATTCCACGAAGATCATTCCATAAGGTATTTTGGCATGTCTACCTATTTACTTTCTAAAGTAAATATTCCAGCGTCATATAAGAGCCACGACCATATACTGCTCCGGGAGATCAATTTCTAGGTTAATATGAAGGTGCGGGACTGTCACGATATATCTCATGATCCCGATAGATATCTCGTGTATTCAGTACATAGCTGCTACCGCCTGACTTTTTCTTTTTTTTCTAATTTTTTTTCCTTCTGTGGTCTTCTATGGAGAAGCCTACCCTACGCCGATAGATTAAGTCAAAACAAGGCGAGTAAACATCGCTGACATAGTACCAGCTCATCCAAACCGAGACAAACAAACCAATAGCTCCGAGGAAGCGATCACCTAAAGGGTCCTGATAAAGTCACTAAGGGGGAAAATCACATGCTCACTGAAGGAATCGCCAGCCTCCTGAATAATCCGTACGTACTCCTGACCAACCTTCAAACTCCGATGGATCGTGATCGAGCGGTCGTAAGACGAGCTGAAAATCGTCCCACCATATCTGAAGTGCTTGTCTATCAGTGTTAGAGGTTATCCCAGTGAAACTCGTCGCTGGTTATAGATTCTGAACCGTCAATCTCCCGCGCCTCATCCTATCGGTAGTGGTCGTTCGCAACCTTTGTCCCTGGCTCTGCAGATTCCGGGCTGTCTGATGGCCTTGAATTGTTCTGCTGGCGCCACCGTCCATACGCCTGCAAGCTTGCCGAAACGGCGCAGTATTTTTTAGGCTGCGAATTCGAGCAATGGGGACACAAGTGGTTACGAATACCAGCTAATTTACAAAGCTTCTGGGGAAGCTTTGCTCGATGGGAAATTCGCGACTCCGTGGACTTGAGTCCCCTGGCAGCATTGATAGATTCCTCATCTAGGCTATCACGTCTCTGCTCCCAGAGGAACTCCGGGCCGACTTCAGGCGACCTCGTAACGCAGTTCTTATATTCCGCACGAATTTCTTCGTCCGTCAATTTAAACCACGGCCTTTGATGGCCCCGGTGGCCGGTTAACATGGGCTCGACTACAACACGAGTACTACCGGTCTGCGTTGTCTCCTGGTCCGCTAAACGTGCCAGGTAAGTGTTTTGCGCTTCTCCAGTATCACTAAGGTGGTCACGAATAGCTTCTGGTGGTGCCTCATGTCGATTTCTTACCTCAATCTCGTTTCCCACCTCTTCATACGCTTCGCTTACCCTTCGAAGGGATTGGGGAACTTGCCGTTTGGGGATCGTATGTAGCTCGTCACCATGACTCGGCGTTCTCTTCCTCCTACTCTCCCAAAGACTGGAGAAGCCAAAGCAACCCATTTTGCCAAGTTAGCAGACTTTCGAAGGATCAACCAAAGCTTGCTATCTCTAAGAAGATAGGGGGAAGATGCACAATGATTGTCTTGAAAGGGTCTAAGGTGGCTAGGTATAGATTGCACTAAGAGACGGAACTTACATCATTATATATTTGCACGCCCTGTGACCTTTCTTGTCGGACAACGACATTGTGCGCTCACAAGGAGTATGTTCCCGTTGGTGACCATCTACCCATGTCCTGTCTAGGCAAATAGGGTCCCGTTTCTCCTCTGCTGCTTTGTTTCGATATAGCTTTGGCGGACATGTACACCAGGTTGCTATCAAAGACATCTGGACAATAGTTCTTATTGTCTTTAGACGTCTCTTAGTGTCGACCTTGAACAGGTACTTTCTCGAAGGTCCTTTGAAAGCGGTAGCTACCCGATGTACTTAAGGATACCCTTGGCGCTTCTACGAAAAGCTACTGGTCAGCCAGCACTCAACGTTTTTGTCCATTCTGACGAGTCTCGTCGTTGGACTGGAAGCCCCCGCCAGCAAGAGACTAATAGTCTCGCAAAGTAATATTTGAGCCGAAGCCGGTCCAGAACTTAAGTAAATTCCGCAC
Source organism: Hypoxylon sp. FL0543 (assembly GCA_022578575.1). Classification (NCBI taxonomy): domain Eukaryota; kingdom Fungi; phylum Ascomycota; class Sordariomycetes; order Xylariales; family Hypoxylaceae; genus Hypoxylon; species Hypoxylon sp. FL0543. Next base: position 739,686 of record MU394003.1, read on the forward strand.
CTAATATGTGCCATGACTGGTCCGAAGAGTACACCGCGTGTTGTCATGTTTCTCGACGGCTTATTAACTGTCCCAAGTATTACAAGCAACAGAGCTTGGCGAAGACCTTCCTTGGTCGTTTATTTTACAGAAACGTCAAGAACAAGAAACACTGCGGTCGTCTTATCCCTCACCATGCAGCCAAGCCCTTTTGTTCGAAGTGCACAGTCATGGTCGAGGAACTCCGGGCTCGACATGTAGGAGATGGCGCCCTCATGGCCTATCAGATAGGCTTGGTGACCTTGGAGGATGATTTCCGCCGCCCTTTCAAGGAGTACCGCGAGAGGCGCAGAGATGCAGCCAGAAAGTCGCTCGAAAGATCAGAGGAGCATATCCAGTATGGTGAAGCAAATCGTAACCATAGGGTATGGATCCCCGAGCTGTACCACAACCCGCAGATGCTAGCAAAAGCCCGGCCTTACGGCCGGCAAACAACAGAAGAGGCGCCGCCAGTGAGCTCTACACGATGGAACAAGCCATCCGCCGTCAAAAATCTTCCCCGAGTGGGCGAAAAGGAGAAAAAGTCGCAAAAGCGTGAGCGCCAGCGTGGATGTAAGCGCGATTCAAACAGAAGCCATAAGCATGAACGTAGTGCCTCCGCAGAGAGAATTCCAGCTTATGATCACTCACAGCCTCCCAAACGGCCGGTCGAGCCAGCACCAACGCACTACTCTCAGCGCCGCAGAGATGTCGTTGGGAGTGAACCGCCTCTATCGCCTATACCAGGGCTCTCTTCGCCACCTCCTTCACCAATCACCCAACGCGGAACGAGTAATTGGACTCAGGAAAGACAATACGCGCCCCACCAGCCCCCATTTGCAACATTGAGACCAGCGCCAGCCAGATACCCAACCTTGCGGCGAAAACCTGGGCGAATCTTCAATATAAGTCCCCCCAAGCCGGCACCGGCCCCTATGAACGTTCCTTTGCCCGAGTACCAGGTGTATCTCAATGCTTTGAGGTCAGCCCCGAGCAACTCCACTATGAGTACCGGCTCCATAACACAATGCCCCGGTCCGAGGCCGCCTCCCAAGAGGAAGAAAGGAGGCCTCGCCACGCAAGAGTCGCATAGTTCTTTCCTGCGTCGGATGATGGGCTTGGGGCCGGGGACGCCGGACTCGGGCATCAGTGATATCAGTTTCGCATGCCAGCATTCGATGTGGTTGACAAATCAAGACATGTAGCCTGCCACCCGCCGATAGAAAAGGCACCTAGTCTAAAAACTCTACGGCTTCTGTTCTCCACTCCCAGTAAGTTACCCCTGGAATCCGGATGGTTTATAGGTAGGTAGACACGTGACGTATCGGAGTCGCTATATATAAATGAGTCAATCTTTCCTGTGAAGTTTAGTCAAACTAATAGATTTATATACCAGAGTAAAATTTCGTGTCTTTGATGTGTTTTAATTTCAGTTCGTGTGAACTTTTTGCTGTTAAAGATAAGCTTAGATCATACATTAAGGAGGCCGTCGCTCCGCTAAGTTCTATATACATCAGCAAAGGGTATTAATTTGAAAGGATGTTTCGGGTCGAGGGTCATTGCTCAACTTCCAAAACGTAACGCAGAATGCCGGGCTTTTCTTCAACATGACTTCTGCCGTAAGCCACCACCCCGTAATTGGATATTCCTGTCCAATACCAAGCTAACGCTGAGGTTCTCCGTGTGGCTGGCATCTCATCTTGGATATACAGTGACGAAGCTTAGGTAGTTAGCTCCACATAAATTTCGTTCGATTCTAGGCTGTCGTTATGGGCGCAACTTTTGCCCTACGAGGCATGGCTCATTGAGCCTTTCCATTCTTGGCGGCAGCGGCTGATTTCCGCTCCTTGAACTTGGCTATCTCGGCCTCAACAGCTTTCCCGACGCGTTTTTGTAATTCCCGTCTGTACCCGAATTTGAATAGGAGCTCAAGCCAGACGAAAAGGGGTGCTAGGAAGATAGCTTGGGTCAGGTTATCCAATAATGCCGGCGCTCGACCCTCAAATGCACCGTGCCCTATGAATTGGAGTAGCCAACACACTACATGTACAATGACGGCGACTTGGTTCGTTAAGGATGGATTTTCGGAGTGGGCTGTATTGGTAACCGCGGCGGCCCCGAGGCATATCAGAGCTAGGATGGTTCCGGCAACTGGTTCGAGAAGGACGTATAGGCCGCCCCACGTGAAAGCTGCTAATGTGCCGAGATTCAGGTCGAGATGTGGTATCGTTAAGAACTTGGGTAAAGGGACAAGCGTGCCGGAGTTTGCGGCCTGTTAAGGAGGATTATGCTTATTAGCATGACTCAGTTGAGGAGGAAGCGAGATGGATGGGATAGACATACTAATGCGAACCCGGAAAATAATATCAAAGGAACGCAAACCATATGAATGGCGATATTGACAGAGTTGCGATGATAGGCACCGTACTGGAGGGTATTGGTCAGCCTGGTGTCTGAACAGGTTGCATTGGAACAGGTAGACTAACGAAAGTAAGCTGCCTTTCGAGGTTGAGCGCCATCGTGACAGATGGAGAGAATTTGGTTTATAGACGCTATGAATAGGTGCGGACGGCGGCGCGTACCTCGGATGATTGTATACTTAGGTAGGTGGAGAGGGAATGGTGTGGTCGTGGTCGAGGTCGACGTCAAAGTTCAGAAAAGAGCCCGGGGGAGCATAATCGAAATAATTATTATCTTTTTAGTTCTAATGTACATGTATCGGCCATGGCAGAAGGTGAGGAGCAGTGGGAGTGGGGCACCCTCATCCACGTATCTTAAACGTGAGCATAGCTCCTGCCAGAGCTTTAAGGAGCTACATAAAGCCCATACACGTACTCTACATATGACAAGAAGAGTACATGTATCTATAGCACTAAAATATGAGAGAACGACAATGTGGATTTACGTCAGTTGCTTTTCGGTGAATCTGAACCGGAACCGAATCCGAGTATTGGCCCTACGTCTATGTACAGGTACGTAGCTGGTGGTACATGTGGTACCTACGGAGTGGGGTGTGTCCCCCGGGTCCTGCTACCCCGTATGTACATATGAAGGTTAAACTATTGTACTACTAGATACCTACATATGTACCTACACGTACTCTTAAGGTGAAAGGGTACCCAAGGTGAATGAAGGCTTGGGTGTAGCTCCCGCCTACTACATACACTACATGTAGGTAGACGCTAGCCGCGACGCGCGCCTCGTTCTTCCATCATCTCAGAACTGCGCCGAAATTTCTTTACCTTCTGCAATCGCATCACTCGCAACAGCAGCAGAACACCACCTCTCGCAGTCGTGAGTCAGGCTGCATTCATTCGTTTTTCTTATATTTCTTGATGACTTTTATGATACCCTAGATTTCTCGATTTTTTCTTTTAGATGCGCTAGCGGGCTCGAGGCCCACGTTCGCACCAACCTCAGCCCTGCCTCCTCCTCCCAGTATACACTCCCGATTAACACATCGCCTTTTTGTCATTCTCCTCGCTGCGCATCGATATTTGATCGTTCCCGAGCTCGATATTGTTTTAGGGTTGGACGGAGATTCCCTGATACCTATCGCGACGGCGCACCTACAAGTACTACGAATAATCCGCCCACCGCAAAGCCAGCCTTCTTTCTAATCGCATACCTCCTCCCGGCGAACAGTGCTGCGCAAGCGACGAATTTACCAAGATGTTCTTCCTTTACAATCTTGAGCGACGGGTTACCCTCCACCCCTCCTACTTCGGCAAGAATATGCATGAACTTGTTACTAGCAAGCTTCTGAAAGATGTCGAGGGCACCTGTACCGGCAGTTATTACATCATCTCCATCATGGACACCTTTGACATCTCCGAGGGACGAATCCTTCCTGGAAGCGGCCTGGCCGAGTTTACCGTCGGTTACCGCGCTGTTGTCTGGCGTCCTTTCAAAGGTGAAACGGTAGGTTGCTTGTCTGAGTTCTGCTATCCCAGGCTTGTGCTAAGCTGGTAAGATCGACGCAATAGTCGTCTCCGTCAACCAGCATGGCTTCTTCTGTGAAGCGGGACCACTCCGAATATTCGTCTCTACCCACGTAAGTGTCTCCATTGTGACCAATACACGTAACATGAGCTTACAGACTTCGTCAAGTTGATCCCTAAGGAGGTCAAGTGGGACCCGAATGCGACTCCTCCTCAATTCACGAACAATGAAGACACGACCATCGAGGTTAATACCCAAGTTCGAGTCAAGATTGTTGGTACGCGAGCCGAAGTTGGTGAGCTCTGGGCCATCGGCAGCATTAAGGAGGACTATCTTGGGTATTTCGCTCTCCTAACCCCTTCACCTGCATGGCCGTCGATGCTGACAGCCTATTCTACAGAACGCTCCAGAACTAGGAGCCTCCGTATCCCTAACATCGTCCCCCTATACGGGGCGCCCTACCCTTATGCGAGGTGGAGCAGTGTTCACGCTCACCGGGAATATACAATCCACAGATTTTGTGAACATTGGATGTGCTCAGGGGCAGTCACATCCTGAACTTTGCGATTGTCATTACGTAGAATCACTTTTGTTCCGCAGTGCACTATAGGGTGCGCTTTTAGGATGACTTGTCTGCAAAGAACAGCTAAGCCATACCCTACGGTCTATTATGTCGACCCAGTGCAATCCCGGAAGGGCTGTTCTAACATGATACTTGGTAGCCGTCAATACCTTGGTTTTGATCCCAACAGAAATTGGCTATCCATAGACGCTGAACTACGAGATAATTAATTGTCATAAGCGAGGCACGAATAAGCCGTTGGTCTTTCCAGCCTGAATCTATCCTTACCCTTTTTCATCTATGAGTGCGCGATAAATGCCGGGGCCAATCCAGAAATGAGTCACGAAACAGTGTTTGATAGTTGAACTCTATAAGACAGTGAAATATCAAGATTCATGCTGAGGCGCAGACCATGAATCCAGGTGAGCGTCGTTCTGGGACTGGGTTTTTGACCGCTGTTCAGGAATCATGGAGAGACGAGCTAAGAACTGAAGACTTCGAGACCATCGGAGCCCTTTCGAACTCAGATCTAACAGGCAGCGCATCTCCCGTGAAGGCGGGCCGCGGTTCTTTTTTTTTCTCTTCGCTCTACTCGCGTATTGAGTCAGAACTCTGACGCCTCCCTACCCAGCCTCAAGAAGCCAAACGATCTCAACGCCCACGCTAAACACGATCTATGTAAACTTAATAGCCGCTACGAAGTATATAGATGTAAGACCTAGCTATGGATCCCCCAACAAAATTATCTTCGTTCCATCCAGCTTCAATTCGGTTCTCCTTGACGCCCACGCCCTCTTCATTCAACGTGCTCTATCAGAACCAGATATAGTCTCGCCGACATTGTAGTAGTACGCGCGAAGGATGCCTCTTTCCACCTCCGTTGTAGATACGGATGAGGTTCGATGCGATGAAGGAACAAATACATTACAAGAACAGCAACCCTTGAGTTTGCCCTCGACGGAGGATGGTGACTCAAGGAATACTCTGGCTTCACTGCAAGGAAAACCAGCCACTACAGACGAGGATTCCTTGCCACCATCCTCCAGTGATCCAAGTACGCCTCCTACCCAGAGCTACAGGGACGGGAAAGACACGGACGAGTCTACCGCTTCACAGGACCGACCATCCATCGCCTCTCCGAGCGCCAACGAGACCAGTCAGAGACAAAAACTGGAAAGAATCAACGCTCGCCGTCTTAGATGGGCATCCCTTCTCATGAACCCCATGCGGTTTCAAATTGGGAACCCCCCAGAAACCACAGCCGACCCTTGCGAAAGGACCGCGCTCACAGGCGCCAGCGGGCGACGTCGATATTTCCGGCGGCAAAGAGTCTACGTATATAAAACGCCCTCAGCACCGGTACGCCACGGCCAATATCTTACGGTTGAGAAAAGGCACAGCGATGGCAGGAAGCACAAGTTATCGAAATGCAAGTGGACGCTCCTCTCCAAGCCTTCGAGCCTGCCAAATGTCCCTGTCATCGCGGTTACGGATCCGAAGGGCGTGGTTATGTACCCGCATGATCACACTTATTACCTAGATGAATGTGTGGAGTTGGAGTTTGCGGAGGATTCGGACGAAATATGATCGAAATGCTCGGGAGTCGGTCGGGGATATTAGGGACTGAGGCGCGGATTGTCATTATATGGATTGATGGTTGTCTAGAGTTATCGGCGGTGTGTAATGCTTGGTTCGGGGAAGGAGGTTATCTCTTCTCTAGTAACGACGCGGAAGGCGATTTCGTCTGCATTTTAATACTGTAACCATCTTGCGACGCTTCAGTATTGCTTACTCTGTTCTTCTTTCCACCTAGTTCTCGTTTATCTCCTCGCCGCGAGCTTTTCGGCGACGAGCGCATAAGATCATAATCAGAGCCTCACCCGGATGTGTCCATTTCAATCAGATATCCCTCGCGGAGGTTACGTGTGCTGTAACAGGCCATTTCGCAAGTGGCTGCGCGAAAGGGAAATTGATGAGAAAAAGGGGGCGGATCGACGACATTGGTCGGGACGAATTTCGATGACCGAGCGGCACACCATAGAAGACTCCGGTCGCAATTTGTCGTGGGCTTAGAGGGAACTGGGCGTCGCGGTGTTGGCGCTTTTGGCACGTTGGGACCCCCGAGAGTAAACCTGGTGGTTTTTGGCATTTGCTGCCAGTGTAATGGAGCGTCGGCGAGTGTTGGGTCTGACTCTACAATCAAGAAGGTATGCCTAAAGTCTTGATGGTGCATACACTTTCGGGTGTTCAGATATCGTCGTCACTAAATTGGCTACAACACGACTAGAGTTATAGAGGAATTTCCCAAGACCTAGTGGCTATTCTCGTTGGTGGTGGCTCAGTTTGGTTGGTGAAAAGGGGCTAGGGGGATGTACGGCAACTACGAGCAGCACCCCTAAGGGAGTACTTCGCGACATGGGAGAGAAATATTTGGAAGCGGCTTGTCTTGATTAAAAATTTGCACTTCATACGGTACTTGGTCTTGGTTATTTAACAATAGATCTCAGTTGGCCAATTAACAGTTGATTGAGTACGCCTCTGCTAGAGAGAATGTGCCCGCGTCTAAAGATGCATCACAAACCTCGTGCGCCTCTCTAATCATATCCTTCTATATGTGATGGCACGAAGTGCATTCCCTTACATTCCCCCGCCTCGCTTCCTGTCAGCCCGATCTTCCTTTCTGGGCATACAAGAAATGTTAGTCGATCAATGTGACGAAGCTGACTGCCTCTTACCGAGGTCTTCTGATATAGTGTAATTCAAAATGCCGGAGCCACACCTAGGCAGACGAGATGTAAAGTTACAGCGCCAAATCTGACGATAGTAAGCGACGGTCGGCGGACGGATGCTACGACTTCGATGGGCGTGCGTCTAAATGAGCAGGTTCTTCACTCTTCCACTCCAATGCTGGCGTTCCGGGGCTGCCGGATACCAAAGCCGGCATCACCTCTAGTTTCGTGGTCTCAATCCCAATAAGTACACCGTAAGTGACAAAAACGTGACCGCCCCCTTTCCACGGTAGTTGCTTGTATTTGTAATCGCTGGATCATCGCGACGTTTCGCAGCTTGATGACAATATGGCAGAGATGGCTATGGTCGAAATTCTGGTGTCAACATATGACTCTCAAGGACGCCAACTTCCCCGTAGAAAGGCGAGAAATAATTTATTGTTCTCTGAACTCACGAAATTCACTCTAGACAGTGATAGCAGGGGTCGTGAGTTGAAGCCTGCTGCTTCCAGCTTGAGTGAAGCAAACAGGAAGCAATCTGCCGAACCTCGCGATCCGCTCGTGAAGACTGCTTCATTGCTTCCTATCACAATATAATCGATAGCCCTGTGGGTGAGCGTGTTCTGGGGCCCTGAATACACACTCATTGCCATCAGGGGAAGCAGGGAGTATAGCCACTCCCCAATCATATGAGAACACATTTCCAACAATTCTATTGACCTCACAGTTCGAGTTTGTCCGTGGCTCCCTCAACAAGCCATATCGGGTGAACCCTGCCTTACAATGTGATTACTCCTATTCTATGGTGTGGGGGTGGCTACCTGGTCCTGTAGTCATCTGTCATGCTACGATCCAGCTACTTTTGTTGAGTAAACGTAATATCTCACTGGGTACCCATTATCCAGGATGAATGCAAACTGCTATGCCCCCCAAGAGCCAGAGACGGGTTAGAATACGACCAAGTATGTCCATATGCTCGTTCTAGACAAATCTTAGGACGTCCTCGTCGCTACCGAAGAGCCACTAATGCAGCATGTATGCATAACAGAACGATTTTCATGCTGCACCAGTACCCCTTGATGTCATTATCAGTTGGTCTAAACAAGTTCTTGTTGTTGGTCGACGCAGGCGTAACACAAGGAGTAAGATGCTGGTTCGTGAGGCTTTTCTCTTTTTGTATAGTAGTAAGACGAATTATAATCCTCCTGTATGATTCGCTATACCAGAGCATCGGGACGAGAGTCAAGCAAAAACCGGGGAGCCTTTGGGAGACTAGGTATAGAGGCGGCCCGCACCGCCTTGACCCGTGACTCAGTGCCAAGTGTTGAAGATCGATCTATGGGGTCTCATGCCAAGTACTTCTCTATGCGACTCCGCTCCAGGAGGAAAATACCCAAGAAACGGTTATTGTTGCTTGAGCTTCCTGTAACACAGAGCCGGCTCGGGTCCGAAACCGACGTACCGTAGGACCCGAGTCGGGATTTGCTCTCCAGGAAGGGGCTTATACGACGAACGAACTGACCTATCACCTCGCCTAGTCGCGCTTGAGGGATACATTGTCTATACTTCATAGCTACCTCTTTCTCCCAACGCGATTGAGGGGGGATGTTCGAATGCTACCGTACCGTAACACGTCTATTGGGTTGTATCTTGGCAAAGGCCACTGGACCCGACAATATGGCACCCAATCAATGGAACCCAATGGCATTGTATAGGCGAAAGCCACCAGCAAATCAGCTTCCACCCCGTGCTCGGCCCTGTCATGCAACCGCCTGCTGGCAAGGGTCCCACTGACGAATCCTACTTGGAACCTACAGGGTAGGCCTGAGAGGGCGCGTTACCTTATCAGGCGCCACATACTACTCCTATATCAACCCCATCGTTGGCTTCCCCATTTGCCGTGGTCCAGCCGGGTTCTGCTCGTTGGGGTACTCTGCGGCGGCTCTGTCTCCCTAACAGTTTCTTCATTAGTATCCACTGCACTTCAGCCAAATCTTCTCTTTTGAGCTGTCATATTGCTTCCCCGAGTCTGATCTGCAGTAGCTCCCCAAGCCACCTCACTTTAAGGGGGGCCTGACCCGCTCTACCGACATCTTCAACCATACTCTTCAGTTTGTCGAAGCCTGGCTAGGCCGCGCCAATCCATGACGAGACGCTTCCACGGAGGATCCTAACAAGGATCTTGGTCCTATCGCCGCCTATTCTCAGATCGTGGCCTAGACAGGGGCCTTTAACCATGCAATTACCAAACCCATTATTGGACATACTGCGGGTTCGTGCGTGTTTAAGCCTTCTGCAAGAAACCCCGATATGCAGTGGGGATTAGATTATACGGCGAGAGAGCGGCTATCTCGCAAAGAACAGCCCAAAACGAGATCGCACTGATAATGAAAAAGCTTCTGCGGAAAAGATGACTAAAAGTTACAAGGGGGCCGTCGTATTCTACGCTGGTTTTATGCAAAGCAATACCTTTAACCAGCACTCATTACTGTGCCAACGATCCTAGTAGGAGGGAGAGGGGTGTTTTATTCGGCCGATCTCAAAAAGTTGACAGAATTAATGCAATGGTGGCTATCATGTGAGGCCAAATCCTCTCTACCTTCGATGCCGGTGCGGGTTCGACTTACCACTGGTAACTGAACAGAATGCCTACTATTACCGCGTAGAGGGAACCCAATCAGGAGCCGAAAGTCAGCAAAATTGGCTGCTCTAGGACGACAAGGGACATTTGTGGCCAGCCTAGACGAGTGGCCAGATCGTCATCATACATCATCCTCATTCATCATAGGGTTCCCGGCCTCGACAAGGAAGCTAATCGCGATCTAGGTTGCATACAACAGCTGGAGACTAGTTTACAGCCATCATTTGGCTTTACCAGGTATCATCTACCTGCCGGCAACCTTTCCAAGACATCAGGAGACGCTAATATGGAGACGGAAAATAGCAAACATTGGTTATGGGATCAATGGTTGGTAAGATGAACAGCCACGTTTGTCAACGCGGCTGTAGCGTTGTTGGCTAGCATTGTTAGTTGAGGGGATTAGATGCATACACACCATTTATACACTACCCTCAAGCTGCGAACCATGGCATCGGGAAACCAAAGTTAGACTACGGTGCTTACGGCTGAGCTCGGTTTCCTAACTCTAGCTAGGACCGAGGCAAGCACTGAACTACGACAAAGTAGACTGGTGTAGATATTTACTTGGTTCTAAACAAGGGGATTGTGGCGGCTACGATTGTGTTCCGCCAAGTCGGTCTAACGATATCCATACACGGCGACTAACACCAGGCTTATTTCACCTGCTGCTCTGCGTACCACATGGGACAAAACTAGAGACCAAAGGAAGTCTCTCGTACCACATGGGAAGACTTCTTCCTGTCGGCGGCATCCTTTCGCTCAGTAGATTGAGCTCGCCGTCCTCAGCCTGGAGGTAGCACTGATACTTCGCTAGACCAGCAACGCACATGCTAATATCTGAATACAAACATGCTAGCCCAACTTGGAGCAGAACGCAAATATATAATACGAATCACTTATACAGTATGGAATAGGTACGGAAATCAGCTGAACGCCCAAACTATGTCCTCGGGTCCTATTCGATCCAAGTATCGAGCGGCTACCATACCTACAGAACCATTTCTGCAATATTTCCCACCAGCCACAACAAGGATAGGAGGGAGTAACCATGATAACCGGTAAGCGGGAATAAAGAATACATATTATCATGCGTCCCGTGCGTGCTTTATTGATGGTTCGGGAATGCAGCTGGCGAATAGGGGCACTTCCACGAGCCCAAGCCTCTGGATCGGGTTGCAGACAGACGGGATCGAATGCTAGGTCGATGTTGAACGTTGAACCACTTCATATAGACATGCCGTAAACAGAGATCTCGATCTAATTGCTGGAATATAACTCATTGGGGCTATGATCACTCGTTGCCCCCTAGATGGGAGTGTTGGTTGCTTGTGAACCTTGGGGGAACTAGGATGATGACAGGGTACTACACCAAAGAAGCCGATGGCGATGGTGATTTGAGGATGAGAACTGTACATTGGTCGAGTGATTTGGACTCCCATATGAAGGACCTATCCGGAGCTTCTCTTTGGTCGTTTCCGTGGCTCTGAAGTCACTCAGTATAACTAAGTTCGATATATGTTTGCTCATCCTCCCTCATTGCCGCGTAAGAATCAAATCCTCAAGGAGCAATAGAGCAATGGCCCGTCTGTTCTGATTCTGTTACACTCAACGTAAGCCGGAGGATCAGACCGCCAACGACCTCAATGTTTGTACGTTTGCTACCTGGAATCCTGTCAGCCCTGCCCTACCGTGTCTGCCTCCGCGTCAACGTAGGAAGCGTGTATAAATCCTCCGCAACAGGCCTATAATATACACTGAGAGCTAAAGCATTGGAGTGTTGCCGACTACCGTTGGCGAGTATCAGTATATTTATCGCCATAGCATCTACTACTATATCTCACAGAGCACGCACCCAGCTCAGAATGATCTCTTCGACTCATCGAGGCTACCGGGCCTTCGTCCGCGTAAGAAGGAGCGCGACTGTATCTAGGTCTTCGCTCTCCCAGCTCAGGAGGCTCTCTACCGTCCATCATGAGGACGCGCTTGCAACACGTGCTCTCCCTGAGCTTGTACCAAGACCTGTCCCCGTCCGCCCTCCTCCTCCCGTACCATATGTATCATATCGAGGCTCTCTCTCTGGCCCTCCTGACGCATTCTGGCGCGCTATTCCGCAGTGGAAAGACGTGCCATTCAAAGACTTTGCCTCTTGGAGATGGGGGGTTAAGGTAGAGTTACTCCTTTCTCTACTACTGACGTCCGCTGAACACTGTAGAATGCTGTCGAGGCGAAGAAAAACAAGAGACACAAGTTGATGGACTTTCTCGAAGCCGTTCTCCCTGAGGAAGTCCCTCGTGCGAAGGGCCTCCAAGGCCTACAGAGCCGCCTTGAGTTTATGGCCGATGTTGTGACCGGTCTCAGAAAATGCGCCATGTCTGTCCGGATCATGTAAGGCCCCTTCACAGACATGACGTAACTAATTGGAGGCGTCTCTACATGATGACATGATAGGACTAACTTGGCGTAGGCCGTACATACTAAGCAGGATCAACTGGTACGATCCAGCAAACGACCCAATCTTCCGGCAGTTTATCCCCTTGGGGTCTATCATGATAGATGACCACGAAACTTGCAAACTCGACTCCTTGAACGAGAAGGATGATAAGTCAGTCAGTCTGATCGTACACCGATATCCCGACAAAGCGCTCTTCCTTCGTATGACTATTCCAAGCCTCTATTTTGCCCCTGTCTAGCTAACGAGCCCAAGCCACTTCTGTTTGCCCGACCTATTGCGCGTTTTGCACAAGATCGTACGGTATTGGTGCCGACACCGAGGAGGTCACCAAGGAGCACTACAGAGGATCACTTGACGAGATTAAAGCGGCTTTCGAATATATCGAGAGTCAAAAAGGGCTGCACGACATCGTGGTTTCCGGTGGCGATGCGTTCTACCTCCGCCCCGATGTCCTTGAGCTTATTGGCGATCGACTCATCGCCTCGAAGAATATTGAGAGATTCCGGTTCGCAAGCAAGGGTCTAGCGGTGGCACCGCACAGATTTCTGGATAAGGAAGATCCATGGACGGATGCCCTGATTCGCGTATCGGACAAGGCGAAAAGGGCAGGCAAACATATGGCGTTGCATACTCATTTCAATCATCCAAACGAGATATCCTGGATCACAGAGCAGGCCAGCCTCAAGCTACTTCAGGCGGGCATCACCGTGCGAAACCAGACGGTATTGCTTCGAGGCGTGAACGATGATATTGATACCATGTCAAATCTCATCAGGAAGTTGGCCAAGATGGCAATACAGCCGGTGAGAACGCAGTAACCCCTAGGCGAAACTGGTCAGCCACTAATCAGCACTTAGTATTACGTCTACCAATGTGACATGGTGCCGAAGATTGAACACCTTCGTACGCCGCTGCAGACCATCCTCGACATGGAGTCGCAGATCCAGGGAACCATTGCTGGGTTCTACACCCCTAAATTCGTGGTTGATCTTCCCGGCGGTGGTGGCAAGCGGCTGGCGTCCCTCTGCGAGTCCTACGACCGAGAGACGGGGATTTCGACATTCACACAGCCGGCATTAAAGGGCAAGGATAGGGACGGTAAGGTTTATAAATATTATGACCCGGTGGAGTTCACATCCGGTTCGTAATGTCCCCTCCCGCTCCATGTCTAAATCGGGAGCGACCGAAACAAGAACGGAAGGGTCTTTGGCTGGACGGGGAGTGGTGGTGGGCATGAACAACCTGCGGCAAATTGAAGAGGCCATGATAGTATGATCCCGCATCGACTATATTACTAGTTGTTAGCACCTTAACCTAAGTAACCACACATATTTTATGTCTTGAACAGATATATCTATGCTCGTGCGTACGTAATGCATGTCAGTGTGGCCTGATGAATGCATATCACGTAGGCCAAGATAGGAGCAGTAACTGTGCGTTTCAGACATGAGTGATAGCCTTGCAGTAGGGTTCTGTCAAGTGTTCAACAGTCCCAGGGTCCTATCTGTTTCAGGAATAGATCAGGTCCAAGCTCTCCCACCGTCTGTGGTCTTCCTCTCATGGAAGTCAATGGTAGGGCGGGTAAGATTCGAAACGGTCGTGGCTGAGTATTTGCGCCTTACATGATGAGATTATTCCCAGCACCGTCTATTAAGGCTTGATTCTAGGCTGGGTGAGGCCATTCGGCTAAGCCTCAATGACTTAGGCTTATGAGATGAGATATCTGGTGCCTGGCAGCCTGGGACAGTGGGCCGTTTCTGAAGTTCACTCTGACTGTCGGCGAGAGGGGTATTCACTATGATCAGAATAGAGCTGGAGTACGCGCTCGACAACTCCTCTTCAACCATAGAAAACGGTCTCGTTGAAGTCCGACTGCGATTGTCATCGACGAATAGCTAGTGTAAGTACTAAAATGTGATGTAGGGGGCCCTCGGACGCGGTCTCGAATTCCGACCACTAACCAGAGAGCTGGTGAGGCATGTAGGTAGCGACACGTCTCCATTTGTGACAGGGTCTGGCGCTCGGGGTTTGCGAAGGAATTGCATACATAGGTGCGAGTTGCGGAACGCGGAATGTGCCGCAAATGCCTGGATTATTGATCTGTCAAGTATACGCTCATGATCGACAACTATGTAGGTAGGATACCTTACCCATCTAGCATATACCTAGATGGCAAGGAGTGACTTGTAGACCAACATGAGAGAGAACGAGAATATCTACATAGGTAGGCGTGTCTGGACAGAAGATTGGAAGCATACCTAGGTTGGGTATTTGAAGTGATCGGTTCAAGATGTCGCGGAAACGATCACGACCCTGTTTAGATTGGTTACACTGCAGCACGGCCTGACAACGTCGGTGCGTTGGGTATCATCTACCACGTGCCATCTGACCTTGATATCGTGGCTGGTGTACGAGGGATGGGAGTTGTTGTACAGATCCTAACGGATTGGGCCATGGCGCGTTCGAGGTTCAAATGTGCTCTATGTATGTAGGTATGTATGTTGGGTACTTTCATGGATATCACCATATGCTTTGATGTACATAATGTACTAAGCACCTGCAGACTCCGAGCACGGACCTAGGGAATCAAGGGGCTGTCTACACTACTGTAACCTGCTCGGTCCGCGTCTGTTACGTACAGTACACTATTACAGCCCTACTAGAAACGTCAAAGAATACATACGGGTCGGGTAGCTCTGGGTACATATGTATGTAGCTCTTGCTAGCCCACGTTTTCCTGGCGGGCGCAACCCCAAGAATGAGGAGACATTCCCCAATTTAATTCCACAAACGGGGGCGCGTCGTTCCTGGCTTAGCCCAACTCGGCCTAGGGCGTCGTCCCGTGTCACTAGGTAGCCTATATAGTGTACATAATAGTTTGCACAACTGGCGGCCTGGAAGTTCATAACGGTGAACGGTCAGCTCAGCCGGCAAGGGTCCTTGAAATTCCCAGTGCCCAGGAACCGTTCGGTCAGGTACTGCACTATATGCGGGAACCTTAGCGTCACTCAGTGGGAATACCACCCTTCTATTTCTATACTATGGATGTACGGGTACCTAACATACCTCATACGTGTGCCTGGTCGCTTTCCTTCCTCGTTCTCCGGGTAATGCGCACTGAACACCAACACGGGGTTCAACTCATCACCAAGGAGATTTTTATGCCCATGACTCTCTGCTCCTCTCCTTTTCAGTCTTGGAAGCTTCAATTCTGTCTGCTGTCCCCCATCACCAAGTGTAGTTTTCGACGGCGGCCATGACTCCCACTCAATCCTGATTCCATCTCCCATCTTGCATCTTCCGTGCCTTTTTTTCTGACATAATAATGTTTACTGGCGTTCAGCACCAACCAATCTTGTGTACTACCCGACACGGCAACGATGCGGCGCTGCGCAAACCCAAGACTCGCAAGCGACGGGAGCTATCCAGACCTCCAAGCGACCCGCATCAATGCCGTTGACCGAAGTAGCACAATAGACTATCACAACAGCCTCCTCGACCAGGCCCGGCAGCAACACGAGTTAGAGCGACCTCGAAACTCAAACGCACGTCAATGCCACACTAGCCAGAACCACTCGCTTGGCTCACTTCGACAATGGCTTCCGCTATCAAATTCCAGGAGACCGGGGACGACGGAAAACAACAACAGCAGCAGTAGTAGGTGCAGAAGGGCAAAGAATGAGAAGGATCAGAACAGTCGCGAAGTGGCACCAGCGCCACATCCACATCTCACGCGAAAAGACATCGAAGAATTTGAGGCTCTTCCCTTGGCGATTAGGAGGAAGGTGAGTTATGACTTATTTAATCCCCTTACATTACACTTTTCTTTTTATCATCGCTCTGCGTTGGACGGGAACGGGACTGGAAAAAGAGAAAAAGAAAAAGAAAAAAAAAAAGCCACCACTTTTCCCAACACATTCACCCGTTCTTCTTGACACGACTTCATTTTTTCTTCTTTCCCTATACTGCCCGCATTCTCATAATCTGGCACGTCTTTGGCGTGTGCTGTGGGGCCTGGTATTCTCATGTCCATCCATTCCCCATCACCTCAGGTCTCTTTCGGATTGGGTAGTCCGCGAGAAACTGGACTGCAGGAAGACGCGCCCGCCGCAGCTCTGCGTGGCAAGTGTTCCTACCAATTGGGTTATTCATCCAGACCTTGGAAAGGGGGTGCAAAGGGACGGTCGCCAATCAACCGCCATTGAACCTGCATGGCCGGTCGCTTATAGGCTGCTAGCTTCGCAGTAGCAACGGCAGCGACCAAGCTTAGATTGGCATAAACACGCCTGGGGGGCAATATCTATGCCTGCACACTGCAACGCTCTGGGCCAGTGCGAGTGCAGGTCTGCATCTTGATGCATGCATGGGGTGCCATCTACTGTGTATCATGCCCGTTCCTGCAGCAGAGCACACATTTCACACCCGTTCCCCCATTTTTACGTATCGAAGAATTCTTCCATCTAGCCAGTGTTTTTACTAAATTCCTCTGCCCCCTCTCTTTTATAGTACTTCTCCACCTTGGAACGTCTGCGTCTCGCTCGTTCATCTGGCATCCTGGACCCTCCAGCCGACGATTGCAGACATCATAAACTGAGGGGAGCTTCTCTCAGCGCCGCCCCCGGTAAGCCACTGGATCGCCCGACTACCGCTCCGTCCCATCACCACGCAGTCTCGGCCGATTTTGCTTTTCTGGCCAAGCTACCTCCTAAGATTAGGGAAAAACATCTTACCAGGGAGGAGCAAGTCGTCATTGCCAAACACCTGAGACAGAGCGTCATCCTGGACGCCGCCGACGAGGCCTTCCTGAAAGCGGGCCGCCTAGCAAGTCGGCGCCCTACTCCTCCGCTTTATCCGCCAACTTTATCCTCGTCGGGGCGACCTAGCATGGAGTCTCTGTTGAGCGACAAACCTTCCCCTGGAGCCCCCGATGCGCTTTACGATAGTTTCAGGTGGTTGGATGAAGAAGAGGACCTTGATCTGCGCCTTGCTCTCGATGATTACCACGTGAATCTGAGAGAGTCGGTTCCCACACCTCCCACTCCCAAGGACGCAAGACCTCCCTCGTTCCGTCGGCATCTGTCCTTCTCCAAGATCCCCTTTGGTCGCCCGTCCGTTTCCTCAAGCCGACCTGGAACGAAGGACGCAGCGCCTCCTACCGCCAACTCGGCCTCACAAAGTCCTGTCACGTTCGCGCCACCTCTGCGGAGAAAATCTAGGGCCTTGTCTCTTATCACACCGAAACACTCTGCACAAGAGTCCATCTCCTCAATTGACCCTGCTGCGGCTCATTATCAGGATCCCGAGGCGCGCCTGAAATTGCGAGTCTATCTCGCCTCACCGCAGAAGTTCGACGAAGCAATTGAATTTGGCTTCCCTTCAAATGACCCTTCACCGGCGGATCTACAAAGAGATTTGCCGAATGCCACAGGCCAATCGCGCTTGATGTTCTCGCCAGACTCGGAGAAATTCAAGACATTCTTGTCGGACGACAAATCGTCAACTTACAGCGACGATGCATCGCTTCCAGACCCCGAATCCCCCAGAACTCCCGACACTCCGGATAAGCACGTCAAACCTCTTCAGCTACCTAGCAACGATGACTACTCATCCAGGCTCCCGGAAGGTTATGCGCAGGTTCCCGCAGCTTCGCGCGAAATGACACTGCGCATGACACTAACGCGACCCGACCTGCGAGCCTGTGAGGACCAAATCTACGGATGGCAGAAAGGGTCGAGGCAACACTCGAGCAAGGCGTCTCAAGTTCTAGCGCTCCGAGACGACATGCCTACATCTACATATATCAGAGATGGTCCCAAGGAGAGCATGGACAGGATCTTTGCCGATATCGACCAGGAGCTCGGTACCCACTCTACGGATAGCAACGTCATGAAGCGCATCTGGAATCGTGTGCGACGAGGCTAAGGCATAAAAAGAGGGCGAATAACAGCGAGTGTCGATACCTCTTTCTACTCACGGTTATCTGCCTTTTCTCACCAACATTCGTCTTCTCTATTATGACGTTTGTTACATTTCGTCTCTTTCGAACCTTGTCTTTAATCCCATCTGGGTTACTATACCCTTGATTTTTTTTAATACCATGAAAAACGACCCTCGCGCCTTAGGTAGCGCTGAGGAGACGAATGACATCCGATCGCGATCATCATGCCCGACCTGGCGTTCACGTACGCGGAATCAATCATTGCCTGGAGTTACGAGGTGTTGGTCATTATGAATTTCAGCCGGCGAGGTACCCAAAATGCTATTTTCATTGTTGTGAGGCCTTTTTTTCTTGCACGGCCGAGTTACGAGACATGTGCTGGGGAACAGCAGTGGTGGAACCACGAAATCGCAATGAGAACAGTCCCAAGTCATGACCCCTTTCTACTACCACACTACTCTTCGATAGACCTCACAGGTGTTCATCATTGCAGCTTTCTAGTCTAGACGCCAAATACATCAAAACCGTGCCGAGGCATTTAGGCCGGCTAGACATGATCCTTCTTGGAGCTTATAAATTAATGACTCAAGAGTGATAGTCACGATAGTCCATACTGTCTAAGCCGTAGTAGGAAATCCTGAAATGTGGATTAGCTTAGACTTATGCGGGCTGCGTAGATCCCTGAGGTCTGAGCGGTGAGACTACCAACTCGCCCATCGTTAGTGACGCAGATTCCTTCCTCCCCGAGATGAAACATCACCGGACACCTTGGACGATGGTTTCTACTAAACGCTGGACTAGTAAAACGTAGCGCCAGCTCTTCTTGGGCTGATGCTAGCGTCGCCGACTATACGATAATGACCTAAGTGGGTAGAGCTGTTCCTTTCGATAGGCGCCCCGACACGACGGGCCTAGGGCTGGACTTGGGTTAGTGAATACCAAGACTGCCCTGTGCCCACTCCCTGCAGGTACGCGAGGCGCCGTGCGATGCTTTAGTGTAATACCTAGCTTCAGCTTGGGGCTGGGGGGCCGGTTCGTGCCCGGCTCTCCGCTTGGCGCGGCGCTGAATTCAGATGTCTGCGCTACGAACAGACCGCTACGTGCTAAGGCTATAGGGGTTGTTGGTAAGAGGTTGGTAAAACCCATGTGTGAATGAAATCTACTATAGTAGGTATTTCGAGAATGGGATTGAGAACTGCCGTTCCTAGGCAGCATGAACAGACAATCTAACTCTTCGGACGATGATCCGCGACCACCTACATACCTACATTGGTAGCTTATTGGACGGGGCGATAAGTAGCATCTTGATGATCTATTGCATGCCACCATATTGGGGCACGACGGAGACAGATTCGAAATCGGGAATCTGATAAAGGGAAACCTTCGGTACCTAAAGTAGGTAGGTAAGGTAAGATACCTTACAATATGACAGGTAAGCCACGAATGCATGAAATAGGGAAAGCGACAGAAGAGGACAAGATACCACGTAGGAGGGGGGAAGAAATAAGAAAGAGACCAATAGAAAGTGAACGTCATGCGCAGAGGGGCGCTTCCTTTCCCAACTCGATGCCTGACGTTGTATCCCGAGCCCCGAGCACGCCGCATCTGCATGGTATATGCATGGCATCCCAGCTCCACAGTGACTCCTCCTCAGGGGGTTTTCCACGAGACGCAAAGAGAAGGGGCGTGGAAGGGTGGCCGAAGGAACGACAGCGATCGCATTTGCGTTGTCTCCTTCTCCCTGTCCCTGCATCTATCCGCGTACCCGTCCAACCGGTATATTCGCTTGCCTCAATTACGTCTGTGAAGTTTCGTATTTATTAAGTAGACGATGATACGTCGTTTTCGCATGGAAAAGGTCTATCTACCGTTCAATATAAAATAGAGTGTTGTCTCAGGGGCTCTGAAGCCGCCGAACAACCAGAGCAGCCTCCAGAGAAATTGCAGCCTGAATATAAATTTTGCCTACTACTTAGCACATCATGCCGTAACCCGGAGGACCTAGGGGAACGCAGAGAGTTGATCAATAGAAGTTCGAATATAGGAGCAAAGCTGTTGTATTCTCGTGGAGTAAGTCAAGGTACGGAAGGTGTCTATTTGTCTACTGCGTTCTACCTATTACTGTCGAATTGGAACGACGAGTCTCGTCCGGCATGAACTTTTTGGGCTGTCCGGGCTCGTAGATGGGACAATCTTGCCAACGAGGAAATATGATACAAGTCAACCTCCATCGCCACTACACGAGCTCACGTAACGCGAGCTTCCCGCGTTCCCTCACAAACTTTACATTTGCAATGGCCACGGTATTCATAAACGGAAATCCAGAACCGGCTCTTCCGTCGTGCTTGCTATGGTGACTAAATGTAGACGATGCTGCCGCCGACGAAAACTAGGCCCTCCTTCACCTATACCGCCACGTAGATCGTCATGATTTTCCTAAACCCTGCCGGTGCGCCTCCCCAAGTTCTCCGAGTTGCTAGTACATTTAAATCTCCATCTTACACTGGATACGATGAGAGCGAGAATAAACCTCCGTATCGCTCACACTTCCTCATCGCTATCGTCACCGAGAAGCTCGCCTTCGTCTTCGTCCATAATGGCGTAGTCGCCTCTTCCACGGGCAAAACTGTCCCGTGTCGTGTACCTCCGCTGGCTTCCTCGTAGCCAGCTGTACCGCCCACCGCTGTCTCTGCTCCTGAATCTATCTACCGCGGAGCTGACGTTACGCCACAGGGCACCAATCAGGAGTGGCATAGCACCGATCACAGCTACGACCGCCGAAACAGCCACCACGGGATACTTGACGAGAGGCGAGTCACTGTCCAGGCCGCCCTGTTCACCAAGGCGGATCTGTCCGAACTTGCCTCGCCAGTTGCGGTAGACCCACCAGCCGGCCAGCGCGGCGAAGGCGATCGGAAGAATGATGGCAAAAAAGAGGGCGACGCCAGAGACGCCACGCTTTCTTTCGAATTCATCCTCGTGTCCTGGGCAAGGGTGAGACGTGCGCACCTTGTCAGCCTCGAAGCCTCCTTTGCATGTTGTCAAAGGGATTCGGCGGAAACCGCTAGGTTCGTAGTATTCAAATTCATCGGGGTTCTCCTTGCAGACCTGTTCGGGGTCAAGGGGCTGAAGGCCCTCGACGAGCTTGCAATGGCCATGATTATCCAACTCGAAGTTATAGTCACTGATTTTACAATTAGCACTCAGCCCAAAGAACTTATACGGCAATTGGCTTCTGTTTCTGAACTCACCATTCGAAGTCTTGCCGAGTACACTCGCAGTTCTCGACATTGTACAAGTGTCGGAGCTTGTAGCCATTGTAGCACTTCCTATCCTTCTTTTTACGTAGATAATAATTCTTGTGACCAAACAGACAATCATTTGGCTGCAATGGATGCTTCGGCGCCCACAGTTCGTAGTCAGACTTATCCCGGTCTTCATCGTCTTTGCATGGCTCATTGGCCAAACCTGAGAAGTCGATATTGACGGTGAACACCTTGTCCCCTTGATGGCCCCAGAGGAGGAAGTTCCTGGACGAACCAGACCGAAGAGTGGTGATATCAGTGATGACAACGTCACTGCCAGAGAAGGTATAGTCCTCCCAAGTGTCACCTCTATCGAGCGAGTAGGATATGGTCTTGGTCCGCGTGTTTCTTTGCGCGAGAACCACGATAGATCCCTGGTCTCCAAAAGACCACGTCCAGGTTCCCCTCTTCACCATCTTCCAGCTGAGCCCGGCATCAGTCGTCATGTATGTATCGGCATCTTTAGCATCACCTAGAATAGGGCCAACGTTACCAACGCCAAACATGATACCAACTGCCGATTCTGATGAATATGTCTTCCCATGATCGGCTCGTTCAGTAAAACCATGAATATGGAGCGCGCACGACTCATCACCAGTTTTACTGTAGCAGCTGAACTCTTTGCCATCAATATCTCGTTCGGGAGGAGGTAGAAAACCCCACTCGGCCCCATCGTTGTGACTAATTCTTGTCTGGAGCCTCTTCGGCTCCGAATCACTGCCCCTATTTTCGACCGTGTTGACCAGCACAACGCCCTCCAAGCCGAGCATCTTCTCGAAATCCACGAAATAAGCCTTGTCACAGTTGACGCCCGCAATGCTTAGAACGTAGGATGTTCCATTCGAATTGCTCTTGAGGATCGAGCCATAGCGGTGGTTTTCTTCCTCCTCGGTTACGACAAACAAGTTAACTGCGTGTGTTGAACTATCAAGGACGGTATACGCATTTGTATGGGGGACCTGGAAGTTGTACGGGAAGTGAGCGGGTGCGTAATCCCGTCCATTCAGACTAGCGTACGCGTTGAGCGTCCCCTCCGTTCGATTTTCGGTAGCAACAACAATGAACTCGGCCATAGTCGCGAAATTGCTAACATTGTCCAAGGCCACGCTCATTTTATACTTCGGGAACTCGTCGCTATACAGTAGCTGCAGGGGATTATTGTCTTCATTGTCCTCGCGAGTCCTGGCTAGACAGACTATTTGCGTTGTGTTGCGGAATTTGTACGCAGACGAACCTGTGAACTCGCACCTCACAACGTGACGCTTGATTGTCTCCCAGTTATCGCCACGGTCCGTAGACAGAGAGGCTTCGAGGTAGCAGTCGCTCTTGCTACGGCACTTCTTCCCATGCCATATCAACCAGTCTGGACGATCTGGATGAAATGAAAGAGGCACTCTCTCCAACGAGGTGTCTGGCTCATCTCGTGGTTCGAAGTAGTCAAAAGTCCGGCCTCGATCGACGGTGTAGAAGACTTTCTTCTCCCGTGTTAAAAGGAAGGCCATGTCCTTGACATAGGGGTGAGTGACGATTGCATAGATTCCTTCGTTTCCAGGTAGCTTGGGTTTCGTCCAATTTTTGCCGTGATCATGTGTGACGAAAATATCTCCCGGTTTCCGAGTGAGAGCTTTGTACGGCCTGGCAATTATCGTCTCGCTATCTCCATCATCCAATTCGCCGCGCTCAAGATAGTGCTTATCAAACCGATCAAAATCACCCTCGAAAGGCGTTTGGGTGTGTTCGATTTCGTTACTGCTAGGTTTGTTCGGCGAGGTATGAGCGTCCGAGCATTTCCACTCCTTCTCTTTGTCTTTCTGATCACCTCCAGTGCGCTTGCATTCGTTTCCAGGGATGAGACGCCAGCCAGATGAGCCCATAAACGTGTCATCAGGATTATCTCCTTTGCAAGCACCTTCAGGGACTGCGATGGGGCCAACGGGCTTGCACTCGTCGCCGTCTCGCACAAAATTGAAATCACATTCAAAGTCCGCGTCTGTACAATCGCATGGAGAGAATTCAGGGACTGGGTCCTTAAACTCTTGCTTAATGAAGCACTGCGCGTCCTTCTTCCGCCGATGATACTTCTGCGTGTGGCCCATCACGCAGCTTGGCTTGCCATCGTCATCTACACGTGCGAACCATTCTTCCATGTCACTTTCCTTACAAGTATCCTCATGTAGGCCCTCGAAATCGATCGAGATTATGTAGAACCCAGTCGGCGATTCCCTGGAGCCTTTCCGGGCAGTGAGGAGAAACTTGAGGCTAGTCGAATCTTGGGTAGTTAATAATGTCCAAGGAGAAATGCTCAGACCGTCAGGCAATTCAGCAGTCTCCCAGTTTTTACCATGGTCAAGGGAGTATTCGATCTCTTTAACGTCAGCTTGCTCGCTATCTCTGACAGCGAGGAGAATAGATCCCTGGTCACCGAACTCGTACTTGTGCGGGCCCTTGGGGCCTTCGATCCATGTCCGACCAGCATCGTCCGATATGTAGAGACGGGATTCCCAGTAGCCTTTGAGATGGCTACCATGATTGCCATTGCCCATCACGAGACCAGGAGCAGGGCTTGAAAAGACGGGGCCAACGTTGTTCATTTCCGTGACGGAATGTAGGTGAATCTCTTCATCGCCTGTCTTGACAGACTCAAAGGTCCTGCCATCGTCAAAGGTAATCTTGGTCTTGATCTTTTTATCTGCCTTGCCTTTTTCTACCTCTTCCCAGTTATCTACCTGGTTGATCAGAAAAATGCCTTGAATATTAGAGACTTTTTCGAAGTCGACGAACGATTCCAGATTGCGGTTGGTATGCTCAACATTCCTAGTGAAATACGTCCCGTTTGAGTTGCTAGTCAGCAGTGTCCCCATCGGGTTGGATAATCGCCTGCTGGTTCTAACATCGATTTGGATACTATAGTTGGTGCTTTCTAATACGGTGTACGAGGCTTCGAGGAGACGGTGGTCATGAGGGAAAACGGCACGGTGCCATTTAACGGTGTCGCCGGTCACGAATAGGGCCATCTCAGCCGTATTTCGGGAGGCGGCGGCTACAAGGAGGTATTTCTTGACTTCGACTATGCTCACAGTACCTTGAACGGGGTTGCCGCCGTTGAGGTCCGGCTCATACTCCTGAATGACTCCATCGGCATCCTTAGCGCTGAAGAAATTGTCGGAAATAAGGAGGCGATTGTCCTCCTGGGGTGAAAAGATGCCGCCTCTGACAATACAGAGAATTCTCTGTTTGTCCAAGTCATCTTGGCCTGTGGTGAAAAGTGGCGATGACTTGGCCCACCAACAGCCCTGGGTGCCCCCGCGCAAAAATTTGGCGTCAGTTTCGAAGCCATCAGTGGTGTACATGACTACTTCTTCGCAGAGCTCCGGAAAGAGACAATCCATGCCGGTGAACAGGATCTTGTCTGGATCGTCGGCATGGAAGCTCATCCATCTCTCCGCGAGAGTATTCGTATACGCGTCGGTAAAGAAGGTCTTCCATGTCTCCCCTTTATCATCCGTCTTCCAGTGGACATTACCACGAGTTAAGACATAGGCGCGATTAGGGTCGTATTCGTGCATAACCAAGACGGCAGCCTTGTCGTGTTCGATGCCTTCGGCCTTGGACCAAGTTGCGCCTTCATCGGTCGATCGCCAGACCGTGTGTTCAAATGCTTCTTGAAATAAGACGATTTTGCTGCCTTTGAAATAGTACAAGTTGTTCGGCTGGTTCCCGAATTCCTTGACGACGATGGTCGGACCGTTCTTCGCGTGGACAGTCGAGGCCGTCCATAAGAGAGATGTCAGAAGAAAGATGGCTGACCATAGCGAGGCTGGCGCCCCGAAAGCTCCCCAAGCCCTCATGGTTGCGTACTCGTCGACGTCAACGTGGAGATCATGACAGAATGTTTGTTTCCGCGCGGGAACTTGGATTCGAGGGGGGAGGATACGGGCGGGCGTCGAACGGCGCAAAGAGAAGGGATCCGGATGGGGCGCACGATGCTAAGGGCAGGCAGCTATTATTACTGGGTTAGGGCCGTAGAAAGAGGGGTATGATGAAGAAGCTTTTTCTTTTTATATCTATGAAGAGATTTGATGGTTGTCTTCTTCGGTGGTAGTTGGATTGACCGGATACTGATCGTTGAATATGGTTAAGTGTCATCAGTCGTCAGGTGTTAGAATGTACATAGTTGAGTCTCAGCTTTCCAAATGCGCCGCGCGGACATTTGAGGGATCCACGTTGTACCTTCCACTTCGTAGCTGGTCTCGTACACTATTGGGACAAGTATCCGCCTACGTAACCTTAGGTACCTATTTACATACATACCTACAGCTATGTCTATTGTTAGCACGCGGCTCAGCTTCGGATAGGTCGGTGCTTTGCCACAACTTATCTGTGGCTCAGCCAAAAAAATTCACTAGGCCCGTTAAGACGTATACCCGCCACTACTGCCTGATTCATGCAATCGCATTAAAAAAACAAGTGTTTGTACGAGGATGAAGGAAGTAATTTGCAGTTGCACGTAAGCCGCCTGGAGAAATCGTTAACTTGAGTATATAGAACTGTTTAACACATTCCAAATATGGAAAAGTCTAGGTAGGTAATTACCTCACAATGTTCCCATGCTCGTTCGATACAACTATTGACGCCTAACGAAAGGCTTGGGAAATAGACAATATCATAAAGCTTCGAGGATTCCAATAAGAAAAGGGACTGAAAGGCATCACTGAACTATCGTCTAAGCTTAACATGACGTCAAAGCAGCGATCGGATAAAGCTAAGATGTGGAAACGGGTAAACTCCAGTACGAGCGTATAATCAGTAGGTACCTGGAGATGGGGGAACATCTTCGTTTGGTCAAGACTGAGACAAATTCTCCAGTAATGTTTAATGCATAATTAAGAGAATCGGAAAACAAGAGGCCCGTAAGAAACATCAGATGACAACTATGGTGGTCAATCTTTCAACTACATTAGATATAAGATCCCACACTTGCGACGATACACTATGGAAATATGTTCCATTTCGAATCGCCATTAATCCCATGACTTGATGGAGACCGTGTTCCTATTGAAAATGGCATTGGTAGAATTGAACTGGCACATGGTTGTTTTATACAAACAGATGATTCATACCTTGGTATGGTTGAAATATCATAGGTACTATAACCTTAGAGGAGTAGGTATGTAGATATTAACCGTATACTCATGTGCTATACTCCGTACCTAACGATACTACCCATACATGGGGCTGCATAAAGGATATTCTGAACGCGTTCCCACCGTGTTCAGACTGTGGGTGCCCCACCGTTCCGCTTCCTTTGAAACATCCGTAATCCCTGCAAGAAGTGAAACATACCATTCCTGGAGTGCATAAGTCCCATTTCCGTATCGCATATCTCACTACCTTCCTGCCTGCTAATGTAGGAAATTGGCCCAAGTTCAGGTACGCCACTATTTCCCCGAAGTATGAAGATTGGAGGTAGCATCGATTTCATAATGCCACCACATAGGAACCATTTGGTAATAGAATGGCATGACGATGTCCCGACTCTTCAATTTGCGGAACTCTTCCACGTGTTAATTACCAGCTTGACTGGCTCAAGTCATGGTGTTGTGTCCCTGAAGCATACCCTATACACGTGGGTGTAGCATCCTGTATCCAAGATTATTTCAGTACCTGCACATGTAGTGTAAACACATAATGGGCCTAGCATTTTCACCATGGTGATCTTGTTTAGAACTCCTAAGCCCCTCGCCCCTCGCCCCCACTAATTAAATCTCCGGGGCATGAATTGATAATAACAACACCACGACGGACAGTTCCCAAGTTGTCCTCGAGTGTTACTTCTTCTAGTGCGGTTCATCCTTGTTGGGGAATCATGCACTGTATGTATCCCGTCGAACCAGCAAACGGTTGACCTTGCATTTCCACGCGTATAACTACCCTCGGCACGTTTCTTAGGATATAACGGTTTGTACTACCTTGCCACTTACTGTTCATGTTGGAATGGGAGTGTCTTACGTACGGATGTCGAGTACCTGGGTACCAACGTTAGCGGATATAAGTACATGTATGTAATGTAGTATAATGTAGTATAGGTACCTACATAGATAGTTCTTTTGAGAGGTTACGAGCAGTAAACAAATTGAAGGGTTGCAATAATAAACTTCACCTAAGGCTTGCGCTACCAGGGGGACAGCGGATAGAGCAGGCTAGATTTCCAGACAGGGTTGGCGGATGTAAACACAGGAAAAGCGACAGGTGTGTCTCATGCTCCTTCCTTTTAATTATTTCTCACATACAGCCTTTCTCGGTACGTAAGGTACGGTAGGGGAAGGCGAGTACCTAAATAAGCAACTCCTCACCAGCTCCCACCGCGCAACCGCACTTCTTACTTCATCCCATCTACTAGCATCCTAGTCTATCGTCTGCCTAGTGACGCGACACATTCTTTTCCTGCTTCCTGCCCCTTTCTGCTCACCTCCCTCCTTTTCGCCTCTCACACAGTTCTTTGTCGATTCGCGGTGGTCCAACCCTCTCGTTGTAGCCCATTCTGCTGTACACATTTGCTATAACGATCACACACGTTGCGCAAACGCGTTCTAGTCACACAGCCTAACGTTGCGCATCGGCCAAGCCAAATTCATAGCATCATGGCTCTAGCGGCTGTGTACAAGCAGTTCCTCGCTGCGCCGAATTCATCTCACCTAGCTGATGAAGCTACCCTCCACTATGTCACCAGCACAACCAGTTACAGAGGCTCTGCCGAGATAACCAAACACTTCAATACCTCAGCCAAGCAGCTCAAGAAAAAAAAGCAAGAGTTCCTCTCTGTCGTCGAGGGCCAGAATGCTATTGCTGCCGAAGTCGACACTGTTATCGAATTCGTCACCAGCGGCGGACCTTACCTACCTGGCCTTGACGACAACTTTTTGGCTGACCGTACGGTCTATCTTCCCATCGTAAGTAGCATTGCTTTATATGACCCAGTCGTACGAGTTGGTTAATATGGGACCTAGGTGCACATTGTTACCTTCAACAATGGCAAGATCCAGCAGGTCCGCCAGGCTTGGGACCAGGGTTCTCTACTCAAACAACTTGATGTCATCGGCAAATCCGGTCGCAATTGGCCTATTCGCGACAGTAGAGAGCAGATCAAATTGATTGAAACTTCCACAAAGTCGTCCAGCGATGCCGGCTCAAACCAAGACCCTTATGATCTAGCCGTTCGCTCTCGTGGTAATTCGACCAATGCCCTTCGCGATCCTCACGCTTCGCTCGCCTTGTTCGCTCCTCGCGAGGAAATTGACGAGAGCATAGCTGCTGTCATCTCCCCTAGGGGTGGAGCTCGGCCGCGGCAACGCGATTTCACCGAGATCTTGGGAGACGAACCAGTTGAGGGTCCCAATCGGGAACGATCTGAGTCGCCGAGCAAGGCTGTCGCTCCCAAAGCTGGTGTTGAGAAGAAATTCCAGCCAAGTCGTCTATTTGAGGAGGAGGAAACTGCTGAAGATAATCTGCCCGAAGCGGTTGCGTCTCCTAGTCGTTTCATCCGTCCGAACCCCAAGAAGTACAGCCACTTCGACTTTGACGACGGCTCTAATGATCCCCAAGAGGCTCCTCGACCCGCCGATCCGACCCCTAAAAAGACCAAACATGGCAGTCAATGGTCTTTCGATGATTTCGTTACCCCACAGAAAGCGAAGCCGTCCAAGGTTTTGCAGAAGCAAAACGTGCGTCATTGGGGAACTGAGGATGATGAAGTGCAAGAGAGCCCCGAGCGAAAGGCCGCAGTTTCCAAACCTCGCCGTGATGCAGAGACACATTTCGAATTTGTCGACGATGGCCCCAATGGCGAACCTCGTGCTACGCGCCCTCGTGGCGCGACCCATAACAATGGTCTGGGCTTGTACAAGAATAACTTGTATAGCGAGGAAGGAGATGAGGCAGCGGCTGGCGAGGAGCCCCGACCTCTAGGGGCCATTACGAATCTGAAGGATCGTGGTCGAGACTTTGAGGCGCATTGGGATATGACGGACGATTCACCTGCCCAGAAATCCAAATCCAAGCCTGCGGTTGGCGAAGACCGCAAGAAGGTTGTCAAGATGATGGATGCCAACTGGTCATCCTATGACCAGTCTCCTGTGCAAAAAGAGAACAAGCCCATCGCACAACGCTCTGGGACCAATGGTGAGCGAGGTATTCACATCGGTGGCGACGGAATGGGCGGCGGCAAGGGTTCCAACCGCGACTGGTTATTTGGCGACGACGATGAGACCCAGAGCCCCAAGCCAGCACCTAGGAGAAAGGCTGCTGCGGCGAACGCTGGCGGTTTCAACTGGGATTTCTAGGCGACCCAACATAACCATCGACGCTGAAAGACGTCCTAACCCGGACGATAACAAAACAAACATTCCTATCTATTATGAATGAATATGCCTAGACGTCGCTCATGAATTACGAGAAGAAGGGGTATGCCAGAGAACTTTTTTGTTGCCAGTCTGCTGGCGGAAAACCATAGGATATGTTCTGAACAGAGGCGATTAACTTTGAGTTTAAGGCATCGTGTGGATCAGGCGCCACTTAGCCGTACAGCAGAACCAGTTATAGTATCGTTGTAACACGTGGCGGGGTGATCGGGATGTACGAGTCTTTTCGCTGTCTACTCGAGTCCGGTTGTACGATCGTCTCTA
Organism: Hypoxylon sp. FL0543; assembly: GCA_022578575.1. Lineage (NCBI taxonomy): Eukaryota > Fungi > Ascomycota > Sordariomycetes > Xylariales > Hypoxylaceae > Hypoxylon > Hypoxylon sp. FL0543. The sequence goes on from MU394003.1 coordinate 769,954, forward strand.
TGTATATTCTATTAGCCCGGAAATAGCTAGGTTTCTTTTCTTTCGCTTCGCCTGTCCTAGAATCCGACCAAGCAACAAGTCATAACGATTTGCTGTTATAGCGTCGGTGCTTAGTTTTACGTTTGGCTGTATAGTGAATGTTTTGTCGGTTTCAGGTAGTTCGCTATAATCAATTACCTATTCTAATCATTTCAAATATCGTGGGCTATATACTGCGATGGCCAGGCTTCCTAGGGGCTTCCTGACTGATCTGTATTCCTATGTATCTAAGAGCCTCTGCCTTCAGTCTGTGCAAGTGATAGTAAGTCGACCTTAATAAAAACAAAATATACAGAGCCTAAGTCTCAATCCCAGTATGGTGACCAAACGCCTCGCTTCCATAGTCATATCGTACATCTTGAAAAATCAAAGAGCAAAAGAAAGAGAGAAAAAAAGCAAAAACGAGCACCTCCTTACCAGTGATCTAGCCCTTCTAGCGTCCTCTTGGCCTCTAGACCAACGCCACGTCTCAACCAAAGTGGCTGCGGGCGAGGAATGCGAAACAAAGGGATAAATAGGTCTTTCTCAACACATAAATTTGTACAATCTCTTCCACTTCGGCCAACCCCTCCTCTCCTCCGCCTCCTGCGCCAGCAGGATTGGCAGGTTGAAGTCGCGGCGTCCGGTGTCGATGTCCATATCAGCAGTCCTGATGAAGCTGGCGCGGGTCCAGAGGCGGTGGGCGAGGTAGGAGATTATGACGACGGGCGCGGCCATATACTGCAAGAAGAAACTCTTAGCCAGCTGGCTGGAGGTCTGCACCTCCCAGTCGACGGGCCAAGCGCCAACCCAGAACTGGGCCACCAGCACCAGCAGGTTGAAGAAGAAGCCAAGGTAGGAGCCGAGCACGCCGCACTGCGACTTGAAGGCTAGCTCGCGTAAGCTGTGGCCCTTCTGTGCCCAGGCTCTGCGGAACCGGATGTGCGCCAGGCAGATGGACGCCCAGGTGAAGATGGACGACAGCCCAGAGATGGCCACAAGCCAGTCTAATACGACGCCTTGCTCGTTAAGATCAGCAAGGTACGCTAGGAGACCCATTGAGGACGCGACCAAAATGGAAACTAAGGGCCGTCCACGGCGATCAACGTAGGACAAAATTTTCGGCGCTTGGTTTTGGTCGGCCAACGCGGCAAGGGTCCTCGAGGAACCGAACACGGACGAATTTCCGACGGATAGAACTGCAATTAAGATGACAACGTTCATAACCGATGGCAGGACCTCTATACCTGCGTTCTCGATGGCGATGACGAAGGGAGAAGCGGCCGCAGTCGACGACCCTGGAATGAGAAGACGCGGATCATCGTACGGCACGAGCAAGCCGATGAGAAACAGGGCTACGATATAAAATAGAGTTATCCGCCAAAACACCTGCTTGATGGCCGTGGGTAGCGATTTGCGCGGGTTGGCCGTTTCGGCCGCGGCGAGCCCAACCAGTTCCGTCCCGGCAAATGCAAAGGCAGCTGTGACGAAGACACTGCAGAGACCTTTGAAACCATTATGAAAAGCGCCTGGCTCCCGCCAGTATAAACCCCCTATATAGCCACCGCCCGGCACGCCTCCGATATTCAGGACGATTCCTAACAAGCTAGAAGCGGCAACCAATGTTAGTAACGAATCATGCCCTTAATCGACGATTAAGTGGCCAGAGAGGTCTTACATGAAACCAATAACGGCAATAACTTTGACGATGGCGAAGATGAATTCGGCCTCACCATAGCCCTTGACGCCAAATAGGTTGATCGCAACAACGGCAACTAAGAAGATAGTCACGAAAATGGCCTTGTCTAGATCTGGATTCCAATATGTGATGGTTATAGATGCAGCGATGATCTCGAGCGGTAACGCAACTAGCCATTGCAACGCGTAACTAGCATAGGGTGTAAGTCGCTGGCGCGCGAGGGAGTAGAGAAGCATGAAGAAAGACGACTTACTTCCACCCCATCGCAAAACCCCACGAAGGGTCCAAAAAGCGCGTTGAGTAAGCCGAGAAAGATCCCGCGACAGGAAAACAGACGGCCAGTTCGCCGAGGGCCTGAACGGTGCAGTATAACATGCACCCGATGAACAAATAGGCGATCAGCAACGAGGCCGGACCGCCGACCTCAAGCGCGCGGCCCGAGGCGACGAACAAGCCGGTCCCTTTCGTCGATATCAAGTCAGTCTGGCCCTTCGTCTAAGCAAGGGACGATCCGGTATGAAGGATCAAGTACCTATGGAACCGCCTATAGCAATCATCTGCAGATGACGGCCTTTTAACTTCCTTGCCAAGTGCGATTGTGCGGTTTGCAAATTGGCGAGCCGCACATCGTAGTAATGCGAAGACGGCGATGCTCTCCTAAGCCATATGGGCCGGTGCAATTGGGCGGCCTCGGCGGCGTGGATCTCGTCAAGGGGGTCTTCGGGTGTAATGCGCTGGGTAGGGTCTCGCCGGAAACCGTCTACTAAGCGGTCGAAGAATCGTGGGGGGTTGGTATCTTCGTATAGGGGCTCGCGCATAGTGTAGCTGCTGCCCTGCGCGAGGGAGTCTTCCTTGATGGGAAAGATATTCATCTCGATATCGTGACTAGAAGGGGGCATGATTAGACAGACCATTGGGAATCCGCCTCCAGGGCGGGGCAAGTGCCTGTTAGCAATTGGAAAGGAAATTATAAGGCGATAGAGAGGAATCGTGCTGAAAAGTTCAAAGAGGATGGCTGATAACTGACTGTCGTCGGAGAAATTAGAGATGGATGTCAACAAGGTGAAGCATAACTACCTACCTACATGCAGGTAGAGATTTGCAAAGTCTAGACGGGACCGCGGGGGATGACGGAGTTCAGGGTAGCTTATCGGCCCACGCGAGCTAATTGGGTACCTAGGTACATGTAGGTATTACACTTCATGTTGTCACTTGGTGCTATAATCCTGCCTGCCCAATGAGCAATAGCTGCATGTGGATAGATAACGTGCAGGAACCACTTTAACAGATCGAATCTGACATGTACAGGTATGTGTACTGTATGTGTGCTACCTATGTATATGTTACATGTAGATCCGGCCCACGTCCTATATCACCTTAAACTTAAATGTATGGATCTTGAACCAATAAAGTAGGTAGAGCATCCTTTGGCCTTTGGAGATCGTCATGATACGTAGCTACCCAGTAGTCGCATACATAACCAGCAAACATGAAGGTAACAAGCATCGAGTTACTCACGGGCGCCACGGCAAGTGTACGAGAATTCATAAGTTTGTACATGTTCTATTTTCGGAGCGCCATATATACCATGCGGCGAAACAACACGTAACACAATTCCCCAAGTCACATTACGCCAACGATGCTACCAAAGCAGGGAGAGAGAGATGATACATGCAAGGCTGGTGCTGATTATCTCGCAACTCATTTGATGATCTTACCATCGGCATCCCGAGGTTTCCGCTTCCAACCCGTCGAGAACAACTGGCCCATGTCGAATCGCGGAAGAGGGTGTGCTTCCGTGTTGATGACAATCTTATCCAAGGGAAGAAGGTCGTCTGGCGAGAAGAGTAGATAGAAGTACTTCAATGTTTCGGCCTGGCGTGACAGATCTGGTTAGAAAACATAGTTACTAGAGAGAAAAAAGGGAACTTACCAGCCAAAAACTCTCCATATTATCCCGCATTACCGGCGGCACCTTGTTGGCATTCGAAAGGCTCGTAAATCCTCCACCGTCTTGGACCGCTGTGTGGTTCATGAACGACTTGAACATCTCCCAACCCCATTCTCGGTACTTGGTATCACCGGTAATTCTCCACATGTAGAAAAGACTCTCTACCGTCTCCGGTCTCTGCAGGTTGTGGGTATCCTGGGCATGGACCGTGAAGTCCTTCCGCCATTCTGCTTCTGGATCCGGGTCGAATTCAGCGGGAGGATTGTGAGGAGCAGATTCTGGGAGGGGCGGACTGGCGATGTTGAAGTAGGTGATTTCGGCCGCCAGTCCAGTGGCCATCCACTTGTACATGCCCCAGCACGTCTGCATCAGCTCTCTTGCTAACTTCATGTCTGCCTCCTGCTTCTTGGTCCATGTCGGTAATTTCTTGGCTTCCGCTTCGGTCAATCCACCTGTGGCAGCGAGAGCGATTGTGCCTGGCATAAAGCAGACCAAGTGATCCATCTTAGGTGACAAAGGTCCCTTCAAACCATCAGGTCGCTCTCCGATGATGGTGAAACCGGAGGGCTCCGTGTAAGTGACGAGGTGCTTACGGACTCCTCGTAGAGACTCGTCCCACATGTCCAAGTACACGGGCTCCTGCTTATTCGTTTGTAGGTATTGTTTGATGAGGTACTCATAATAAGAGTCTCCTCGGCTTCCTAGTCGGATGTTGTGGCCTCTGAAAGTACCATCATTGGCATTAATATAAATGGGTACCAGACCATCCTCGGCCCCATTATTGTCGACGACTTGCATTACTTTCTCGGCCTTATCCCAGAAGTATTTCTCACCGGTCAACTTGGCAAGGTATTTGAACTCGAGTTGCAAGGTGGTTGTCTCGGCGGTAGACGATGCGCCACCTTCGTCATGAGCCGGTAGGCCTTCGTACTTTCCAATGTTCACACTGGCATAAGGCACGCCGGAAGGAGAGTCAAAGGCGGCCACAATACGGTCAGCCAAGTCTTTTGCTTTCTCAAGATAAAGATCCTCTCCTGGTGCACCTGGATCGTCCTCAGCCAGCGGCGCCAGTTGAGGGAATTCGTTTGAGAGGTAATGGGCCGAGAGAAGGCCACCCAGCATGCGTATAGTCGTTTCGAAAGTGTTGACATCTTGGTCTTGGTCATATGTTAAGGTTGTTGAAATCCACTGCCTCGCATGAGTAACCCGAGAGGTGAGATTCATAAGGATCATGGTGTCTAGCGCATCTACGATGATCCAGCCCATTCCTTTAGGGGCCATCTGTTCGCCTTTCTTAGATATAGGGTGGAATTGATCGTAGCCTACAGACGAGTTAGCATGTACTGCCATAGACCGTACCAAACAACTCGAAGCCAGGTGTCTTACCCCAAGCATATCTTTCGTAGGCATCCCAGCTCAAGGTAAAAGCTTCGACAACGCGCTCCCTCCTCTTAGACCAGTCAGCAATCTTCCCCGACTCGGATCCAGCCTTGAGCCAAGCCCATAGGGGGGTGGAAGAGGAGGCCGTATCATGATGATTGCCAAATGCGCCAAAGTAGTACAGTAGTGACAGTAGTAGCAGGATGAAGGCAAGTGCGCGTTTTCTCCGCCAGATGGGCCTGGCTCGCTGAGAGGGCGGGTATGCGTATGGCTTGTCCTTGTACATGGGGAGAGTATTCCGATCATCGAACAGGTTGCCGACTCGGTCTTGCACTCCTCCCAGTAGTCCTCCGCTTTTATTAGTATGTGACGAGCCCTTTCCGCCTCGTGAAGTAACTGCAGTGTTGCCCCAAACACGGTCCTCCACTACCCTCTGAGGATTGCTAAAGGAAGGGACATTTTTAGGGACTGTAAATGACATGTCAAAGTCGTCGACGGCTTGTTTGCCCTTCTCAATAGCATGGATGCTGGCCTCGACGGCGCGTTCGGTTAAGTCGACAGCGGCTCGCGACGCTGTGGTTTTAAGGATGGAAAGAGCACTCTTTCGATGGAGACCGAAAGGGTCGCGAACATTCATGGAGCAAGGAGGCGTAGGGGTGACGAAGGGCGAGCATGAGTAGACGAGTTATGTGAGAGCAAGATCCGTGGGAAGACGACAAGTAATCGTTTAGATCGCGGGATTAGAAGCGTGCCCAGCATACATGGGAAGGTAGCGGTACTCGACGTATCGAAGGAGTCGAGAGGAATTACAAGCGCATTTCTGTCTCTGTCATCAGTCTCGTCTTCACTCGCAGCCTTTGGAATTCTTCTCCCAAGGCAAAGGCGCTTAGGAAGGATTCCTTGGTCGATTTCCAGTATAGAGCGAGAGAGTTGCGTACCTATATTAATAAATATGTGTTCACAGGCAAGCACCAATTGAGGACACCCGGCCGGTTCTAACAGCTTTGGTGTACATGAGGTACCGACTTCCGCATGTGGTATACTGCAGGGATGTCCAATGTACACTAGTGTATTCCGTATTGATTGCTGCGAGCCCTGCTCCTTGCCGCCTATCCGATACATGTATGTACCTATGTACGTAGGCATCGTATCTTTAAGTAGTTTGCTTACATACATACATAAAAGTAGATACCTGGATAAATGCATGCGTGTACATATGTACATGTGCGCACCTGGAAGCTTCAATCTCGGATGGGGTCTTCCTGCCTGACATTAGGTATCCTACTCTGGTGTACATGTACCTAAAGGCATGTAGGTAGCCTCTGAAAGTTCAATGATACATACGCCTTGAAGCTTTGCCTGACAATACTTTGTTAAGTCTTAATTTTACGAACGTCACTTTTCAAAGTCCTCGTTGCTTCCAAGATTCATTAAAGAGAATAAATCTCCCGGGTTCCCAGAGGTGGCACTGAAATCGGTTGTCTTTCATTGAGCTCCCGTCCACACACATAGGTACATACGGACATGTATGGTTCACATACCTACATGCAGGTACCTGCTATGTAAATTATTACTAACCCTCGGCAGACAATAGCAATCTCTTGAAATAGCCAAGCACTATAGCAGCCCCGACATCTGGCTGGCCGACGACGAATATGAACCAGTCCAATGTCAACCGTTTAACTTACAAGTGCTACCCGCATCTTACTAAGGAGGAATTCGCCGAAGTGTGCCACTACCTCGACAGAAGGTACAGTCGGGCTACGCTTGGCCCCCTGCGAAGACAATGGCGCCTTCATGTTCATACGGCACTGGAATTGTCATATGAGAACGGCCCGGGGCACACTACTTTCCTACAGATCACGCGGCCTTTGGACGACGAAACTACTGCCATCACCGACCTGGCAGCTCAGATGGGCGACGTTTCCTTGGCTGATGAAGAATCAGGTATGGACCTGAGCGCCGACAACGCTATGGTTGAGATGGAAGATTCAGACAAGGTCAGCCAAGTATACCACATACAGAATACAGATGGCTAATGTACTTGCAGGAAGCTCTCTCTAAAAGACCAAGGTTTCAAATCGCTCATGTGAAGTATGAAATACATCACCATCCAACCTATCGTGCGCCTTGTCTCTGGTTCAGTCTACACAACCTGCCGGCTGGTGAGCCGGCGTTCGACATCGACACTGTCTTTCGGCGCCTTGTTCCCGGGCAATTCAAAGCCCAACTTCGACAGATGGGCCCTATAGGTGGCATCTCAATCGATGTAGGTAGACCTTCCGTGCTGTCCAATGAGTCAATTGCTTGTTTCTCATACCGGGTATATTAATGTCTCTCTACCTTATGACTAATGTGACGTCTATAGCATCACCCCATCACAGGAGTCCCTTCGTTCTTCGTCCATCCGTGCGCCCTTGGGGACGCTATGACTGGCTTTGACTGCTCCAAAGAAGACTATCTCATGGTATGGCTTGGTCTGGTGGGAGGATGTGTCGGCCTCTGGGTCCCTCAGCAAATGGCCACCACAAGCGCACGATGAGACTTTAGGCGACCTCGTAACAAGGGCAACGAACCAAGCCATAAAAACTGGAACTCGAGAGGGAGGCCTTCTCCCGAAAGAATGTTGATTCAACGGATGATATTAATGGATCTTCATTCGTCATCGCTGTCCTCCTCCATCGCCACATCTTCATCGCTCTCTTCCTCTTCCTCTTCGTCGCGAGGTCGCTTTTGTCCGCGAGTATCGGGGCTCTTCGCACCCGTCATGACGCGGTCAGAACTCTGAGCCGGTTTCGCAGGCAGGCCAGGAGGGGCGGAAGCTGCTGGTGTCGCTACGCTGGTGGTTCCAGGTGCCGGAGCGTTGAATATGTTTTGCTGAGCTTCAGTCATCTCGACGTTGGCGGCAGCACCTGATCCTGGAAGCTTATATGTACCGTCCAGTTTCGCGATCATATCCGACTTGGATTTTGCGTACTCGATGTGCTGGAAGGGAATGCAGGTTAGATGAATTCGACAAGATTACGACAATATTATACAGACGTATGGATTCGTTACGTACCAGTTCGTGGCCTAGAAACTTGAATGCCTCCAGTGACCTCATTGCTTGAGTCGCAGCCTGCACATCACGGAATACGATGTGAGCTTGGCCGCGCATCTTCATGGTTTTCAGGGCTACGACATCGAGCACCGGACCGTAGGTCGAGAAGAGCATGTAAAGCGCCGTCTTCAGATCGGTCTTGTTAATTTTATTCGAGGGTAGGTTCGTAACGTAGAGTCTAAGCACAGCATTAGCCAACGCCATCGATAATCCAGTATCGAAATCCGAGAACTGACGTTTGATTTGGGGGAATAGGAGCTACCTTGCCGCCAGCCTTGGAGGCTTGCCCTCTTGCAGCTGTGGTAGTTGTAGTAGCCATGGTGAAGAGGCGAGTCTAATAGAGGAGACGCGCAAGTGTTACTTTCGTTGATGCGCCGATGTCATTTTCCTTTTCCTTCGACGCCTGGTAGAGGTTGGAGGTGCACGTTATGATGGCGTTTTCCAATTGAATTCCGTACATTTGTGTACATACTTCCGTACCTCATGTAGGTACAATATCTCGGCGCTAGTAACCTTCAGGCTAGTCTAATCCTGGTGGGCGCCACATTTGGTGGGATGTTGTGGCTTGATCGAGTGCCTATCTATGTAGGTACATAGTGACGCAGGGCTGGCACAGCCCACCTTAATCCCCAACCCGCAGCCGAGCATTTCAAACATACGAACCCCCTTTCTCGTTCTCCCTTCTACAAGCAACTTGACATCAGGTCAGATGTGGTAGTAGAGAGCTATACTCCTATCACTTATGCTAAAATAATAAAGAGCGCACAAAAAAGGAGAAAGAGCTTTACTAACATGGCTGCTCCTGAGGTTCATCACCTCTTCCACCGCCCTATTGCCGACCATTCTTTCTCGGCTGATCGCAAGACGTTGGCTGTAGCCAAAGACACCTCCATTCAGCTATACGGCAGAGTCGGCAATGCTTTCAAGCTCAAGGATGAGCTGAAAGGTCACGATAAAACGATTACTGGCGTCGACATCGCTCCGGGTAGCGGCCGGATTGTCACTTGTTCTCAAGGTCTATCAACCCTCATCCACGATACCAGTTCTCTCTCATGAGCCCTGTTCTAATATGACGTTGCAGATCGCAATGCTCTAGTCTGGGAACCTTCGCCCAATGGCTACAAGCCTACTCTGGTGCTTCTTAGGATTGCTCGGGCAGCCACTTTCGTTCGTTGGTCTCCATCTGAGACCAAGTTCGCTGTTGGATCTGGCGATAGAGTCATTGCTATCTGTTACTTCGAGGAAGAGAATGACTGGTGGGTCTCTAAGCACTTAAAGAAGCCAATCCGGAGCACTATTACCACTGTCAACTGGCACCCTAATTCAGTCCTGCTCGCCGCCGGCTCCACCGACGCTCATGCAAGGGTCTTCTCAAGCTACATCAAGGGCGTCGATGCTCGTCCAGAACCTACCGTTTGGGGTGAGCGCCTGCCTTTCAATACCGTTTGCGGCGAATTCCTTAATAACTCCGCTGGCTGGGTACACTCTGTTGCCTTTTCTCCCAGTGGCGACGCCCTTGCTTTCGCTGCCCATGACAGCAGCATCACGGTCGTCTATCCTACCGGTCCTGAGCAACCCCCGAGGGCTGTCATCAGCGTCAACACGCAACTTTTACCCTTTATGAGTCTGATCTGGAACGGCGAAAGTGAGATCATTGCAGCTGGGTATGACTGCGAGGCATTCCGATTCCGAGGCGACGCCTCTGGGTGGCAGCTCAGCGGCACGCTAGAATCTAAAGGAAGGCCTGGCTTGGGGGAGAATCGAGAAGAGTCTGCCTTGAACATGTTCCGACAGATGGACTTAAAAGGCAAGGTCAAGGACGACACCCAGCTAAAGACTGTTCATCAGAACACTATCTCGACGGTCCGCGTTTACGAGTCCAACGGTGGACATGTCACCAAATTCAGCAGTAAGTCTTACTCCTTTCTTCGAGGCCTTGGATTGTAATTCGTTCAAGGACTAACAAGACAATAGCAAGCGGTGTTGATGGTAGAATCGTCATTTGGCACACATAGGTTGAATAGTAAAGATCCAGATCAATTCGAAGTGTCTCAACCCATTTTCTGCTTTTTGTCCGCGTTGCCTAGCGTTTCTCCCTACTTCTATTCTTGTACATACCCGAAGTGTCCCTTATCTCAAGAGTCCTTAGTCCTGTAACTTGCCAGAAGCCTGCGGTTTATCTACGATAAATGCCTGTAAGATTTCCGTGCTATTAATACCCACGGGACCTCCCCCTTACCTCTGCTTAGTACATCCACACTTACTATGCCAAAATCAGCAACATCGCCAAGTGGTTTCATCTATCAAAGGGCTACAGCTTCACCAGTGGCTTTGCCCATGCCGGACGACCCGGTCATGGAACCCACAGGTCCAAGCGCGCCAGGCATTTTCCGGCCACGAGAGCCACTTGCGACAAATCGTGCTCCTTGGGAGGCTGCAGATCAAGAACTGCCCATGCATCCTCAGACGAATAGACGTGCTACGTTGCCAACCACTCTGATCCCTCGCGTGAGCCCAAAAAGACTACAATCCGGATTCCCATGCGAAAAGCATGATCCTGCAAACTGTCTGAACTTCGCTTGCCACTGCCAAACGGAAACGTTGCCCGCTCAAGCCGCTGGACTTCCGCCTGTAATGGTAAGAAGAAATTCCGGCTGGGAACGTACATTTCTTCCTTCATATATATCTACAACTACCGCGAATCCTCGGTGCATTAATAATACCGCTTCATATGACTCGTGTCAGCCACGTTTCCCAATTCCACTCCTTCAAAACATCACGTCTCCCTGTTCGCCAGCCGCCCCATCGGGCACTGGTAGTCGGACTCTCAGCCTCCGTAGCAGCACTCCCGAGCGAACCCAGCGCATCTGTGCTACCGTCCACGCCGTGCATGACATTTGCCTGCAGTCGACGAAGACGTTTTTAGATTCACACCTTGCGAACCGTCGAGCAAGGGGGACCAATTCGGCAAATAGCGTCTCTATCTCGAACGGGCAGTCGAGAGCCGGGGACGGCACTAACACCACTTCGACCGGCGGCATAAATATCAACATCGGCAACACTACGACCACCCGCAGTCACATTCCCCAATCCTCAAATTCTCTCCTTAATAACATCAGCACCATATGCAGCATGCTCTGGGCCGGGTCGCAGCGCGACCGGCTCGACGTCCTGAACGTCGAACGCTCGGCCGTGGAGAATATGGGCCGGATCCTGTGCTGGGCGGAGACGGTTGCGCTAGGCGACTACGACGAGTGGACCATGGCAGACGAAGAAGCATTGCGGCAGGTGCTGAAGGCGGGCCGCAGTTTGTGCCACTGGCTTCAGGTGCCGGACGGGGTCCAGGAGATGGATGCTTTGGAGAGCGATGCAATGGAGCCTGGATTCGGCGTGTTTTAGAAGGAGGGGGGTGGGGAGCTGAGTTTTGCATAGGAGACAGACTTTTCGGGTTGGGGCGCCGGCGGTGATGGATAGACGATAGTAGACTATGTCGGAGACAAGAGGCAGATCTGCTATCAACTGCATGTATTCAGCAATAGGAAATTTCTGCAATGCCGGGTTCCCTGATACCACAACAAATAATTTGCGCGGACTGTTGTGATGTACTGCTTTCAGAAGGATGATACGAACATCTACATCAGACTGGAGCCTGAATCCCGGGGATGTATTACTTTTCAATATTGCTACCTAGGTACCTAGTATGGAACGCAATTACCTTTCGAGGCCTTAGCAGTACCTAATCTGTCTTTTTTTGTTCTTCTAAGAACAATGATACCAGAAACGTATCGACATCGGTACTCCGTACTCTGTACTGCCAATAAACTCATAAACCGGATCCAGCCTTCGCAATAATCAGGATGATTCGTACCAGGCTCGCCGCGCTGTGCTCGAGCTTGACGGGGCGGCGGGGAATCTTGGGTCGTAATCTTCCAAGCCAGCAGGGTCGTCATACAATGGTTCAAGAGATGTCTTTGTAACACCTCCCGGCCTCACGCTACGTTCGTACGTGGGCCGTCGCGCAGGGCTCTCGGTTCTCGAAGCACATTCGTATCTTAGTTCGTTGCCTGAATAGCCGTCGTTTTCAGACGCCCTATGCTGGGGCGCAGCACCTCTATTGAAAGCGCGAGTGCGCGGGGATGAGACGTATATTGGTTCCTGCTCAAGCCTAACTGGCTGTCGGATGAAGTATTCGCCTGCAGAATCCCTAACTCTGACAAGTTCATAAGTCTCGGCAAATTGGGGGACAGGCCGTCGCGCTCCGGGATCATCGCCATATCCTTGAAGAAATTCCTGGTGAGAACGCCGGCTGTAGTATGATTCATCGTCTGGCCGGGCCTGCGTTCGCACAGATCTATGGACCGGATCGACTGGACGAGGGCCGGAACTAACTTCTCGATAACGGTCAAAGTAAGGACTAACCTCATATTGAGTATATACAATATGCTCATCACGGAGTTGGTTATAAGAGTGCCCCTGGTTAGGATCGATGTAGTCTCGAGAGTCGACGCGTCTCTCGGAGGATGGCTGCCTTTCATGCTGAATATCACGAACAGGCCTCAATCGACGATCAAAATCACCAGTTGGAACTTGCTGTTGATCAAGTTGAGACACTAGACCAGCCATCAAGTCGTCTTCTTCGCGTTCCCGAATGTCTACATGTCGCCGGTGACCTGGAGCCCGAGTTGAATGCAATGGCGGCTCAGAAATCTGAGTTGCCTGGGTGCGATATCTTCTCAGGCGTTCCACTTCCAGATCCGCCGTTGAGACGTCAGGCTCCTCCGCTGGGTCTCGACGCTGGTTTCTCGAAGCAAGTCGGGCTGCCTCTCTACGACCTGCGGCCCACATTGCACGAATCTCTTCTTCCTGGCGGCGGTCTTCTTCCGCAACTAGGTCCTCGTCACTAGGTTCCTCTGATTTGTTTTTAGCCGAGGTGGTTGCTACACCAGTCTTATGATCCCTGGAACCTTGGCCTGATGTAGTTCGATGATCCTTTGCGGAATCCCACTTCTGTCTTTTCGGCTTTGTCCCATTTGAACTCAGTAATAATTCAGATGACCTTTGGTCACGATCACCTTGCTGGAACTTTGGATAGACCGTGGGAGTAGGGGTACTTGATGCCGTGGACTGATCGAGAGCTGGGTGCTGACTTAGCATACTCAATCGTCTTTTTGTTGTGATTGGGTCAAATGTAGCCAAGAGAGGCTCATGCTGAGAAGGGAGCTGCGAAAATGGGGTCCTAGAAGTCGGTTGCTGGCTAGCGCAGGAGGTAACGTTGGCATCAGCTTGCGCGGCCGGAAGGCTGATAGGAGGCGCTCCTCGTGGATAGCCAGCGGCAAGCCGTGTTTGAGGGAAAGCGTCGGAAATAAGTGAATACTTCTGACTATCCATGTTCGCCAATTCATAGAGCTTGGTCAAGATAGACAGATCTGGCGTATGTACCATGTCGACAGTCCAGTCGAGGGAGGGGAAGTTCGGTGCTCGTGCCTGATTAGAGTGGCTTTGACGAAAATGGTTCACTAGTTGTGGGAAGGAATATGTCTTAGGGAAGGGACCGAAGCCCATACGACACGCCTCGCACATAAGCCCGTTGACATTACGTACTGGTCGCATTTCCTTGTTGTTGGAAAGTCCGTCAATAAACAGATCCAGCGTTGGTCTCTCAGAGAACCTAGATTGAAACCTTTGCACAACATGATGGATCACGACACATACTCTAATCTCTCCTGGGAGTCCTTTCAGGGCGGCCGTAACGGACCATAAATCGCGCGAACTTCGTGCCAAGTATTCAAGTTGAGCATGGTATATATCAGCAGGCGAGCTGTGATGGTGGGTTTGCAGTTGCGCTTGGGAATTAATTCGGCTCGCGTTGTAATTGTGGCCATAGTAGGCGGCCGTTGTGTGGGGATGGCCTGGTGGTCCAGTATATATTCCGGAAGGAAATGGTGGTTGTGGGTAAGGATAAGCATGTGACGACGGGTTCGGATACAGAGAACCGTACTCATGCTGCTTCGGGGTATAGAGAGCCCCCTGCGAGTATGGAGCTGCATGTTGCGCTGTTTGACCATATACTGAATGCCCGTAGCCGAATGAGGGCCCAGGGAAGTACGGTGGTGGCTGAAAGGCTGCTGGGTCCGCAGCCGATGAATAGATGCCCGCATGATCCCGCAACTGTAAGGCCCTGTACGACAGTGTCGCCGATGGTTGTGCGGTCTTGATAACATGGGGATCGGGTTTGAATGGTGGAGTCTCTGGCCATTCGGCTCGCCAATGGACAACGACGCTTCCTAGACTTAGAACATTCGTGTGTTTAGCAGCATAGTGTTGAATAACACCTTCAAACCCAAACGACTTAAAATTGACTTCGCAGCCGTTGCAGAAGAAAAGGTCCTTTCGATAGGACTCTGTGAGAGGCTTTATCTTCACATCAAAAAGCCACTTCATGTTCTCAAGCGTGAGCTTTTGTGTAAAGGGGCCTTCTGGCGGGTCTTCGATTGGTCCTTGACCAGCAGAGCGAGCCTCAGCAGCCTCTTTTGCAATTTCCGTATAGAATCTTCTGCGGACATGGAGAAGAACTTCTGCTGCAAACTGTGGGCTATTCTCCATATCAACCTTATGACCATCATCCCAGCTTTCTCGGATGATCTTGTCCGCATATGCAGATATTCGTGCTCGCAGAGGTGCTTGAACATCATCCCAGGTTTTGTCAATAATCTGTTTGCTTTCTCTACTGTTCTCCTCACAATGACGCCGTTCTTCAGGTCGTCCTTGAGGAGCGGGTGACTGAGGAGAATTTTCTTGTTCGCGGTTTTCAATTTTCACGGCGTCTGCACTCTGTGCAAGCAAGCGGGGCTTGAGCAAATCCCATGCGTTATCATCGAGAACCGAGATGATCTGTATAGCTGCCTGGAAAGACGGAATGCGTGCTAGTATGGTAGCTGGTAACGGGGGATCAAGTTCCATAGCACGTCGCTCAATTTCAGCGCGGCGTGCAGCCTTAAGTTCTTCGGCCTCTTCGCGAGTTCTAATGCGAGCGGCGTTTGATTGAACGCCATGTTTAAAATACGAACTCATCTGGGATGCGTGATCGTTTTCTGTCAGTGTGAAATTAGCTGCGATTGAAGGATGTGAACTACGGCGGTTTACGCGTAGAGGTGGCAGGAGAGGAATGTGTGACGGATTGAGAAGTGGTTGCGATAGGAACCATGGGGTGAGAGACAGGCAGATGCTGTCCAAATACAGCGTTCGAACTCAAATGTGCTCTGGGAGCCAAAGAGGAGACATTTGCTGAAAGTAATCTCTTACCACTTGCCGTGACAACGCCTGGAACGTTGTCGGGAGACAGTTGAGTCTGCATCTGGGCAACTCCACCAGTTGATGACCATTTCTCCCACCGCATTGAATCGTTAAGCGACTCTTTTCCTCGAGCATCTAGGCCTTTAAACCACTCCTCCGCTGTTGCACCGCCCATCGATTCGACTGAGAGGAATTCTTGCTTTAATTCCTCCACGTGTTCGGAGAGGTATATCTTCGTCACTTGCAAGTTTGGTTGAATTAATCCTCTTTGTAGCGCGTCCGACGATATCGTGTCCATCTCACTAGACATTAACACAAATGGCAGTGCTGGCCTCAATAGGGAGGGTACGGATGGCGAAAGTAGTAAGTTAGCTTCCTATTTAGACAGTGAGACATAATATTCGCAACTCAAACCCGGTACATCAGGCACATACACTGATCGTCTTCTCCACGAGACAAGGACCACAACTCCGAATACCAAATGCCCAAATCGGCTGGCTCTTACAACAGCGTTCATCATCAGACGAGGTCAGTGAAGCCAGATCTGTTTTGCCACAAGTCTGGCATCTTTTCCCACAAGCAAGGCGCCACATATCGAGCTCAGTCTTCTGCTGCAACGGAGCTGGCATCCTGAGCCAGGTACGCCTTCTTGAGAGCTGCCATATGGCATCAGGTTTCATCCGCGGAACAGAGGTTCGCGAGGGAGATGGCGGGAATTTGCTTTGATAGCGAGACGAGGGATCGAGAAATGCATTGAACAACTTGTTGACACGCAACAAATTACCCAGCGCCCTCGGGGGGACGAAAGAAAAGATACGATGCCATATCTCAGGGGGTAGGAGAGATTTATCCGATGGATAACTAGCTGTGGGCGTTGCTTGGCTATAATCCTCATCTAGCTTCACCTTCTTGGCTGATAGGGCTGTATATAGTGAATCCGTTTGATCAAGAGATTTCCGCTTCTTGGAGGTACCCTGGCTTTTCTGGTAGCCGCAAACGGCGGCTGCTGCCGGGGCTGGTGATAGGGTGGGTTGGATCGGGATGTATTCATTACCAGTCGAGATTAATGAGTTACGCTCGCCTTCGTCCTCCGAGTCGGACATGGAGACGTCGGAAGATTCCGACTCCTCACTACTAGAGCCAAGCGGAATTTCGTCATCTTCGGTTGGTAGCAGAGCTTGATCCTGATTATTGGCTCCTGCTTGTGAATCGGCCGAGGCCTTAAGGTGGCCATCGGGTCCCTTATTAACGTCCATGTCTTCCCGCTGGGCAACTCTCAAGTTCTAGCGGTTAGGGAACAAGATCGACACCTAATAGTTAATGTAGGATTCTATATAGATCCGGTTTATTGAATAGCAAGCCATAGAGAGGCCAGTGAACACTTGTCCAGAAACGTCGAGATGTATGGCTCAGGGAGTAGTGATTATACGGTTGTATATTCTCTCAAGGCTCGTCACACTTTCGAGCGAAAATGTGGCTCCTTCAGAGAACTGCGAGGACGAGATGCGAAGAGCAAGAAAATACGCTGCCAGTACAGTGGTAGAATCAACTCGGTGGGGCAGGTAAGGCTCAATCTAGAATTATCCCAGGATAAAGGCTTAAGAAAAGCATAGGGATTATGATGGAGGGGAGAAGTGTTGTTGAACGCGTCTTGTCATACAACTAAATGGCGAGACCAGTTACAGGGGAACATGGAATATACGAAATGGGTTGATGTATCAGCTACTGATGGCGTTGGGGAAAAAAAGTGAGAGAGGTCAGAAACGCGCTTATGAGTAGAAGATGTCAAGAATCGAGAGAGAGTCGCGATGCCGCAAAGCGAACAGGTCGAACAAGCCAGGGAGTTGGATAAAGGTGAAGGTTAAATTTGGATATTGGGCCAAACTAAGATGGGTCGGGTACGTATTTCGATAACGCACCCATGGTTCAGGTACCCGGTCGATCTACATCAATGCCCTGAGTTTACGAAGGGTTATTGTGTCATGCATTTTTAAGGGAGGCCCCTTCCTAATTAGGAAAAAATAGTCGCCCAAATAGGAAAGTAAAGCACCGGTCGCATATTGGCCTGTGCGTGAGGTTTGTGGTGATTTTATTGGCTAGAAAATGGTAATGTGGGGCTGCGGTTTTTTTATTTTCTCCACCTTTTTTGAATCTTTATTTAAAACCTTTATAACTTTACGAGTATATAACTTACGAAAATAAGGTTTATATCACTAAATAGAGCGTTTAATTCTGATTATTTTGGTATAGGATGCACTATTATAGCCCCACTATTCGTAAAGTTATTAAGAGATTAAGGACTCTAATCCCTCTAAGGCTCCAATCGCTCCAGAGCTTCAGTGGCTCCAGGGGCTCCAATCCCTCCAGGGCTCCAGGGGCTCCAAGGCTCTAATCGCTCCAGGGCTCCAGTGGCTCCAGGGCTCCAGTGGCTCCAGGGCTTCAGTGGCTCCAGGTCTCCAGGGGCTCCAGGGCTCCAATCCCTCCAGGGCTCCAATCCCTCCAGGGCTCCAATCCCTCCAGGGCTCCAAGGGCTCTAAGGGCTCCAGGGTAGCTCTTAATAACCTTAAAAGTATATAGCGTAAAACGCTTTTTAAGTTTAATTTTTTAATAACTTTATAAGTAATAAGGCTATAATAATGTATTTTATATTAAAACAATTAAAATTAAATGCTTTATTTAATAACATAAACTTTATTTTTATAAGTTATATATTTATAAAGTTATAAAAGGTTTAAATAAAAATTTAAAAAAGTAAAAAAAAATTATAGCTTTATACTGCTATTTTTTAGCTAATAAAATCACTATAAAACCTATACATAAGCTAATATATAATCGATGCTTTACTTTTTTAATTAGGTAATTATTTTTTTTTAATTAAAATGATTTTTTTAAAAAATATATAACATAATAACTCTTTATAAACTTAAAGCATAAATTACACGTTATAGTTAAAATAAATAAAGCTTATATTACTTAAAAGGTTTAATTTAAGCTTATTAAAATAACTTTATATTGGTATTTTTAACTAATAAAGCTAATATAAAAAACATATATAAGCTAATATATAATTAATGCTTTATTTATTTAATTAAATAATTAAAATAAGCTTTTTTAAAAAGCATAATATAATAACCTTTTATAAACTTAAAATATAAAATAAACCTAGTTTTAATATTAAATAATATTTTATTAATAAATTATTTTTTACTTTATGTTTTTACTTTATTATAGCTTAATTTATAATAATACTTATTAATAATTAAGCTATTAATTTAATTATTATTAAATTTATTTATCCTGGATTTATTAAAAGGTTTTATAGCTTAAGTGTTAATAAATTAATTAATAAAATAAAAAATAAGAAAAAAATTTAAAAAATTCTTTTTATTAATAACTTTATAAACCTAAGTTGGGTAAATTTTAAAACAACTTTTTTAGAATATTTTTTTTCTATTTAATAAAACTTATTAAAAAATTTAAACTTTAAATAAATAAGTTATAAAAAATATATAGTTTAAACATAAATAACTTTATAATATTAAGCTTAAATAAAATAAAGTTTTTATTATTAAATAAAGTATAAAAAAATAAATATAATAATTTAAGTTATATTATATTATAATAAATATAGTTAAAGTTATAAAGGGTTAAAGTTTAATAGTATAAAAAAGCTATTAAAGAAATATATAAAACTTTTTTAAGTTATTTTAAAGCTTTAAAGCTTTAAAGCAATTAAAGCAATTAAAGCTTTAAAGCCTTAAAGTAATTAAAGCCTTAAGGCCTTAAAGCTATTAAAATTATTAAAGCCTTAAAGAAATTAAAGCCTTAAGGCTTTAAAGCTATTATAATAATTAAAACCTTAAAGCTTTAAAACTATTAAAGTTTTAAAAAGTTAAAGTTATTAAAGCTATTAAAACCTTAAAGCAATTAAAGCCTTAAAGTTATTAAAGCTTTAAAACGCTAGCGTTATAAAAATTAAAAGCTTTTATATTTAAAAGCTAATATTTAATTAAATAAAAATAATAAAAATAAACGAATTTAAAACTAATATTTATAACTTATAAATTTTTATAAAACCTTTTTAAAAATTAATTTATTTATTTTTATTACCACATTTTACCTTAAGTTTATAAAGGGTTATTATGTTTTGTATTTTTTAAAAAAGGTTGTATTTTAATTAGAAAAAAATAATCGCTTAAATAAAAAAATAAAGCATTAGTTATATATTAGCCTATGCATGGGTTTTATGGTGATTTTATTGGCTAAAAACTAGCGGTGTAAGGCCGTTGTTTTTAATTTTCTTTATATTTTTCAAATTTTCATTTTAAACTTTATTAACTTTATGAATATATAAGCTATAAAAATAGGATTTATGTTATTAAATAGCGTAGTTAATTCTATTTATTTTGGTATAAAATTCATTATTATAGCTTTATTATTTGTAAAGTTATTAAGAAATTAAACCTAAAAGGTGTTTTAAGCTATATGCTTTTAAGGTTATTAAAAGCTACCCTAAAGCCTTAAAGCCTTATAGCCCTTAGAGCTCTAAAGCCACTGGAGCCCCTAGAGCCTTAGGAGACCTGGCGTGGCTAAAGCCCTAGAGCCCTTAAAAACCTAGCGTGGTTAGGGCTTTAGAGTCTTTGGAGACCTGGCGTGGTTGAAGCCCTAGAGCCCTGGAGCCCTGGAGCCCCTGGAGCACTGGAGCCACTGAAGCCCTGGAGCCATTGGAGCCCTGGAGCCACTGGAGCCCTGGAGCCACTGGAGCCCTGGAGCGATTAGAGCCTTGGAGCCCCTGGAGACCTGGAGCTATTGGAGCTGGAGAGCTTAGCGAGCGGGCCAGCAGCGCGCCTTTGCGAAGCGCGCGCAGCGCGGTGAGCAAAGGCGCGCTGCTGGCCCGCGAGCCCTTGGAGAGGGGTTACTGTAAACTCAGGGCCTTATTGTGCACCCCTAGCGGGGGGTGCCTCCTGTATACCTATATACATATAGTTAGGGTCAAAATTTATCCGGGCCATCTTGCTATCGCGTTTTTTTGTAAAGCGCGTTAAAATTTAACACCCCTTTTTTATTATTTTTTTTCTTTATTAATTTGCAATAGATTTAGAAACTTTTATAACTATTATATATGTAAATTATATAAAAGGCTAGGATTTTACTTTTAAAAAAAAAGCTATAATATATAGCGTGCATATAGCTAATGTAAATAAAAGGCGTATTATAGCTATTTTTAAAACTTTTAGGTTAATGGTAACTTTTATTTTAAATTTATAAAAAAACCATTATACCTTTAATAAAAAGAAAAAAAAAGGTGCTAAAGGTTTTATATATTGCTAAAAACGTTAAATTTTATAGCTTATTAAAAGAAATTAAAAAGCAGCTTAAAAAAAGCTTATAAAAGCTATACCTTTTAAAATCTTAATATTTAGTATAAAAGGTATTTTACGAACGTATAATATATGTAAATAAAAAGCTATTAAAAAAATTTCACTTTTTAAAAAAGTAATAAAAGCTTATTATTAATTTATATATTATTAGCTAAAAAATCTTAACGAATTATTAAAGGTACGTTAATTTAAAAATAAAAGGTTTTTTTATTAATTATTTAAACTATATTTTTTAATAAGTTCTTTTATTAAAACTTAACTAATAATTTAACCGCTTAAGTATTTTACTTTTTATTTAAAAAATAAGATAAAAAATTTATTAATTTAAAAAACTATATAAAAACTAATATTATAATTATAGTTTAAGGTATAATATAGTTAAAAAATAATAAAAAGTGTTGTAGCCCTTTAATAATAATAACTAAAAAGCTTAAAGTAACATTATAAGGTCGTTTAAAAGGTGTTGGATTATATAACTAAAATGGTGGTTTTAGTGTAAGTGGCCTATGCGCGAGCCGTTGGCCCGTGCACTAGGGCCACCATATCTCTCGTATAAAAAAGCCCACTAAACCACCTATAAAATAATAATAACAACAACAAAATTAATTAATACACCTTTAAGACTTACTTACGTACGTACGTAACGTATTAACCCACTTATTAAATGATTCGATTAGACGATAGCCTTACTTACCGACAAAAGGTTATATAACTTAAAGTTATTAAAAAGCTTTATTAAAAAGTTTTTTACTATATTATAAAAAATAACAACATTTTTAATAAAATAATACCCTTATTTATAATTTATAATTATTAATAAAGTAGCTTATAACGTAAGGAATTTTTATTTTAAATTAGCTACCTTATAGCCTTAATTTTAACCTCATTAAATATATTTAAGCTACATTAAAAAAAAATAAAAAAAATATTTCCAAATTTATAAAAACTTAAAAAAAATAAGCTAAATATTAAGTATTTTACTAATTATTTATAAAAGGCATAAAAAGCATTACTGAAAAAGCTAATTTAAAAAGTAATTTTTTTTTATAAAAACTAAGCTATAAACGATTAAAAAAGCCTAAAAATAATATATATAGTTTTAAAAAGCAAAAACTAAGTTATTTAATACTATTTTTTTCGATTTAATTAATTAAAAATTCATTAAATTACATATAAATAAAGGTTAATGGTAGATAATAACTATATCTAATTTTAGTAAGATAGCCCAGATAAATTTTAACGGTTACTGTACATACATGTACACATATATTGTACCGGTATTCCATATACGGTTGGTTACGAGTCCATTGTAAGTGGATACCATCTATGGATGTGGTTAGCGCCATCGGTCTCTCTCAGCTGCAGCCATCCGGCAGCCTGAGTGGTTCAATGTCGCATTGTCGCCCTCAAGCTTGACAAGTCTGAAAATTGCAACTACATACCCAGGTACATAATGCCCCTCCCCCACCTTTGAGATTGGCGTCCATTTCCTTCCTCTTATTGCTAAGATCCCAAACATCAACAAAGCTAAGATCGTACGTTTCATCGCTTTTCTTGCGCTTCCGATCCCTGCCACAAGATGGCTGCGCCTGATAAAGTCTTCTCCCTTGAAGGGAAGGTCCTGAAGCTGGACACAGCGCAGGATCTCGAGGCACACATAGGCCCACTCCGTGCTATGGACGATGTCGAGGAGGTGCGCATTCTGGGCAACACGTTGGGCGTCGAGGCCTGCAAGCTTCTAGGAGAGGTTTTGGCAACTAAGAAATCCCTAAAGGTAAAGACTCGCGCAGAACTATCGTATGCGTCAACACGAAGAGAAGGGGCGCTGCTGACTTGCTATGTCTCTTCACCATGCATCTAGGTCGCGAACTTGGCCGACATATTCACCGGTCGTCTGCTCAACGAGATCCCCGAAGCTCTTTCCTCCCTGCTCACCTCCATCCTCAACCTGCCGAACCTTCACACCATCAACCTGAACGATAACGCCTTCGGCCTCAATACCCAGGCGCCTTTGGTTGCCTTCTTGTCTAACCACGTGCCGCTCCAGCATCTATACCTCAACAACAACGGGCTCGGCCCCCATGCTGGCATACTCGTTGCCGATGCGCTCTCAGAACTCCATGCGAAGAAGGAAGCAGCCAGGAAGGCTGGGCAAGATGTTCCCGATCTCGAAACCGTTATCTGCGGCCGCAACCGGTTGGAGAATGGCAGCATGCTCGCTTGGGCTAGAGCCTTCAGCCTGCACAACAAGGTCAAGGAAGTGAAGATGGTCCAGAACGGTATCCGACAGGAAGGAATCGAGCAACTGCTTACTGCGGGTTTGAACCACGCCACAAAGCTCCAGGTTCTAGATTTGCAAGACAACACCTTCACCATCAAGGGGGCGAGAGCGCTCGCAAAGGTTGTCCCGCTCTGGGCAGATATACAAGAACTTGGAATTGGCGACTCACTGCTTAGCGCCAAGGGTGGTGTCCTCCTTGCCGACGCTCTTGCCAAGGGCCAGAACAGAAAGCTAGAGACACTCCGCTTGCAGTACAACGACATCACCTCCCTAGGAGTCAAGGGGTTTGCCTCGGCGGCAAAGGATGGTCTGCCGGCACTGAAGAGGATAGAACTAAACGGCAATAAATTCTCGGAAGACGACGAATATATCTTGGTCCTCCAAGAGCTGCTGGGCGAGCGAAAGGAGAAGCATGGTGGTGACATTGTTGATGAAGATGCCTGGGGTCTCGATAGCTTGAGCGACCTTGAGGAACTAGACTCGGATGAGGAAGAAGAAGAGGAGGAGGAAGAGGACGTCCCGCCCGAAGAGAAGGCCGAGAAGCTAGTTAAGGAAGCTGAGGAGGCTCAACGAGAACCTACTGTCCAACTCAAGGACGATGACGTTGACGCGCTGGCTAAGAAGCTAGCACAGACTGGAATTTAGACAAGTAAAGCCATGGCCAGAGTTCGCTTGAACTAGAATACGCAGTGGAGAGATTAGGGATGACGATACCCCCATCGAGGAGAAGCAGCATAGTGTCATTCGCTCCCAAGCAGGACACGGGGATGTCACTAGAGACGAATTAGTCAGCCTGTAGGTAGAACAATAGCATACACATCACTTAACCTCTGTTCCTCCTACGCACTTAAAGCATCGTAGAAATATAATAGAAATTAGGCTAGAAATCATCATCTCGTAGGCTATGCCTATACTTATCAATACTCCGCCTGAAGCTAATAATAGACTAGTATATACCGCGTAGACTGCTAGAAAGTCAACTGAGTGACGCTCGTGGATATACTAAACACGGAAGAGTAGCATGATTGCGTTGTATGTACAAATGTGCGCCTCTGAGTGTACCGACTCGACCCCGTCCGCTCATGTCGGAACGCGCCGAGCAAATCAACGATCAACCCTAGAGAACACCAGGCGAGACTGGCCCTTGTTTCGTGGCCCTCCCCTAATCGTACAGATAGCAAGTCAGATGTCGCATTCTCTCTACGTGAAAGCCCAATCCTTTTCCAGTTGAGATACGCCCCGGGATTTCCAATACAAGGTGAGTCGACGTGTTCTATTATAACACTTCACCAATGATCTTAGCTGCTTCTCTGTACGTTTGTAGCAGCTTCTCGCATTTCTCTCGCTCCTTTTTAACGGCGTCGTCTTCATATAGAAGCTCTTCGAAGAGAGCTTCTTTGTAAAGTTCGCTGACAAGCCTGTTCTGTACGACATCCTTGCAATGGTTGACGAGTAGATGCATAACCGCCTTAGGGACTTGGTCGGCAATGGATTCGCGAACAATATTGAAATACGAGGATATCAGTGCCCGGATAAGCTCTGTTTCCATCGCCTCACGATCACTTAAAGCAGGTTCCACATTATCACCCTGGGGCTGACCGGTCAGTGGGAACGAATACCAGGATTTGAGGAAACAACAACTTACCGATTGAGGTCCAAACCCAAATACAGCGGTTTTGGGACTCTCCACCTCCTCACGTACTAACGATGATGATAGTGCAGGTCGATGAGTCAACTTGTCTTCACCTCGTCGAATGCTTTGGCTGAAAGTAGGTTCTACACCCTGGCTGACATGGCGTGGGAGTGAAGAAGGAGCCCCGGCTCCGGAAGATGGCGGTGCGCCGTCCTTACCGAAAAAGTAAGTCAAGAATGAATCACGAGCATTCCCAATTGCTGGTGAATTGAACCGGCTGGGCGAGTCTGAGCGCCCACCATTCATGGTGGCGACGATGCTTGCCGTTCCGTTCTCGCGAATTGTAGGCGACATACTCCGAGATCCTTTCACAGCCTGTTTTCGGGAGTGAGGAGCATCATTCCTGTCATGGTTCGGGTCTTCCTCATCCTCCGGTGTGTCCGTCCCGTTGGCTCCAAGTTCTTTCAGCCGCTTCTTCTCTCGTCGATCCCGTTCCTCTTGTATCAACCTTTTCCTTTCTCTCTCTTGTTTATTGCTGACCACATGGCTCATAGCAGCGGCAGCTCCTAAGAAATTAGGGTGGTTGGTATTTATGTACGCTCGCTGGATAGCGATCAGGGATTCGACGTAAGAAGATGCTGGCCCAAGCCGCTCTCTAAGAAGGTCTGATACAACTTCTATGAGCTTGGCTTGGAGCCTCGGGAATCGGGAGAGCTCTGTTGAACCGCAAGTGTGACATATCTTGATTAATTCCTCATACACCAGCTCAACGCAGCGTTGGCTGGGGAGCTCTAGAAGCTTGATTTGAGGCTTCACAAGCAGGTCGAAAGCCATTTCTGGAACAAATAAGCTTGGACGAGGGCCGGTTGAGTTACGAATGGCGGTTCTAATGTCAAGGGCAGACAAATTAGAGGTAGGGTCGATTGACTCCAACGCGCTGCCGAATACCGAATTGAAGATGTAATAGATCCGTGCGCCCCCGGACAGCTCCTTCGTTGAGATCTCCGTCGAGGTACCATCAATAGACGAGATGAAAGATGTGGCAAATCGGGTCATGAGTTGGAGAATCATCGATCCCCGATGCTCCTTTCCGCTGAAATGATTGTCACCATAGCTCGCAAGCTCCTGCTGAGTCTGGCCCATCAGCGTATTGAGACGTGCCTTGATGTCTGGTAAGCGCTCTCGAATGTGCGACATGAGAGTTTGATTTAGGGTCTTTGCCAGGTATTGCGTTCCACAGCGCATCGCTATATTTCGATAGGCAGGATGATGGCGGAAGAACTCAGCCTCAGCTTTGAGAGCTTCCTCCATCGGGCGATTCCCCTGAATATCTTGCTGGGATCGGTTGACCACCCCAATAAAGCCAAGCTTCAATGGGTAGACCCGACCGGAGAGGATATCCAATGCATTTGTGCCATGATCCATCAGATCTACCTTAGTGAGAACACCAATCGTTCGGCGGCCCAGGGGATCAACGTGTCTAGCAAGCTTTAAAGCCTCCGAGTTGACGATGTCGACGTTTGCAGGGGAGACGGCAAGAATAATACTGTTGGGCTTGGCAATATATTCCGAGATCAGAGTTCGAGTCTGTTTCTCGATGTCGGCTGGTTGATCGCCAATGGGAACCTATCGAACGCGAGTCAGCCACTGGATGCGAGTCTTTCAGTATCTGCCCAGTGAGGCGAGCATACCTTGGTCAGTCCCGGCAGATCAACCAGGGTTAAGTTGAGAACATGCGGAGAATAGATTTTTAGATTAATGGGCTGCCTATTGATTCCTTTGTTATTACCGGCGACACGGGAAGTCTCGTTCTCGATTTCGCGCTTAACATCTCCGAAATCAGTGAATCTTCGACCGGGTATATGGTGAAACTCTGCCCACTCGGAGCGGCGTGCTTGAGTGGGATTCCTGTAAGCAGCATGTAGATCTGGTTCCGACGTATCCTCTTCAACGTTGATTAGTTGTAGGATTAGGGGACGACGAGTTACGATGCCGCTACCACGAGGCAAGAAATCACGGCCGACAATATTCTCGAGCACCGAAGACTTGCCCGCAGATTGGGAGCCGACGACAACCTATAGCGGCCACGATTGTAAGTAGTCGTTCAAGTGGGGATCCAGAGCCAAGGATGTTAGAAAGGTTAGAAAGCGTAGAAGGCCATTGACATACGATTTGAGGTAGATCTAAAGAATCTGTACCGATAGTATTGAAAACTAGATCTTGCAGCTGGTTCACAATCCGCAACAGGTCGTCTCCTAGTGCCGCCATCTTGGAGATGGATAGCCCTCGCTCGAGCTCTGGGATGATAAACTTGGACAGTAGTTGGGTTGGTTTCTCTTCCACTTGTAATTCAGGTCGCCGGCAACGAGTGTCGTTGATTCGGTTAACCGGTTTATCTACCTAGGTAGGTACGTCAACGAGGATCGCGAGCGCAACCGTTACTAGGGCGAGCTCCAGGCCGAGAAGGAGCAAGAGTATCGCACGACACAATACGGTAAGTCAGGTAGACTAGAGAGACAGCTCGACTTTAATGAGAAAAATGAGGTGTTTGATGTGTCGCAGCCCAGTGGATGTTAAAAAGATGGACGAGGCGCTGGAAAATATGGAAACGTCAAATGCTAAAAGTTGTACCTACATGGCACATACCAGACGTCTTATTGCATTTTTATGCGTAGCCTAGGTACTGTACCTCATGCATGATCATTTTAGGTATCTATTGTGGGTTCAGCCTGGGCAGCACTACATGCAGATAGGTACTGTACAAGCCTTAAAAACACTGGAGCTTGTGGTCCGCCCCGTATCGCCGGTCATCCAATCAGCCAAGGTCCCATTGGGTCAGATAGGCAATCCTTGAGATTGTAGGTCCCATCCCATCATGTGCATACATACCGACCAGGTAGTAATTTTCCGATGTGAAGATGAAAGCAAGGCGTAATACATACGCTACTAACTGGGTGAGCTGGGCCTGCTACACATGCGACCCCCCCTTTACGGTTGCCACGTTAGAATTTATGGATGGGTGCAACATATTGTTGATAGGGAGTCTACAGGATACCTAGGTATTGTGACATATTCGCAACAAAATGCTTCCTTATTCCGTCCGATGCGCGCAGCTCTGTGGAAAATATTCAGCAATCCTTCATATCAAACATTACCTAGGTTAGTAAGTGTAGGTGGACCCGATTCTAAATACCACGAATTTGGTGGAGAATCTGCTGCAGTCTGCGCAGCGCTTTAGGCTTCGAAGGTGAAGCTTCGCGAGACCGCGAAAGGCTCGTGAGCTCCTCCCGAGCCGCACCCACCAGAGGGCCGAGATCTCCCCAGACTTCGTCCGTGTAGCTTGAAAGAACGCGCTGCCATTGATCGATCCAGATACTCCTAGCTTCTTCGGGATCGGATATTCCAAGTAAGTCGGCGTATTCATGTATATCGTTGCTATTCAATTTGACGTCGGGAAAGAAGTTTAGAATATTCTCCCATTGTTCCCTTTGTGAGGGCTGTCTCGAGGCTTCACTGCTTTCGAAAAGGCGATGCCGTAACGCCACTCGCTCATCATCGGCCAAGGAGAAAGCTGTGTCCTCAACTTCATCGTACCCTGAATCGAGGAGGCCAACCACGTCCATACCGTCAGTCGCCAAAATTGGCGTGCTCTGAAACATCTGTCCAAGTTTGAGGTCATCTCTCCGCTCACGGCCTTGTCTGTCGAGGTCCCCCGGTTCAATCACCTCTAGAGAACTTGTGCTGTCCAGAAAGGAGGAGAAGTTTGATTCTCCAGATGTATGTTGCCCCTTGGCCTGCGTAGACTTGAATGTGCCATCGAATGTTGCAGGTGTAAGGCCGCTTTTATGAGTCGACGCCTCGCCGACGCTCCCGCCTTGGGCAGTCCTAGACGATTCAGCTTTACTCGAGGGCAAGGCATTGGCTACTTGGGCAACGCTGGGGCGCCGCATCATATCATCAGCTAACTTGCTCGCCGATGCCCCTACCCGCGTTATGACTGAGGTTGTAAGCGAGGCAGCCTCGACGGAACTGGGATGGCCATTTTGCTCAGTGGGTGAAGACGATGAATTATCTAACCGAGTCGCCACGGCCTTGCCTTTGACATCTCTTGCCACTCCCTTTTCGCGGTTGCGATGATCTTGCTCCATGGTGATTGTATTTCTCTTACGTATACAGCAAGCTACTACAAAGCCAGGACAAGAAATTTTGAGCAGAAACAATCTTGGGGCTTCATAGTTAAATCCGGCGAGGGATAAAGCTCAAGTCGCATGCATTTTTCCCCAAGACTTCCAGTACAACAGAGGATTGACTATCTCATCCAAATACATAAGAATGGTCGGCAATTTTCGGCTTTGTAAGATGGAGAGGAAGGATAAGGGCAGGTATGATGTAGTCCAAAACCACCTAACCTTAAATTGAGTCTCTATACCGACCAGACCGACCTGCGCTTATTGGCATGTGATGACTTAAGTTCTCTTTAAAGGTCCACCCACAGTTTGGGGGAAGGAAGGAAAGAAAAAAAAAGCCCACGAAGCAATATTCGGTACGCTTACAAATATCTAGCGAATCGTATAGGTCCGAATAAGTGCATATGGAATACTCACTGGCTAGCGTTCGTGTTAAGCATGAACAACGGTATATGACTTGAATCTTGAAGCCTAACCACGTATCAAAGTAACATTCTAGGCAAAGTACAGTTGGTTCTTCAAGCTTTTTTTCGAGGCTGGTAAGTCGTGCCACGTGCAATGCTTCCTTATTTAGTCATGTAGAAACTTCCTAGCTGGCAGCTAGGTACCTAGTCTACTTCGTTTTGCTGATGCGGGAGTTGATATAATGGGTATAGAAATTGAGCTGAAGGCGAGCATTCGGGAATTGCATGTACAGGATAAGGTTAGCGCATAGATGAGTTGTATCCAAGTTCCCAAGCCGGCTGCCCCTCCTTTGACTTATATGCCCCCGGTCGCTATATCTCCGCGCTACATATGTATGTATGTACATACATGTATGTCTGCTGTATAAACGATTTACATGCAGTGCAGTTTTATATATATGGATATATAAATATATATTCTCATAAGACATGTTACAATCGCATATATCTTATGCTACAGATAAGTTATAGAATACTAGGCGCTTTGATCTCTCATCTTTTTAAATGCTGCGACTGTCACTTTACTTAACGTCGAGTCTCGAGGCTCTTGATAATTGATGCAACTAGATTTGTACGTAGTACTTACATGGGGCGAGTTTGCCCTTGTCCACTCTGCCTTATGCGTGTATGCAAGAGTTTAAAGACTTCCAAGGTTGGATGTATGACTATGATACCCAAGTAAAAGCTCAAAGAATATGCTGCTGTGGGTACCTACATAATGTAAAGCAAATAAGACGCATTACTTAAAGGATGCTTCACTGATAACACCGGAGGTTGAGGGCCTTAAAAAGAAGCATTTGAACCAGATTGAAAAGACTGCGCAGGGTTATGTATGTAAGTACTGGTACTTTGATCGTCGCTGCCTTCAATGTTGGTGGTACCCAGGTGCCTGCCCTGCGGCCCTGAGGCCCCAAGACTACACCATACCTACACTACACTACCTAAAACCGGCAAGCCCGCACTGACATAAACCGACCACGCATCGAAGACCATCAATCAATCACCTTCCCACCTACTCCCCCAAATCTGACCCAGACCCTTGCGCATAACGTACTACGGCTAGGACCTACCATCTCGCATCACATCACATCACTCATAACGACCACGATTACACCTTGCCGTCATTTTGCAGCTAGTTGTGTATCCCTTTTTCCCCCCTCCAAGCTTCACCCCTCTTGGTAGACAGCGGGTGCTTCCGACAAACCTCCACGCCGTCTGCATGGCATCTTGATTGACTGCCAATATCAACTCAACTCACTTCTTCATCCCACCGCAAAGTCGTTGGGAGCCAGTGCACGCCTAAGCCCTCTACACCTTCCTATCACTGCATGCTCCGCCATTACATACAACACCCCGCCGCCCTCGACCCGGACCGTCGACTACCTTTTCCCACTCGTTGCAGCCTACCTACCATCTTCAATAGCCGCGACGTATCTCGCAGCGGTCCCCGACTCATCACCTCAAGTCGCATACCAACTTATCCATTGCCGGACTCCAGCTAGTCGCGGCTGAGGCACATTCATTCAACTACCCACTACATAACCTTTCCTCAGACTGAAAGACGGGTCGGAGCTTAGGCAGCTTCACCCCGACGTCCATTACGAATATGGTGGAAGGAGATTCAAACTCCCCGACCTGGAAGTTCACCCAGTAAGTTGTACAAAGGACCTGTCATCCATTCCTTTTCCGCGAATCGAAAGCCTCGTCGCCACCATCGCTATCTGCATACCGGCCTACCCCTCTAGGCTTAGGGGTCTATGCCTGTTTACTTGATAGCAAGGTTGCTAATTAAACTGCCTGCTTTTAGGTGCTTCGGTGACAAGGGGGATGTTGAGGATATTACTGAGGGTGTGTTACCCTTTTTTGAGTCTCAACCGTCCTAGCTCGTGGGCTTCTTCGAGCTTCAACCTCTAGCCTCTCCCAACTCTTGTATTCTACTAACACGTATCTGTTAGCCGACATCATATCGACCGTCGAGTTCGATCAAACCGGCAACTACCTAGCAACAGGAGACAAAGGCGGTCGAGTGGTTTTGTTCGAGAGAAACGAGACGGTCAGTTGAGAATCCTTGTTGATATCAATCTTGGAAGGATAGTCGGTCCTAATGTGGCTTGTAGAAAAAAACTTGTGAATACAAGTTCCACACCGAGTTTCAGTCACACGAGCCCGAATTTGACTACCTGAAGTCCCTCGAGATCGAAGAGAAGATCAACAAGATCAAGTGGTGTCGTCGCCAGAATGCCTCTCATTATTTGCTATCCACAAACGACAAGACGATTAAGCTATGGAAAGTTTTTGAGAAGTCGTTAAAGGTGGTAGCTGAGAACAACTTATCGCACGACCTAACACCGGGCAATATAGCTGGTGTTGGAGGGGGTACCCCTAGACCTATTCCACAGTCGCACTTCAAAACTGCTGGCGAGCTCAAACTTCCACGACTGACACATCACGATACTGTCGTGGCTGCGGTTCCCCGACGTACATACGCGAACGCTCATGCCTACCACATCAACAGCATCTCCGTCAATAGCGACGGGGAAACTTTCATAAGCAGCGATGATCTACGAATCAACCTGTGGAATCTCAATATTCAAGACCAGAGCTTCAATATCGTCGACATCAAACCCGCAAACATGGAGGAGTTGACCGAGGTCATTACTGCTGCCGAGTTCCACCCCATTAGTTGCAACTGGTTTATGTACGCCAGCTCGAAGGGCACCATTAAGCTAGCAGATATGCGAGAGAGTGCCCTTTGCGATCAGCATGCAAAGCGTATGACTTCCCGTCTATCCTCAGCTGTGGCAATGGCCTTGTAAGCTAATAATGTTGATCAGTTTTCGAACAAGAAGAGGACCCGTCCTCAAGATCCTTCTTCTCCGAGATCATCTCTTCCATTTCGGACGTGCGTTTCTCATACGACGGCAGATATATCTTGTCTCGAGATTACCTTACTGTCAAGATTTGGGACGTCAATATGGAGCGCCAGCCAGTCAAGACTATACCTATTCACGAGCACCTGCGACCTCGACTCTGTGATACCTATGAGAATGACAGCATATTTGACAAGTTCGAAGTGGTGTTCTCTGGTGACGCCAAGAACGTCATGACCGGAAGTTACAACAATAACTTCATGATCTATCCGTCGGATCCTGACAAGGAGATTGAAGTCGTTCTACAAGCAGACAAATCAGCCTTCAAAGCGAAGAAGGTTGGTATTCCGACGCCCATCAATTCGTCGTCCAGCCCCACAGCGACCAACGGTGGTAAGAAAGGCGGTTCGCGTGCGGGCAGCCCGGCGGCTGGAGCAGGCCAAGGACAGAGAATGCGCAAGGAGACGGATGCAGACCAAATTGACTTCAACAAAAAGATCCTGCACATGAGCTGGCATCCCTTCGAGGATAGCATTGCGATCGCTGCGACGAACAATGTGAGTTATAGCTGTACCCTCGATCGCCTAGGCTATCTGTGGCGACTGACACGATGTAGCTATTCGTTTTTTCAGCCCTCTAGGTGCACAGCAGCACTCCCCGGTAGCGGCCGGGCACTTCGCACCAGGCATTCCTGATTTGCGGAAGGACCTTCCCACCTCGAATTCGGGTAGAGATGTGCGTCGCCGTGGCCAGTGGTCTCCTTGATAGTTGCGCGGTCCTTTGGGACGTAGATTACTACTTGTAGTATTTGTGGCTTGGACCGCTGGCTTACCCAACGGAAATGGATGCCTTGTAAATGAAAAACACGTTGGGTTACGACACAAAAGATGCATATGGGAGGTTGACTTTATCCCCAGCCTAATGTTCCAGGCGATCGGGACCGTAGTAAAACACGTTCGGAGGGCTAGAGCGTGGATTCAGCAATGGAATCCTACAAGGGGCCGATTGCTTCTTCAGTCGGCGGACACGGAGGTCAACATTATGGCATAGACTCTACAAGGCAGACTAAAGGCCCAAAGACGGGGCTCAAGACAAATAAGAACTGAAGCATACATGACCACGGCTGATGTCTCCGCGAAAGCCTAGTAGTAAAGCTGCACTCTGTTCGGTGACGCCACTCAGGGACGGCATACAATGCACACAAAATATCCACCCACGAAAAATCAGAGCTGTACGCATGGGAACTGCAAGGAGGTCTAAATAGAAGAAATGCAGAGGTTATCATCAACTCAGAGGACCGGACTTGATCTAAGACAGCCCTGGGGATGTTATCCGCAGTTATGATTTAAGACTGATAGCTACGGAGCGAAGCTTCCGTATATAGCGGCCCGGGAGTATTGAGATGGTCCATTATGCACCTAACGTCTTTTTCTTTCGCATCCAGTTACCAACAAAGAAGGCCCAAGCATATGGGACACTCGCGTGAAATATTCATGCGGGTATGCCGAACCCTTACATAGCTACACGTAGGCAGTTATTCGAAGCGTATACCAAACTTGACATGATCCTTCTCAACTCGAGGTGATAGTTCCATAATTGTTAAGGAGAGCTACCTACCTATGCAATATGAGAGGGGTAGAGGGGTCACATAGTCACATAGGTACACAGTTAGGTGTCGGGTTCCCAATGTGTCCATTTATATTGGAAGTCGATATGGGATCTCCCCAGGTACGGCTGATGTACCTAAAATACATTAGGTAGGTATGTACATACGTTAGGTAACACGTTAAGTGGGCCTTGGGAGTACCTAGTTCGGATAAGCTGCTGGCTTAAAAAGCTTAGGTTGATATGATAGCTCGATACGGACTTTCTTCCTGTCAGATTGCGACGAAGTTGCCTGCGTACAGTGAAACCTGTCAATTCTAAACGCCCAGGCCCAGGTGCCTATAAAACCGTCAAGCCACAAACTATTGGACACGCATAATAACTCAAAACTCATGTCTGCTTGTCCCCCAAGGCGAACGTCAAATAGATGCAAGGAATCGCCATAGTAGCGGATAACTCATCCCGCTCTTGGTAGGATCTCTTCCCTTGCACCTCGCACCTCGCATCTTGCACGACCGATCTAGATCTGAAATAGCCGGGAACAACTGACAGCTTACCGCAACCGCAGAAACACAATTGCAGTGTCTCGTTACTACCGCCCAAATCCAAGTCCCTCCGTCCATGTCCTCCAGCTCGATGACGAGTCGATCCGCGCCACGGAGACGCCAGACCTTGCGGGACTCGCATGCCGCTTCGCGAAATGGCACCACCACCACCCCAAAGGTTATAAACGCCGGACCCTCCCTCGAGAAGGCCGAATTGTACGGAATAGACGACCAGCGTCCGACCTTCTCCAAGCTCATGGGTCTCGCCGGTCGCATATTCATCGAGACCATTCCGCAATGGCTCGCCGTAGGGGCTATGCTCAGCCTGATCTTCGGCGGCTGCTGCTCGAACGTGAGTCTAAACGAGTCCTGGTCGCTTGTTGATTCATAAAGAACTAACGTACAAGGAACCGCGTAGGTCTTTGCTCTTGAGGCCATAATCAAGTAAGCTCTTGCAAGTCATGTTCAGGTTCTCGCCTGCTTTCCGGACTAATGTGTGCGTCGTCAGGGTTGAACCAGCGAGTGGTATGGAAATGCAATTATACTATGTACAAAAGTGCACTAGATTGAGACTAACGACTCACGACCCTCGTCGCCAGGAACGCTCCTGACTTTTGTGCAATTCCTCTTCGTTGCTGTCACCGGGTACATCTCGCAGTTCGATATTACGCGCCCGCCTTTCTTCCTCAAGCCAAATCGAGTCCCCATCCGCCGCTGGCTCATCAACATTGTGCTTTTCTTCAGTATCAATGTGTTGAACAATCACGCGTTCAGCTATGACATATCTGTACCGGTTCACATCATCCTCCGATCCGGCGGTAGCATTACGACCATGATCGCCGGCAGCCTGTACGGGAAGCGATACTCCCGCATCCAGGTAGTTGCCGTTCTCTTGCTCACAGTCGGGGTTGTCACGGCGGCATGGTCGGACGCTCAGTCCAAGGCAAGTATCTTTCTTTCTGCTTTCCGGCGCGTACGTCTAACAACTTGGAAGGAAACATCCACTGGAGATTCTGGGGAGGATGTTCCTAAGTTCAGCACCGGTCTCGCGGTCCTCCTGATCGCACAGATCCTATCAGCCATCATGGGATTATATACCGAGGAGACATACAGGACATACGGGCCGCACTGGAAAGAGAACCTATTCTATTCACATTTGCTGTCACTGCCGCTCTTCCTACCATTTTCGCGGTCTCTGGTCAGCCAGTTCATGCGTTTAGCCAACAGCAAGCCGCTTCCGCTCCCACCGCTGATTGAACAGGTGAATCTCTCGACTCTGCCAGCCGCAATGCGGGAAAATATCGAAAGAATATACATTCCGAGCCAGCTGGCATACTTGATACTCAACGTGTTGACTCAATACGCCTGCATCCGCGGTGTCAATCTCCTGGCGGCGGCTTCTTCTGCACTGACTGTCACAATCGTGCTTAACATTCGCAAGCTAGTCAGCTTATTGTTGAGTATATGGCTCTTCGGGAATCGCTTAGCAACGGGGACTCTGATAGGGGCCATCGTCGTCTTCTCTGCGGGCGGCCTCTATTCATTAGATTCGAAGAAACCAACGCCGAAGCCGAAGACGGGTGGTGGGAAAGCAGGATAGTCAGCCATATACATGGAGATAGCCTGACGTCTCCAACACGATCAGCATGAAGCCGTATTACCGCCCAGAAGACGTGTTACCATTTTGACGTGTCCAGCTACGCAAAGTGAAGAGCCCTTTCTAAAGTTGCCAAAGAACGTTGCCTACATGTATGCGTTAGGTGTGAGGTATGCTTAGGTACAGTAAATTAGCAGTACTTGACTTGCCTGGTCTATTCTAAGGAAGAGAACACCGGTGACGGCAACTGATCTGATTTATCATTGCACTACCTTCATGTAGGTATGGCACGCCTCATTTGAAAATAGCGAGTGTAAAATGCATGCAGTTATCGTGACAACTTTCGCTACGCCTAAGGTATGTCGGTCACATATAGCGATACATGTACACGCCTGTGTTATGATGTAGCTGGCAGGGGTGATACCTAGTGTACATACACTAGTGTATTTACGAGATGGTGCGGGCCACACCCCGGGTACCTTACATCACCGGTATCCGCACTAGGTAGGTACCCACATGCACGTATACGATACTCCCATACATACAGTACGTCCGCTACCAGACCTTCAATGTTCTTATCACCTTACTATGTACATAGGTAGATTAGGTACATGTGGTTGCCTCGCCCCCCTCATGCCCCTCCTTCAGCCAACAAGTACAATACACATTGTGACCGTGTAAGATCCAATTGGACAAAAATTACCACATGCACATCATGAAGTTCCTCGAGGTAAGTAGCTACTTATGTACTCGACATCCTAAGAAAAGAAAAAAAAATTTTAAACCTTCACTACATGATGTACCTACATACATGCATGTGCGTGAGTACCACGCCGCCATGCCTGAGGTATAAGATATTCTAAGGTAAGATACATAGGCGTCAAAATCGCAATAGTAAACGTCAAAATTGAAAATTCCATGTTACATCACCATTTCCTACTATTTATGATAGAGACGAATAGGGCTTGAGATCGTTTATGTTCGCTACTGCATAGTTACAAACCTTACAAAGGGAGGCAACGCACCACAAGTTCTGCTACCGACTGGCCTTCTCTCAGACATCTAACCACCACCGGGCGAGGCCTCTCGAGGTACAAAGAGCTTCTCAACCCCAGTCTTCAGGCTACGTCAGTAATATGTCTTGTTAGTCAATCATCTCAGCCTCTTAACCGTGCATCCGTTGTGTTGTGCGGTCGTCCATCAATCCTACACCGCTGGCTAACGATGCTAACCATGCAGCATTCCGTCCAACTTCGCCCAAGATCCCAACTACGCACCAGGCACTCGATTTCGACTCCGACGGCTCTGATACCGCCGCACATGCCGTAGAGAGTGACTCGGAACCTGATAGTCCGGAACATCACTCCGACTCGGGTGGCCAGAAGGACAATGAAGGAACAGCCGCACCGGGAGATGCAGTGGGGATGTCTTCCCCCCCGCTGGAAGACGGCATGCTGCTGCGAGATCGTCCAAGGATAACTACGTTCCACGATGCCGTAGCCGAACGACAATCAATCCAGACTGATGCTAAACTCTTCTACCAGAAGCATCAGCTAGATCAGTTAAAAACGGAAGGGAGCACCTGGAGCCAATCCCACCAAGCCACTCCTCACGGCAGTCCTGTAGCCTCCGTTGGCCTAGCACCCTGTAGGCCGGCTCGTGAGACATCGACTACCCGCTCTCATTCCAACCTGGCCGCCACTCCGAGTTCTACTTCCCTGCCTCCGGCTGCAGAAGGCTACAACTTTCCGCACATTGCCGGGTCCTCTACTGGTTCTCGCAGCCTTGATACCGCTCCACGCACGGCCACACGGCCATCCTTGGGAGGATATGTTAGCACCCAACCGACTAGTCATCCGCGAGAAGATATTCGTCAGGACCAGTCTGGAATGAGCCCACAACCTAATATGGGACTGCCCGATGGGGCATCATCCAACATCGCCAGCGGGATTGGAAGCAATGATCCGCACGTCGTAGCTGAACTGGGCACTATTTTCCAAAACATACAGAAGATCTTAGACATCCGGCATAGATATATCCGCTTATCTTTGCAAAGAGACGGTGACAACCCCAAGGATGACCCGAGCTGGGATATCTATCCTCCTCCACCTGAACCCGCCTGGGCGGAGGCTCATAAGAACCAGGATAGCCATGGCCCTAATACTGGTAATAACAGTATGAGCAATAGTACCATTCTTCCGGCCCCGGTCGGAGCACAGCGTGGTGATCTTGGAACTGCGACCACGGAAGTCCAACCTAAGAGAACACCTAAGAAACGCAAACCTGGTTTCGATATCGGGGAAGATTTTGACATGGCGGATCTCCTACCTCTTCCTCAGGGGAGTGAGTTCGTATTTCGCCTCGATGAGAATGGTGTCTACCAGGTGTATGAAAACGATGCTGCGTGTCAGGCAAACACACCAGTGGTAGGAGTTCCTACGATCAAGGATTTCTACGTAGATCTTGAAGAAATTCTGTCTACTTCGTCTGACGGTCCGAGCAAGAGTTTTGCCTTCCGGCGGCTGCAATACCTGGAGGGCAAGTTCAATCTTTACGTGCTCTTGAACGAGTACCAAGAGACTGCAGATACCAAAAGAGTTCCCCATCGAGATTTCTATAACGTCAGGAAGGTCGATACGCATGTCCACCACTCCGCTTGCATGAACCAGAAGCATCTCCTGCGATTCATTAAGAGCAAGATGAAGAAATGTCCAGACGAATACGTGCTCTTTCGAGACGGTAAGAACCTCACACTTAGGGAAGTGTTTGAGAGTATCAACCTGACCGCATACGACTTAAGTATCGACACTCTGGATATGCATGTAAGCGACGTCTCAACTCGAGCGGCATTTTCATCGAAGACGAGGTGAATTGACTTGAGTCTAGGCACACACCGATTCCTTCCATCGCTTCGACAAGTTCAATCTCAAGTACAACCCCATAGGCGAATCGCGGTTACGGACGATTTTCCTCAAGACGGACAATTTCATCCAGGGTCGGTACCTAGCAGAAATCACGAAAGAGGTCATCTCCGACCTTGAGTCTAGTAAATACCAGATGGTCGAATGGAGGATCTCGATCTACGGGAGATCCTTGGATGAGTGGGACAAGCTTGCTGCGTGGGTGGTCGATAACAAGTTGTTTTCGCACAATGTCCGTTGGCTCATACAAATCCCACGACTATACGACGTCTTCAAGGCTACTGGCTTGATGGAGTCGTTTGAACAAATAGTCAAAAACGTCTTTCAGCCGCTCTTCGAAGTGACCAAGAACCCAGAAAGCCACCCAAAGCTCCACGTCTTCCTGCAGCGGGTTATTGGTTTTGATAGCGTGGATGACGAGAGCAAGGTCGAGCGACGACTTTACAAGAAATTCCCCGTACCAAAAGAATGGAATTCCAAGCAGAACCCCCCCTATAGCTATTGGATCTACTATCTCTTTGCCAACATGACCTCACTCAACTTTTGGCGTCGCCAGCGTGGATTCAACACATTCCTGCTTCGACCGCATTGCGGAGAAGCAGGCGATAGTGAGCATCTAGCTGTCGCTTTACTTTGCAGCCATAGCATTAGTCACGGGTTACTTTTGAGAAAAGTTCCTCTCTTGCAATACATCTTCTATCTTGAGCAGATCGGTATCGCCATGTCGCCACTCAGCAACAACGCACTCTTCCTGGCCTATGAAAGAAACCCGTTCCACCAGTACTTCAGGCGTGGTTTGAACGTGTCACTATCTACGGACGACCCGCTCCAATTTGCTTTCACCAAGGAACCGTTGATGGAGGAATACGCTGTGGCGGCGCAGATATACAAACTAAGTCCAGTAGACATGTGCGAGCTGGCGAAGAATTCAGTGAGGCAGAGTGGTTACGAGTACTCTATCAAACAACAGTGGCTAGGAGAAAGGTTCAATCTTCCGGGGAAAGATGGGAACAGTATGGTGAAGACCAACGTGCCAGATCGAAGAGAAGAATTTAGGTATCATACTTGGGTTGAAGAGCATCGCATGTAAGTGGCACGTGGTCACGGCCCTGTACTTGTAACCTGCTGACTCGATAGGATTTCGACTTATACATCTACGACCGAACTGGATGAAGTAATCGAGCACCACCCGGCGGCCGCCTCAACTCACAACCCTCCATCGCCAACTTCACCTCCCAAGGCGAGCCTAGCTAGTAATGCACTTACGGCTGGAGATTCTAAGTCTCGCTCCTACGTCAACATCGCGAACGCAGAAGGTCGACTGCCACGTTCAGGTTCTCAGGCCGAGAACGGCAGCCCTCACCTCGACGCTCCTGCCGGCGGACAATTCCCCGCTTCGGGATCTCCGCTCGGTATAGCACATCGAGAATCGTGGCCTGCAGAAGACCTCCGTGAGACGCACCTTTCGGGACATGAGCCCAGGTATATCCCAGGCATGATGGCGAGAGCCTCGAGGCATAACAGCATGCACCGCAGCTCTATGCACGAAAGTGACGATGCAGGTTCCGCTCGCGGTATCTTTAAAAAGAGTACTGGAAAGGAGGAGCCGACTTAGCTTGCCTACCTAGGTAGGTATTCCAATGTCCATGTCTCCCTGGCTTGAGAAGGGAAGACTCTTTGATGAGATGTCCCGTGTCATTTCATCTACCTGCTCTAAGTGGAGTCATCTTTATTTCTTCTACAAAAGAAGAATTGATCTCGGGGTAGTCTATCGCCGTTTTGGAGGTCGCTAGAAGGGCAAAACTGAGGAGCGGTCTCTATGTAGATCAATATAAGTTTGATTTTACAGTACCTGCCTCGATATGAATGCTTAAAATGATGATTAGTGGACGTCTAGGTGCATAATTTTATTTGTGATATTATGTCACCTTCTTTAAGTGGGGGGATGGCTTGCCTTAACATTGGATATTGTAGCAGCACTTCATAGCCCCATGCGTGCATATATGCATACATGTACTTATCGCGTACGAAAGTTCATGCCTGGTGGTACCCGAAACCCGACCCGTACCTACCTCTACTACATAGGTACCTAATTTAGCGCATGCATAGTAATTCTGGTAGGCACCTGCTTAAACGATCCAATTATCCAATTCCGCCTCAGTCCGATTACGACGGTTCCTGCGCCCT
This sequence comes from Hypoxylon sp. FL0543, assembly GCA_022578575.1. Classification (NCBI taxonomy): domain Eukaryota; kingdom Fungi; phylum Ascomycota; class Sordariomycetes; order Xylariales; family Hypoxylaceae; genus Hypoxylon; species Hypoxylon sp. FL0543. The sequence goes on from MU394003.1 coordinate 811,066, forward strand.
GACCAGTGCTTCACGTGTTGCTACTTACGACCTTCAAACCTCGAGAGATTCCCCCCGAGACGCTCTGCGAAGCTGCCGGTTGCGTCTGGGACAGCACAGCTCCAAGGCATCCATACATAATATGTTCGCGTATGGCCACCTCGCAGCCACAAATCCTCGGGAACCTCTTGTTGTCCTTGCGCACCTTGTTATTACTGCTGCCCAGCTCGGCCACGGCGTCTAATCATCACTTGAAGGGAAAGGTTCTGTGATTCTTTTAGTCTCCGCTTCTACGAAAACTCACACCGTACTTTCGCTACTTCGATCAATATCCCAAGCCGCTCGGGTCTTGGGCTCTCGCAAAGCCCCGTCTTCTCGGGCCCCCTTTCTTTTCCCGCACGATCGACGGCCGTCTTCGTTCTAAACTTGTCTGCGCTTCCACCCAATAGGCGTTCCAGCACCAACAGTCGACCTATTTGCTATACATCTTCATTTTGACGACCCGTCCCCCCTCCTCTTCCTATTATAGCCTACCATGGGATTCCTCGGTGTCTACAAGGCCATATATGATTATGCGCCACAGTCAGAAGGGGAGCTGTCAATAAGTGAGGGCGATGTCCTATATGTTTTGGAGAAGAGCGAGGAAGATGATTGGTGGAAAGCGAAGAAGAAGGCCGGCGCCGATGATGAAGACGAGCCAGTTGGCCTGATACCTAATAATTATGTGGAAGAGGTATGTTTAGTTATCATGAATGGGTTTGCCTGCCGCTGAGGAAGAGAATGCTGATTTTTTCGAAGGCGCAACCCGTAGGCCAAGCCCGTTCCTTGTATGAATACACTCGGCAAACCGATGAGGAATTGTCGTTTCCTGAAGACGCTCAGCTACAAGTCTTCGACACGTCGGACCCCGATTGGATTCTTGTCGGATATGAAGACGATTATGGATTTGTCCCGGCGAATTATATTGAGATGGGTGCTGCAGCGACTACAGCCCGAAAGACTGAGCCTGAGCCTGAACCTGAACCCGAACATGAGCCGGAACTGAAACCCGAGCCTGTATCTGTACCCGTACCTGCGCCTCCGTCGCTGCCTGCGCGGCCTGCTGTGCCGGTTGAACGAGAAGTTCCTCAAAGTCCGCCTCTTCCAGACAGGACCCCATCAGCAAGGTCTGTGGCGGCACCGGCAGCGCCGGCAGGACCGGCTGCCGCCTTGGCTAGTGTGATCTCAGCTAGGGCCTCGACTACCCGCGCACCGACGCCTCCTCCTATTACTGTACCGCCTCGCCAGCAATACTTGTCGGAGGAGTCAGATAATGAACCAAGCCCGGCTCTACCGGCGCGGCCGCAGCCCATATCAACTCCAGCGAGCGACCGGCCTAGTATGTCGGCCCCTCCGCAGCGGACTTCCAGCCGCCGTGATTACGACGACGAGCCCCATCCGCCCCAGTCGGGCCGTATTGCGCCAGGTGGATTTCATTTGTACAATATCAACGAGATGGTATCTATAATGGGCAAGAAAAAGAAGATGCCGACAACGTTAGGCGTAAATCTAAAAACGGGAGTTATTCTCATCGCCCCCGAACATGCTCAGGACGGTCCAACCCAGGAGTGGACTGCTGATAAAATGACTCATTATTCTCGCGAGGGAAAGCACGTCTTTCTCGAGCTTGTTCGGCCCAGCAAGAGTATAGATTTCCATGCGGGAGCCAAGGATACCGCTGAGGAGATCGTCAGCGCTCTTGGTGAACTGTCCGGGGCTGTCCGGGCTGAAGGCTTGCGTGAAGTTATCATGGCTGGGACTGGCCAAGGTGGGCAAAAGAAGGGACAGATTCTATATGACTTCATGGCTCAGGGAGACGACGAGGTCACTGTTGCTGTTGGAGACGAGGTTCTAATCATTGACGACAGCAAGAGCGAAGAATGGTGGCAGGTCCGACGCCTCAAGAACGGAAAAGAAGGAGTCGTCCCGAGTAGCTACATCGAAGTCACCGAGACGATCTTGTCGCCGGCGTCGGCGGGTATCAACGCCGGCAGGTCTACAGTGGCCCAGAATCGATTAGAAGAAGAGCGCTTGACTAAAGAAGCCGTCAAGAGGGACCAAAGAGTAGCAGAGGTAGGGCCTGGCATGCTTTTGCCTGAGAGACGTAGTAGTTTGTCAGTCAGGGATAATGGTAACAGTTTTGGGCAACAGCGAAACCGACGTGAGAACGGACGAGCGGAAGGCAGCCGTTCTGGCTCATCCAAGCCCAGTGAGTTACCCGCAACCACATCCGTTTCACAGACGATTCTAACGAGACTTCAGAACCAGATCCGACCAAGGTGCGAACTTGGACGGACCGTTCTAAGTCCTTCAGCGTTGAAGCCCAATTCTTGGGTCTCAAAGACGGCAAGATCAACCTCCATAAGATGAACGGTGTCAAAATTGCTGTTCCCGTAGCTAAGATGTCGATCGAAGACATCGAATATGTCGAGCGTATCATGGGAGTTTCTCTAGATGAGGACAAGCCTTTGTCGGAAGTCAAGCGCGCGAAGTCATCAAAAACTAATGCAAACAGCAAAGTTGGTGCCTCCATCGAGCCGCCGAAACCAGATTATGACTGGTTCCAATTCTTCCTGTCTTGCGACGTGGCTGTTGGCCTCTGTGAGCGTTACGCACAAGCGTTCGCCAAAGACTCTATGGACGAGAGTGTCCTCCCTGACGTCGACGCTAGCGTTCTCCGCAACCTTGGTCTCCGGGAGGGCGATATAATCAAGGTAATGCGCTTCTTGGATAAGAAATATGGCCGTGACGGTAAGAAGAGGAACGTCGGCTTCGCCGGGGATGAGGAGGATGGTGGTTCTGGCGGTCTCTTTTCAGGCCCTGGTGGAACACTACGAAACAACACCCGAAAAGGTCGCCCTGCTCCGGCCGTCCAGACGAGCGACAGTGTAGATCCAAAGGCTTTCTCCCAGCAGAAGGACAGTAGCGCCCAAAGTTCAGAAACATCCTCGCCCACAGCAACCCGTCCCAAAGCGGCGGAGAAGGGTAATAGTGGCGGTTTTGACGATGACGCTTGGGATGTGAAGCCGGCTAGGCAGCCTCAACCCGAGACGAAGCCGGCGCCAGGTCCAGAACCAAAACCATCAACACCTGTTGAACCTCAGCGACCGCCAACACAGGCCATGCAAGACCTTTCGCTTCTGACAGCTCCATTGGAGCCAGTCAAGGCGCAATCAACCACTACTTCACCGGCAGTGACTCAGCCGCCACCGTTGCCGCAACCGCAGGCTCAACCACAACAGACACAACCTCAGGGTGCCACGCCGTCGTTCTTCACCGGCATCCCGCCGCAGCAGACAGGTCTTCCGACCACGTCGGCCGCACCAGTTGCGCCAGCTCAGCCCCTCAACCTCGGTCTTGGAAATCGGCAAAGGCCGCTTCCACCTCAGATTACAGGAAATCAAGGTGCTTTAATGCCGCCCCCGCCGCCATCACGACCATTATCGGCACCGCTGTCGGCACAGCCTAGCGGGTTTGCGCCTCCGCCTCTGCAACCCCAGATGACGGGCATCGCGCCACCGGGACAAAGCCTCAACGACCTCAGCCAGCAACGGCTGCAACAACAGTACATGGGGAGTTTTCAGCCGCAGCCAACGGGCCAAGGTATCATGCCTTTCAATACGAGTGCTGGCATGCAACCCCAATCAGGTTTTGGACCCGGTCAATTCATGCAGCCGCAGGTGACCGGAGTCCCGCAGGCGCAGAGCCCCTTTTCAGATCCTCGCCCGCAACAATTCTCGCCAATTCAAAACCAACCTACTGGGTTCCCAGGAGGCTTCCAAGCGCCTCAGCAATTTCCGCAGCAGACTGGGGTTAACTCGTTCCTCCCACCCGCGCTCGAGCCTCAGAGGACTGGTTTGCCGCCGATGCAGCCGCAGCCTACCGGCTTTGGTGGATTTAACCAAGCTTTCAACCCCGGCACGAACAACGCAGCCGCCCAACAGCCACCCGCGGCTCCCCTTCTACCCCAGAAGACCGGGCCTCCGCCACCCGTGCGTTTTGGTGTTACAGATAAGATTGCCCCCCAGCCAACTGGACGTCGTGCGAACCTCGCACAAGCGAGTAAGTGCTCTTCGGCTCTTCTGATACGTTAGCGGCGGCACCAGCTAACATTTCACAGCTCCTCAGAATCCATTTGGCTTTTAAAGGGCCCACGTGTATAGGATCGCTCTAGCCAACTAGTTGCTGTATATGGTTGTCGTCAGACAGTATCGACAAGACTGATGGGGTAGTGATTTGGAGTACCATGTCGGCCTCACTGCGCCCTAGATTATGCTTACATGTCGTTGCCTCCCGCATCGCCTGAGATGTATCTACCTCAAGTAGTTGGAATCCGGTTAATCTTGAAAGAGGTGAGGCCCGTGAGCTGTGTAAGTGGTCTAGGATGATTGAGCAACGCGCATGGAAGGATCAAGAGGGAGGGAAGGCCATGTAGCGAGGCGAAAGGAAGACGCTGCTTGGACATGGTTACTTGTTAGAATGTATGGCCTCTATATATACATATAGCCCGCCTAGCTGCCTACGTACGTAGCTGGAACGGACGCCTATATCCTGCCGGTTAATGTCGCTAATTCTACACATACCACGTTTACTACTAATGAAAACTTGCTTCGCCAAGGTGAGATCCATTACGCGTGCTGTACAAATGAGAATTAAGTGGCCAATCGAGTGACCGCACACAACCACCCTTCACGGGAATCTGGAAAATTATAGTCACCGTCTATTTGGAAACGACATAGAGCTTACAATGCGATTCGGGATTGGTTGTGCCCGGCTATTATTGTACAAACTAACATTGAGTCATTCCACGACAACGATCTTGCTCGTACGAATCCTCCACATCTCAGGCAGGCTTAGTGGAATTCCCGCCGAGCCATGCTCTTCCTATTACTATGTCTTCGTGCTCAGTGAGGTAGTAGAATCGTGTTGTGCCTCGTGTATTAATAATGGTTGTGCTTGCCTCTTGTCTAGTATGGCCATATCCTGAGTAAGGGGAGCCGATAGATAATGTGCTGGGCTGTCCACAATCAATGGCGACAAGCGAGACCTTTCACGGACTCTGGGCTGTTCAATGAATCTCAAATCGGTGGGGGCTCATCTTCTTCCTCTCCATCTAACAAGGTACCACGGCGCGGACGACTCTTTAGCTCGGCACCATCGGGCTGTACTCCGGTGCTGATAGCCTGGTGTTGTGCGACCTTCTCTTCAACCTTGACTTCCTTCTCCTTGTGATCGAACCGCTTTCGGACGGCATCGATCATTTTGAAAAACCAGTAGAAATTCAACGAGTTTAGCGTCAAGTTGGCACCGATGTATACGGCAGCGAGCCATACCGGAATGGAGGTCGAGCTAGATACGTATTTCATGGTGTTGACGTACTGGGAAGGAAAGGTCGCTTTGAGAGCCTCCTCGGGCGCGAGGGTGGCTAGTACGGTAGGTACCGAGTGCAAGCCCTTCCACAGATCGCGGGCAACCAAGACGGACTGGTAAGTGCCCCATACGAGGCGGCAGCAGAAGAAGGTGAAAATGAGTATCAAACCATTGTACAACTGGGCGCGGGATCCAGTCATGCCCAGCTTATCGAAGAACCAATGGATGTTGAGGAAAGGCGAGGAGAGCTCCCATAGGATGAAGTTACAACTATAGTAGTTGACAAACGGCCGCTGTCGCTGAAATCAGTCTGACTAATTCAATTTTTGTCCCGAGATAGTGAAGACTTACAAAGCCAAAGGAATAGGCTAGGAGAGCGCTGATGGCGTGTGCGAGCATGCCAAGGCCAAAGATATTAACATGAGAGGCGGTCATGATGAGATCCCACAGGAAGTAACCTGCGGCAAGGGCTTGGATCATAGCGGCGCCACCGGTGTACCCCCAGATGCGCTCTTGCCAGTCCATGTTCCGACGCTCGTCATCTACGAACATAACCCATAGCGCAAGGGCGTTGATTGTTGTGCTCTGTACCAGGGACACGACATGGACGTCCCAGCTCAGCTTCCTGCTACGGGCGAGGGCCGAGTACTGTTTGGGAAAGAGTCGACTCGACAGGATGGGAGAGACGACGCTGTAGACGAAATGATAGAAGACAGCCATTAAGAGCACCTCATGAATATGCAGCGGCAGCGTCGGCAGCCCAAAGCGGTCAGCCCATGGTTGGACGGCCCTGCTGAGGGCGGGAATGGGCGGGATGGGAAACGGGTCCCTCATCTTCTTTGATTGTTCGTTTACTTTTTCCCTCTCTCCTGTACTTATATCTCTTCGTGTGATAGGGAAGCGAATGTACTCGAGTTTTCTGTGGTTACCCCAAGAAGAGGCTCGAGGTCTGTGTAGGTAATAGAGCGTATATAGGTATCCGGACCTGTTGAAGCCAGGTGGGTAGTCGGATGGGATAGGCTGGTAACGAAGCAGCGGGAGAATATATAAACTGGGAATCGTGGCAGTCAGCTGGTGGAGGGCTTCCAACACCTCGGAGCTAATGACCTACCTACAATTAAGTGTACCCTGGGTGCATGACTCCCCATGTGCTGCACCTACATGGCACCTGCACGTGGAACAGCTTAACACCTTGTATCAGGCAGCGAGGTCACCGGACAAGGTCTCTGGAGGTTTGTTCTGTAATGGTCCCAGGTGGATGTTTTTGGAGGTTGTATGCGTGAGATTTTGTGATTTAAGGATTTGTTGCCGGACAGTAGTCCTCCATCCTCCGAGATGACACGGCCCGAACTTTCAAACTTGGAACTCTTTTCGTCGATGCAGATGCAGCTAAGGTTTAATACCTAAAAGATAGGTTAGGTAGGTACATAGGTAGGGCAACACTCCTGCCGTCGCATACCGATTTGGTATGTGTGTGACTTCACACCATGCACCTTTAACCCCAACAACTATGCGCGCTAAGTACCGAATAGGTAATAAACTGCATGCAGGCTCTAAGGTTGTTGAGTGAGTACATAACCTACCTAGGCTGCTAGTGTAGGCTGCCTAGGTTAGTTGATGCAGGTCTTCATTATATCGATATTTTAATTATCCATATATATTTATCTAGTAGTTATGGATAACTCTCTAATTGAATCTTGGCATATGCGGCTTGCAGCTAGCCGCGTACTATGTTTAGATCATGGGCTCACTCATGTAAATTACACGGAAGAACAACTTAGATTCCGTTCAGACGATATCGCCACCCTTCCGCCGCTCGTTCAAACCAAAGGCGACCCGTATTGCCAGACCACCCAATCATTTCATGTGGTCAAGTCAATACACTTTCCGACAGCATGGCTGCTTTATTCCAGGAATTGTTGAAGCCGCCTAGCTCGGCCAACCCTCACTCTAATGACAAGGCTTCTCCAGACCCCGTCGCCCTCGAATACCTATCCACTCTGGCTTCTATGCCCCTATCTCAGATAGAAAGTTCTGAACAGCAATCCCTCGCGCAATCTTCCCACTCACTGCTCTTGTCTCTGCAGGCTCTTTCCAAGCGCTCTCACAAATCTATCATTAACTCCGCAGCAAACCACTCGCACCTCCGGACTGCACTTCCCGCTCTGGCGGCCTCAACGAATGATCTCACGAATGCTATCCCCAAGTTAGACAATGAGGCGGTCAGTTTCTCAACTACTTATAACAAGACCGGGGATAACGAGATTCTCAATGCTCGGAAGCGGGCACTTCTACTATCGAGAAATGTCGAGCGCCTAGTTGACGTGCTTGAACTTCCCACCTTGCTTTCTACTGCTATATCTACGGGCTCTTCTGCTCCAGCTGCTGCTAACTATGCATCCGCACTGGATTTGAGCTCCCACATCCGTCGGCTGCATGGTCTATATGCAGACTCGCCTCTGGTGGCGTCTGTGTCCGCTCAGGCCGACGAGGCCATGCAGGCCATGGCTAAGAACTTGATAACAAGCTTGCGCGCACCTGGTCTCAAGCTCGCATCTGCCTTGAGAACGACTAGTTGGCTTCGGAGGGTGGTACCGGAGCTGGACTCTGCTGGTACCGCTGGTAACGGCGGGGGATTGGGCGCTTTGTTCCTTGTGTGCCGTCTATCAACCCTCACCAATATGCTGGCTGCTTTAGAACCACTTCGCGAGTTGGCAGAACAGGAAAGAATCCGACAGAAACAAAAACCGATTGGGAGCGCATGGTCTGGGGGCCAGCAAACAGAACGATACCTCAAGCGGTATATAGAGATATTCAGGGAACAAAGTTTCGCTATCATCTCCATGTTCAGGAGCATATTTCCCGCACCTACGAATGCATCAACCTCGAGGGCAGGTGACCGTAACCCTTTACAGCCTATACCTTCCGCATTATCAACATTCCCATTTCACCTAATCGAAATGTTAATGGAGACCCTGCGGACATACCTGCCAACCGTCAAGGACCAGCCATCTCGCGACAGTCTCCTGACACAAGTCCTGTACTGCGCTGGGAGCCTTGGACGTCTTGGGGGAGACTTCGGGATCTTGCTTGCCACTATCGACGTCGGAGAGGATGCGGAAGATGAATGGGTCGAAGTAGTCAAACGGCATCGGCTCATGGCTGGCCGGCTGGAATCAATCGTCGGGGCCAAAGACAGAGGTGTTCCAGAATTGATCAAGACATGAGCGCCCTCCACCGAGCGTACTAAGATCTTCAACAACCTTGATCCTGTATAGCCGCAATTTCTCCTTTTTCTCGACTTGACCGGAGTCATCACATAGGAGGATTCCCCTCCCAACAATCGAGAGCGCTTTTCGGGGAAACTCTAGAGATGTACCCTCCTAGGCCCTATTATCAGCATAATAGATGGCCTTCGCCACGGAAAGCATCCGACGAGGGCGATTTGGAATGTCCATTTTAATCGGTTGGCATGAAAGCGTTCAGGGGTCGTGGTTCAAGCGTGAGGGATGCTTGCATAAGTCTATGTGACCTTTTATGCATGTAGCTTGCCAGCTCGCATAGCTCGTATGACGTGAAGGTTTTCTGAAGCGGGGTCCCGTCCCCGGTCCATGGAATTGATTTGACAGGGACAGGGACCTACCTCCGAGGCTACCGGATTCCATGGGGCCAAGAGCTATGTAGGTTACATACATGTGTGTAGCGTCACTTACATCATGAAATTTTCTCTCAACGTTGAACTTTTTACTCTGAAGCTACAACCTGACAACATCTACACTACAGAGTCCTTGCGCACCACACCTCTGCTTTCGGTCCCCCCCTTGTGCCATGTGGGCATTTGGAGGTCGCATTGAGCAGGAAGAGAGGGACAAGTCCATTAAACAAATGGGCTTGCAATAAGGCGAATCCTCCGCCTCGGCAGGATTCATTCTTTCATTCACTTCGCGATGTCGCAGACACCAGGCGCAAGCAAGTCCTCGACGAGTAAGCAAACAAGGACTTCAAATATTCAATTGAGCTTGCAGGAAGACACTGATTACCTCGCGCCCTTCGTCTAGCCTTCCATTTTGTGGCTGGTCTCGGTTCTGGCACACTAGGCGCTGTGCTTCTACAACCATTCGATTTACTCAAGACTCGCGTCCAACAGTCGGGTTCGCACTCCATCAGAGCCGCCGTCAGAGACATCGCCAAGTCCCCCAACGCACTGACTGCCCTCTGGAGAGGCACTGTCCCCTCAGCCCTACGGACGGGCCTCGGGTCTGCGATCTACTTCACTACTCTAAATGTCATTCGGCAACGCGCGACCGCTCTGCCGTTCGCTACGGTGTCGGCTGCCGATGCGCACCACTCCTCTTCTCTTCCCAAGCTTTCTAATACCGCAAACCTTGTAGCCGGAGCCTTTGCTCGAGCATTTGCGGGTTTTATACTGATGCCTTTGACCGTCATCAAGGTCCGCTACGAGTCAAGCCTATATTCATATAAGTCAATTGCCGGCGCTGCGAGGGATATATACAAAACAGAACGCATTCCAGGATTCTTTGCCGGTTTCGGTGCAACCGCCATCCGAGATGCTCCTTACGCTGGTCTCTACGTGCTCTCATACGAACAGTTTAAAAAGCGGCTTAGCTCCTGGCACCTCCTCAGCTCCTCTATCCCCCACACACAGTCAGGAGTGGGTATGGGAAGTTCAATATCTGCCACCATAAACTTCAGCTCCGGGGCGCTCGCTGGTGCAACATGCTCCTTTATATCAAACCCGTTCGACGCTGTCAAGACGCGTATACAGCTACAGCCACGGGAGTACCGGAATATGGTTCAGGCTTGCCGCAAGATGATTATGGAAGAAGGTGTACGGTCTCTCTACGATGGACTTTCTCTGCGCATGACGCGGAAAGCAATGAGTTCCGCACTAGCTTGGATGGTGTACGAAGAATTGATTCGAAGAGCAGAGACTACGTGGCGTCGAACGAAAGGACATGTATGATACCAACCCAACTCCAGTCAAAAATAGCAGAACCCCACTCAGAGAGCGCTTCCCGTGGAGAGTTTGATTTGGACATTTCTGAAGTTTAGTATGGGTACCTATTGATTCTCGCCTTTGATCGTCACACTGCTTGTTGCCGGGGAGTAGAAAATAACGGCATAAATATGTTCATCAACTGCGAATCGCAGCGGTCATCACTTTCCCATACGCAATTCCACCATACTACGCCGGCTTTGCCCCAGCCAAATACATCAACAAAGAAGGGGACCGGCTGCGTCTACGCTCCTTCTTGCGGACGAATTCAAACTCGGGTTCGAGGTGGTGACGGTGCTTTTTCCTGTCTCTCTCTTCAAAGGACACTGCGGCATTTAGTATCAGCACCATAATCTCAAGTCGTGCTGAAGGGAACACTTTTAGAATGTACTACTTACTGATGAGCTTTCTGTCTCCGGAAGACCGCCGCTCTCGGATGATCTTGGTATGTCTCCAGAGTAGGTCCTGCTCTGGTTCGTCCACCCACCGCGTGATCAGGACATAGTCGGGATCCTAGATAGTTGGGTTAGACCACATCGAAAGGTATGGGAATAATGTCTACTCACGGGGTCAAGTTGGAAGTCGATATTGTAGGCCCTAAGGGTCTCGAGCGAGAGGTGTCGTCTTGCCATGCGCGTGTAGACTGGTCTAGGGGCTTCCTCGATCACTTTCACTTCCTTCTCTTTTTCCTTCTCCTTCTCCTTCTCCTTCTCTTTCTTGATCTTCTCTCCGGCGAGAATGGCGTTGATTTCCTTCTCGCTGAGGCCGGACTTGAGCAGCTGCTCTTGCATCTTGGCCTTGTATTCCCTCTCGCGGGCGTCCGCCTCGGCCTTCTCCTTGGCCTTCCGCTCGGCTTCTTCCTTCTTGTATTTCTCAATGGCTTCCATGGCCAATTTGTCGCGACGCTTCTTCTCCTCAAGGGCGGCTTCCTCTTCCTTGAGTCGCTGGAGCTCTAGCTTCTGCGCGATACGGCGTTCGTACTCGTCGCGCTCCTTGGCTTTCCTGATCTCGTCGAGCTCCTTCTTGGCCTCGCGCAGGTCGCGCTCCTCCTGGATAGTTCGGTTCCGGCGCTTTTCTTCCTGCTCGATCTGTGCCGCTAGCTTGAGCTCTTGGAGCTCCTTCCGGGCCTGCTCGAGCTCGTACTCATGCCGTTTATTGGCGAGATCCTTCTCATACTCCTTGCGCTTGATCTCAATCTCCTTCTCGTAGTCGTGGCGCACGTGCTCCAACGCCAACCGGTCGCGATCATGGTCGCGGGAGTAGCCCGACGAGGCACGTGAATGCGCGCGACGACGAGACCGGGACCTCTTGAACGAATCGCGGTCCGAGTCTGAGTCGGATATCGAGTCTGAGTCAGAGTAGTTGTTGATGTTGTTCTTGATGATAATGGGAGCCTGCTGGGGCGCACCAGCTCCCGACGGACTGGGATGGCGGTCGCGCGACCGAGAGCGCCGGGTTGTCACAACGGTGCGCTCATTTGTCGGGACGAGATAACGGTCCTCAAAGCGCGGGCCAGTCTCGTAATAGCGAGGCCGCGGCGGCCCCCGTGGTTCAACGTAATGCGCAATAGGAGGGGGTTGAGGTGAGGAGGAATGGCGATGTCTTACACGGATATCGAGGTCCGAGTCCTCATCCGAGTAGGAATTGTATCTATTCATCCTGGCCTAGCGATTGGAGAGATAGCGGTCAGAGACCTGAAGTGATCTATACCTCTTATTGTATCTGTCCACGTGGTTGGATGGAAGGTAAAGTCCTACGAAATGCTAGTAGATAGTACGGCCGTGAAATGAGTTGGGAGAAGAAGAGGAAGAGAAAAGCAGAGTGGGTGGGAGGGAACCGTTAAGAGTCAGCAAATCCATCCGCGCTTACATTCGACGTACGAAGGCGGGGGGGAGGAGGCGTACTGGATTTATCATGTTGGATAACCCAGGCCTACATATCTAGTCAATTATATGGAAGTAGGTATTCGCTACATACATGCTATATTGGGCCACATCCCGGCGCCGGTGGTAGAGCCACTTGTGCCATCAGTACTTGGACACACAAGGAGGTGATACCTGTCAAGCGCGGCACAGAAGGTCGATTCCAACGACATGCTGTTAACAAAATATTGACTTGCCCTGTTGCCTGAAGTCCCACCGGCGCCTACTAGAGGTGCACTAGGTACTTTGCTGAGTGATCCAGCCCATCACATGCTTGAGATGCGGTACCAAATTCATAGGGCTCGACCAGGTACCGTTCATCGGAGGACTAGGTACCTTCACCGATGCCAATCCGTCCTTGGGGGCCGAAAATGGGCGATCCTCATTCGTCGACGCTTGGGGATTATACGCCAGCTAATGAGGTGTTTTACAAGTCCCTTGTCAATGGGCTGAAGGTGGGGTCATGGCAAAAGATGACTACCTATGTACGTACATACCTCCTGACTGAGGGGCTGAACAAGATTAGTATTCGTTCGTACCTACATACATACCTGACAAGGTAGACACGTTAAGTCTGTATACTACAGATGCTTACGTACTCGTCTCTAATAAAGTCTCTATTAATAGGTACATATATGGTATATGCTATATTCATGGATGGGATATACCTGAGGCTGTACTTAGCAGCGATAATGGAGATTATGGAAGCTCTTGTATGCCTAATAAACCGGAGGGGTGCGGGTCGTGAGCTGAAGGAGCAGAGCAGGTAGATGTACTTTGGTAGCGCTAACTTGGCCCTACGTAGACGTCGACCAGACCCAAATCAATACATGTTCAGCACCAACAGTTGTGCCCATACCACATTGTCTCCCTTCTTTTTCTCCGTATTCGTGTGTTTCCATGTTTCACAAGTGGCCTCCCCCAGGGCACGACAGGCAAACAGACGCCAACACACTGGACATTCGGCAAAGGTCTCTCATAAAGAGACATCTGGTGAGCGCACTCTATCTGCTTAGTGGTAAGAGCCGCTTGTATGTAACACTAGTGGCGCCAATGGGCGCGGTAAGGTCATCCCAACCTTAGCCAACTTGAAACTTAAGCTGCTAGGAGGCGCCTCTGAGCATGCGGTCGATTTGATCCTTGCTGTTCTTCTGCGAAACCTCAAGATAATGCAGCCTCTTCCCCAGTCCATCCACCTCCCCCTCGACCTCCTTAATCTGGGAGTCCAGTTTACTCTTCATGTCGGAGACGGGAAGCGCAACAAACCTGTAAAGATTAGCCGCGGGCAAATAAAGGGAAATGAAGGAGCACAGACATCTTGCCCACACCCTCGTAGACGTTGGTGTCTGCTGGCAACGAGGATATCTCGGTGCGCGTCAACTGGGCCATTCGTAACTCGCGCTGCTTGGACGCTTGCTGAGTCCTGACAAGGGAGATTTGCTGCTGCGCGGCGATGGCCTGCGTCTCAACCTCCCGCAGCAACTGGATTTTCCGAAGTCTCGTATGAGCAGTCACCATCTACATTCAATAGAACTTTGGGTCGCATACCTTCTGCAGCGCTTCGTTCGAGATTGACATTATCCCTGACCCTTCAACTCAGACTCGTTTGAATTCGGACTCAACTGAGCTGGAGGAAGGAGATCGGCTTGTACCGAACAATATTGGAACATGTGACTTTTGAGACGGGACAGATTGAAAGACCTTTAGAGGGGTCCGGTCCGATGTGGAGAACACCCGCACAGTGAGACAGATCACATCGCGGATATCAGGATTACTGTGTGTGTACCTACATACGTACATCATGTACATGCACGTACACATGTACCCTCCGCTCATCTCACAACATTATGTAACGGTTACACCCTGGATGCTATGTAGTAGGTAGTGCAGGGATTTAGGTCATTCAGCTAAGCAATTCATAGCGCCTTTCCACAGTACTACGTAAAATCCGATACAGCCAGAAGGTCCGCAGTCGCTAATGGGGTATGCCGTCTAACCGGTTAACCTCTAAATTTTACCACCAACGCCGTTTATCGCCAAATGACCACCTCGCTGCCGGTCCAGAGATGCGTAGGCGTACAAGCAACCTGGCGTCCGAACCATCAAGATACGCTTTCTATTGTCTTTTCTTGTCCGGCGCACCTTCCACGGCTACCACTTCCGGCACACTGAGGATCGATGGCCAGTGAAGCCGAAATTTATCCTCGTCTCCGTCTAAGCAGCGGTGGATCCAAATGCGCCAAAGAATGTAGAAGTATGCTATCGCAGCCACTGTGTTAGCTGGAACAGGCCGTGCTCTAGCGCCTAGTGAGCTTCAAGGACGTAAGGATTTACGACTTACCACCTAGTCCAGTCACTGGAACCAGACGTCTTGTATCAGCAATAGCCTCCGGACCAACATTAGTAAGCAACATCGCGGAAAGTTACATACTGAGATGCCACCAAGCATGGCCTTCGAGAACGACGGCCCAGGGGAGCTGGACTCGGTGCCGCCACTGGCGAATGGTGCTGCAGTACACGTTATCCAAGTTCCAGATCAGATAACCACCTAGGAATATACTGAGACCTATAGAGGACCCGACTCATTAACATAACCGCCAATCAAGCCCAACCTCGACTGCTTACCTGTCGCAACCATGACCCACATCTGCTTCATCATCTCATTGGTCGTCGGCAGCCTCGGGCTGTTCGGGGTGCGAACTCCCTTTCTACTCTCTTCTCTCTTTTTCAGGGCTGGCCGGAGTTTTCGCTCCATTATCCACATGTTGGAGAAGACCACAATAGCGGTCAAAACCGCGTACGCATCCTGGTGAAACTGGGGGTCCTTGGTTTTGTAATACCTCGCCTGGTGTCCGTGATTAGCACTCGCTGCAACTAAACGGACGACTACGAGGAGGGAACGAACAGTAATGAACCAGGCAAGGCTGACGAGGCCGGTGCCGAGGAAGACAGAAAAGCGAGTAGACCTGCCGTATGAAAACGTAGCGAAACACATAAAGCACGTTGTGTAGATCATCGCCAGTTCATCCACAAGTTGCATCGTATCTGCTGGACGTTAGATGATCATGGTCTTTGGGGGGGGTTGGGAGATTTGCATCAGACAATATTGGGTATGGCATCGTCAATCGCGCGTAGGCTTACACTTGAGAGAAGCGTGGAAGACGGTGGACCCAAGACCAACCACGATATATCCGGCGAAAGCCACAAAGAAGATGGGAGGATGCGAATATCTGATACAGTCCCGGATGCCCTTGTAGCCGAGCCATATGAAGAGAGCATTGGTGATGGTCTAACAACGGAGCAACAAATAACGAATTAGCCTTTTGGCGCTCCTCATATATAAGCTTCGCACGACTGAGCCTCGAATGGGAATAGGGCCGCGAATATGAAGAGAAAGAGAAGAAAGACAAGGCAGGAGACAAAGGCCTACATTGCAGACTTCGGCACAGTAATAGCTCATCACATAGTCCTGGATATGGTATTTAGTATCCTGTCAACAGCAATTGCTCCCAAGTACTTACCTCCTCGCAAAAATTCAAGGTGGATGTCTTCTCGCCCCAGAAACCGTGTCGAGGTTCATGGTAAGGGAAGCTCAGGGCTTCCAAGAGGCTCTGTGCGAACATGATTCCGGGGTAGGCAACCAGGTTATACCTAGATATATATGAAAGACCGGGTGTAGCTCTATTGTATGAAGAAACGAAATTCCTCACAGATGAGCATGCGTAAGAAAAGAGAAATACGGGAAGGTCTGAGGGTCTGTGTAAGCCGTGCGGTGTCTAATAAGTGTGTTCCGGCACTCCGGTAGAAGGCATAGTGTAGCTAACCTCATATATAGATAGCGGCATATCGCAAGCTGCTACATACATAATGTACATATCTATCCCCCGGCTGTGTGTATGTATGTGTGTACATCTCGTTTACGTGATTACGTCAATAGTCTAAACATACCTAAGATTGAATGTGTCTACTCCAGGTACCTCAGGTATGCAAGGCTTAGAGGTGCTTTCCCGATGCAGAATGATGCCGACATGTGAGTATGTGACATAGGTACCTACATTAGCGCGCCGAGGTGGGGTCTCAATATTATCCTGGGGATTATTGCATATTTCAATATTATCTTAATGGTAACATTGTTACTTAAGTAAGTTTTGCACGTAGTAATATTAACCTATAGATTATAATAATATATAATACGTTGTTTATATAGTAAGTTTATTAAAAAATAAAATAATTTAAACCTTATAATTAATTTAAGTTTAAATTATTATTTACGTAAGTATATATTATTATAAAGAGTTATTTAAGCTTAAGATTATTTTAAATTTAAGATTATTTTACGCTTAAGATTATTTTAATCCTAAAATTACTTTAAGCTTAAGATTATTACATAATTATTATAATAACACATTATAAAATAACTTTTTTATAAATATAACTTTAATAAAGTAATAATTTTATTACGTATATAATAAAGGTTATAAATTTTTATTATTAAAAAGATTTTTTTATATTTATTAATATATTTGCTTTATTATTATAATAACTAGGTTAGTTTAATAATAATTAAAATAATATTTACAATAAAATAATTTTAACTTTTATTATTATTAATAATATAAAATTACTTTTATAATTAATTATATTATTAAATAAAAAACGTTTTAAAAGTAGTAATTTATTTTAATTTATATATTATTATATTGCTATATATTTATATTTATATTAATGCTATAAGGCTTATATATATGCATAAAAAATTTTAGTAATTTATATTTATAATTAGGTGACTTAGCGTAATAGTTTAACACCTAGTTT
The DNA here is from genome assembly GCA_022578575.1 of Hypoxylon sp. FL0543. Classification (NCBI taxonomy): domain Eukaryota; kingdom Fungi; phylum Ascomycota; class Sordariomycetes; order Xylariales; family Hypoxylaceae; genus Hypoxylon; species Hypoxylon sp. FL0543. Next base: position 828,208 of record MU394003.1, read on the forward strand.
GCTTTTGTTGTAATGGCCTTCTACCAGTAAGGAAAGGGTTTAAATCCCTTAGTTATTATAAATTTTATTTCCTAATAGAATTAAATCTTAATATTTAATAATAAAAAAGAAAGCATTATTATTATGCTATTAGCCTAAATTTATAATAAGGGCTAAGCATTTTAAAGCTATATAGTTAAGGAGTTATTAAAGGTATTAGCGCTAGCCTAAAAAGGCTAAGGAATAAACTAATTATATAAAGCTAATAGATAAGGGACCTTATTTATTTTAAAAGACTTAAGCTAACAATATAAGGGGTGTGTTTTTACCCTATATTTACCCTTTTTTAAATAACCTATAACCGGTATATAAGCAGAACTATTAAGCAAGTAAAAAAAACCAATATTGCAGATAAGAATAAAAGCATAATTAGGATATGCTCTATTGCTAACCTATTACTAAATTACAACTAGAATGCCTCTTAATTAATAGCTTTAAATACTATATAATAAAATATAGGAGAATATGCTTAGAGGTAAAAAAAGGTAAAAATAAAGATAAAGAAAACAATTAAGCACTTTATAGAGGGGGTTTTTTAAGCTAAAGGGTCTTTTCCCTTGCTTAGGAATAAGTGTTTAAATATAAACCTTGAATATAGCTACTAATATTTAGTAAGATGCTATTAGATCATAGATAGAACATTATTGGGTAAAAAATATAGTAGAAGAGTTACCTTGTAGCAGCTTTGTATACCTTGCCTGTAATTAAAGATAAAGAAATAAGTACTCGGCGTATAAATAATAATAATAATATTTATAATTACTTTAGATTTAATAAAAACTAATATAAATATTAAGGAACTATTATAATATGCCTATTAAATAACTATTAGTCCTAAGAATTTATATAAAACAAACATTAAAAGCTACTTACTAAAAACTAAATAAAATAAAATTATAGATATTTATAATAAGTAAGCATTTAATATTAGCCATACATAGTAAAAATACTATAAGTACATACTTACAGTAAAGTATTAAGCTATTTAGTTTTAAATATATCTTAATTAATATGCATTAGCCTAATAAATACTAACACTAATAATAATTAAATACCATACATTATATACACTAACAATAGCTAAGTATTAAACAATAAAGCTAAAACACCATTATAAAAAACCGTCGTTTATAACAAATATTATAAATATAAAGCTGCGTATTAAGGTTTAAAGGTTGCGCGTATAACACGAGAAATATTTAGCATTTAAGATTTAAATTTTTTAATCTTTATTACATTTTTATTAGCTTTTTAGAACTATATCTTATGTTAACTTATTATCTTTAGGCTAAATCTTTAAGTATTATAATAGTTTTATTTAGTTTTAACTTATGCTTAAACTACTTAATATACTTATTTTAGGCCAGCCTTTTTTAATTAATAACATTACTTTTATATAATAATAAGTTATAAATAATTTGCTTATATAATAATAATAAAAAAATAAGATAAAAATGCTTATATTTATAATTAACTTTAGCTAATAAACTTTATGGTATTTAGCTTAGAATATTTATTATTATATATATAATAGTAATAAAGTAATGAGATAAAAATGCTTACCTTTATAATTAACTTTAGCTAGTAAACTTTATGGCGTTTAGCTTAGAATATTTATTATTATAACGAAGGGAAAAGAAAATAAGCATTATATAAACCTTATTTTGCTTAAAATAGTGTTAAGGTATAGTAAACTACATTAAGTTAAAGTTTAAAAAGTTAAATTTAATGATTTAAAGTTTTATATTATAGATATAAAGAAATAATAATAATTTAAAGTGGTTGTATGCTATAATTTAAGTTATTATAAATTTTGGAAATTAAAGTTAAAAGGAAAAACTTTAGTATAAAGGAGAGTAAAGAGTAAAGTTTTTAAAATAAATAAAATCTAAGATTATATACTTATTTTTTCATATTATATGCACTTATGGTTATATAGTAATTACATATATTAATATTTAACTTTAAAGTTTTACCTATTAAAAGCATTTACTTTAATATAAGCAGGATTATATAAAGTTTTACATATTTATTAAGTATCTTAATTAAAGGTTTTAAAGGTTATTATTATAACATTATAATATCTTTATAAAATTTTAGTAAATCTTAAACCTATCCATTTATACTTTTAAATATTAAATCTTTTTTATATTAAAAACTATAAGTTAGTATTAAAGTAAGTCCTTAGGTTCAATATGCTATAACCTTATTCTTTTTATGAGTTATATATAATAACTTAAAATTTATTTAGTTGGGTTAATTTATTAATGTTATAAACCTAAAGTTTAAAATCTTTATTAATTTTTTTATTATATTAACTTATTTAACTTTTTATAAGCAGATAGGTTATATTTTTATATATAATCTAACATTTCCAGCCATAAAGAATTAAGTATAACTAAGCAGGCATATTTCTTATAATAAATAGGTTTTAAAAGTTATAAATTTAATATTAATATTTAAAAAGCCGTTAGGGATAGATATAAATTAAAGCATAACCTGCTTTAATTTAAGATAAATAAAACTAATTAAATAGTTATTTATAATGTTTTGGATTTTAAGCTGGCTTATTTTAAGAATGTGGCGGACTTTAAAGTATGTGTTATATTAAATATATTTATAGAAAACTAACTTAATATATATAATAGTTATAATAAGGACTTTTAAGTTAATGGCTTATAAAATAGTGTTAGCTATGTCTTTTTTAAAATTTATATATGCTTAAGTAAAGGCATTTATATTATTAAGGGGGTTATTATAAGGAGTGTTAGTAAATATTTTTAATATAGCTAAGATTAAATTAATAGATGTTTAATATTATAGTAGGTAGTAATAAAATAAAGGAAAAAGGTAATATTAGTTATAAGTTTTATTCTCATTAATTTAAAGGGCTTATTTAGGTATTTAACCTTAAAATCAACGTTCTATAAACTTTTATTATCTTTAAATATATGTATTATTTTTAATTAATAATATTAGGTATGGACTTTTAGTTAAGCATTAATAATGATATTTTATATATGTTTATTACATATATCCATCCTTCCTTATTAAGGAATATTAAGAAAAGCAACATATTTTTATTAATATATAATATTAAGTATTTTAATTACTACTATAGATGGCTAACCTATATAGTTTAAATATTATAGTTTATAAATAATAATAAATTATTAACACCCAGCACTATTTACACTTATTCGAAGCTTACTTAAGGTAGCTTTATAATAGCCTAATGGTTTATTAAAGTATAAAGTAAATGCTTAAGTAAGTAGTTGTAATATAAAGAAAAAGCATATAATATAGTAAAAATTACCACTAAAAATAGCTAATTAAATAATATCTGTTAAAAAATAAATATGCCATTAACCCATGCAAATATAATATCCCATTAATTAACTTTATGGATCTTAACGAAATCCCTAATAAAAAAGCAAATGCACTTTTTTAATTTGCTAACCTGGTATATATATAAGCTGTAACGTTAAGAATTTCCAGGTATATATTATATAAATATAAACTTACAGTTCTATAAAAGCATACTTTTTTAACTACTATAGGATAATATAATTTAGCATGCTTATATATTAATTATAATCCCTTAAAAAAGTATTAAATAAATCTTAAGTGAATTTATTATTGCTTTTATTGCTTTAGATTTTTTAAATATATAAATATGGATTTATTTATAACTTAACTATATATATATTTAAGTTTATCTTATATATAGTAAAAGGTGCTTTATGGGTATTATTTGGAATAATATTAAGGAAGGAATAATTTTAGTTATTTTCCTTATTATGATATTTAAATAATGGGTTAATTGTATATATTAAGGTAGGATAAGCGAAACAAGTTATTTAGAATATAGCATGCAGCTTAGGTATAATTGTTTTAAAGCTTCCGCTAAGTAGAAAATACAATGTTTATTTTATATTTTCCCTATTAATTAATATAGTCATTATTTTATAATAATTAGTTATGTTAGCTTTAAGCTTGTATTTTTTGCATAATGTATAAAGTTTTAGTTTTAATATTAAATATAACTAGTATAAAATGTAAAAAAAAACTTACGTATGTTTTTTCTTTCCTAAAAGGGTTAATATAAGATTGTAATTTTTAAATTAATATATAATATTAGGAATATGCAGATTTATATAAATATTAGGTAAGGATATTTAATTATTAAATTAAATAATTTTTGCTTTTAGATTAACTTGCTTTTTATAACTTAAGGTTATAAACATATTACTTTTAAAAAGTAGTAGTAATGAGTCTTATTATAATAGGTTAAGCCTTAATTAGTTAAGCAAAAAGCTAATATAAGGTACCTAAATTAGTAAGGTAGCTTTACTAATGGTGCTGTGATTTAAGTTAAGCCTTAATGTTTGTTTTATACTACCATATAACTTTTTATTTGCCTCTTTTCTTGCCAACTTTATTTCATCTTTTTTTGCTAAAACCTAGCAAAAGAATTACATAATTTTCCTATTAGCTATAATTTTCTTTAGGATATTTTTTTAGGGCTTAATAGGTTTGTTAAATATTGTAATAATAGATTATATAAAGGTTTTATATATAATAACGATCTAATTTATAGCCTTAAAAGAAGTAAGTTAAATATTTAACCCTATAACTTTTAAATACCCGCTAATATTAAAGTAATCTTTAGCATACTATAAAATAAATGGTTGGTACTTTTTTTTAATATAATAATCCTTAAGCTAATAGCAAAGTAATACTGGAAGGATTATGGCTTTATATAAGTAGTCTATAATTCTTTAAAAATCTAAATGTTTTTTAAGACTTTAAAACTATAGCTATCTTAAAGGTATTACAAAAGATTAATATATTAAACAGGCTTTTATAAAGGTAACATTAGTGAAAATTAATCTAGTTTTTTTAAACAAAAAGCTATAAAGTATGTATAATAGTCCTTAGCATTTTAAGTAAGCTATATCCATAGGCTAACTTTAAATTATATTAAGAGCTGGAAGGAGAAAGTTGAGATTCTTTATTAAGTCCTTATTTAAATAAATGTTAAGATTTATAAATGCTGTTTTTTAAGCTATAGTTTGCTATATTAAATGGATTAAGCTAATACTATTTTAATAGTGTGTATAATAATAACCTTATTAAATAATATTAAAATTTAAATTATGGCGCTTGTCTTTTTTTATTATATAAAACCTATAGGGTTACTTTACTTAATAGCTTAAATAACCTAATAATTCTTATTGCTGTGGTATATTTTTAATTATATAATATATATATGCATAAATAAATAACTTCTTACTACTTATATTTATTTCTTACCTAGCATTAATATTTTAAATATATATAAAAGCTTTAAATAGGTTTATAATATTTAAACTAAAAAAACTAAATATAAGCAATAAGATATTATGCTATTATAGCTATTAGCTTAATATAAAAAACTTGCTTATTAAATATACGCTAAAAATGCTATAATATATATTATAGTATAACCTAAATATATCCATAAAGATTTAAAATGGCAAAAATAATACTTTATAAAAGGCAAAGTTTTAAATAAAGTGTTTTCTTTTATATACTTTTAGTTTTAATTTATCTTTATAAGGCAATATTAATTTTATAATATAAAACTATTATTAATAGGTATTAAAAATATACTAGATTTTATAAACAAAAATAAGAGGTGTAAGCTATGCTAAGCTATTATTAAGGTTATAAAAGTAATTAATTATAACAGGTTTAATTTAATTTATTATACTTGCTAAATCTAGCATAATGCTTTTATCTTTAATAAGTATTAATTTAATATATCTTAAAGTAAACTATTAAATGTTTATAATATTTAAGTATACCTAAAGTTTTAAGGGCAGATGTTGTTGTTTAAAAACTTGCTATATAATTATAAGTGATTTTTTAGCAGTTTTTAAATCTTTAGCCTATTATTTAAAATTAAAACCATAATATATAACTTTTCCTAAATAGCCCTTCTTATACTTAAACCTAGTATTATTATAGTTAACTTTATTATATTTATATTAAATAAAGTCTAACAAAAAAATAGAACTTTTATTAAAATATTAAAAGAAATTTCCTAATATGCTTTAAATTAACTTTTCCTACCAATATATTTCCTAAGGGTTTGTTACTGGTTTATTTATGAAGTGCCTTATTTTATGATAAATATCTTAGCTAATATGTGGTGAAAAAAGCAAGGCTTAAATAGTTTTAAAAAGGTTAAAAACTAATATGTTTTGTTATAGTTTAATTCTTAAAAATAGGTAGGTATTATCCAATTTAATATTTATTCTATATAGTTTTTATAGCGGTAAACTGCTTATTAGATTTAATTTTAGTATATTTTTTTACTTAGTAGTAGATTTAATTTTTGTTAAACTTTTTACTAATTAAAAAACCTTTACTAGTTAAATATAAGCTTAATATAAAATATAGTATTAATTTTTTTAAACAGCTAGCATGGTATAAAAAGATAATTATATATAGATTTTAGGTTTATAGATGACTTTTTTTATTTTATTTTATAGCTGTGAAATTATTACTAAGCTAATTTATGATATATTTGCCTTTATTAAATCTGTAACATTATTAAATCTTACTTTCTTAGGGTATTTATCCTTAAGGGTATTATTAATATTTATGGTATTATTAATAATTGTGATATTATTTGTTTTTATATTAATGGTTTAACTATTAATAGTTTTTATAGTTAGTATAAATGTTGTATTAGTTTTAAGGCATAAGGCTTTTACGAGGATATCTTAAGTAACTACTAAGGTATTACGCTTTATTAGTGTATTTGTATTAACTTTATTATTATTAGGTAAATTATTATTAAGTAACACTATTAAGATATTATTAAGGGAAATTGGTAGTAGGTTTCTTAAGTTAATTTTAAAATTATTATAAGCCTATTATTTAATAACTATATGCTTAATATATTTATTTATAATTTTAGTATTTTAGGTTGCTGTTAAATTAGGTTTTTTTGCTTCCTTAAAAAAACCTAATATATTATAAGGATTATTTTTAATCTAGTGTTGTTTAGGTTGGATGTCTTTAATAAGGTATTTTATTTGTTTTAGTATAATGATATGCCTTTTAAGGTAAAAGATCCCTTAAATAACCTATATATATATATATATTTATATATATGTATATATATAAATGTTTATAAGGTTTTAATATATATAGATTTAATAATTAAGGCTTATATTTTATGCTAATTAAAATATAGCATAACTTTATTTTAAGTAATATACTAATGTTATGGTTTATGTCTCTTAATGCCTTATGCCTTTTGCCTTTTGCCTTTATTTTTAATAATATTTATTTAAATATTTTTGTTATTGTTTTCTAGTTATTTTTATATGTTTATTTAATACTTTTAAAATTAACCTAGCTTTTTTTTTAAATAATAGTGTTTTTTAATTATTTAGCTAGGCATTAAATATTTATAAAAGATTTTAAGTGGGTATTTTAAATAAAAAGGATTTACCCTTATATTAATAATATTATTTATTATTATTATTATTATTATTAATCTTATACCGATTACCCTTATTGCCTGTTCTAAAAGGCGGGGTATATAGAGCTGCTGCTCGGTAAATATTTAGGTAAGAACTATAATTTGGAGAAAACCTATACCACTTTAATAGTATTTCGTTAGCGTTATATAACTATATTATCTATAACTTTTTATTTATAGGAGCTTACTTTCCTAATAAAAATAAGTAAAAAAGAAAAGAAAATTAGTATAATGTGTTAGTGCGGATAGGCCTTTTCTCCTCGTAGGTTTTAGGGCCTATTACCTTTTTTATAATGTTATGGCGGTTTGTTTCTTATTTGTTAATATAGCAATAGCTATTCTTAGTAATAGCTTTAATACCTTTATTTAGTATTAGCTTAAGTGTTTATTAACAATATATCTAAAAATATACTTTTTAAAGTGCTGCTTAAGGCCCCCACCACCGGTATTTATTTACTATTGTTATAAATCTTAATAAATTAATAATCTTTTTTTTATAACCTCTTTAACCTTTTCTTATAACCATTTTATAACCTTATTATTATTATTATATCTAATATTAAGCCTGCTATATCTCCTTAGAAGGAGTTATACTTTATTAATATTTTATATATAAAGTGCTTTTAATATGCTATTAGTAAGTATAATATAAAGGATAAGCTTTTAATTAAGTTCTCCTATTATTTTATCTCACCTAGTGTAATTACCTATAAGCTTTATAAAGGTTATAGAACAATTTATTATACCGTAGGTAATTTAGCTACTCCCTACTACCTTTTTATCCTTATTAACTTAATTTACCCTAAGTTACTTCTAAGATATATAGTGATTTCCTTGCCCTATTTGCTTTTATTAAGTAAACTACACCTCTCTTTGCTAACATTAATTTTGTAAATAATAAGCCACTCCTTATAGATACCTATTAATTCCTAAGGGAATTAAAAGTAAAAATAACTAGCATGGTAAACCATTTATGTTATAGCTTTAAAGCAGCAAAAAAACAATATTGCTCCTTTTTTCACCTTTTCTCCTTTATTAAAGCTATAAACTCCATTACCTATATCGCTTAAATATAATAGCAATAAAACTATTTATAGGTTTAATATCCCTAGGATATTTATCTTAATATAAGTGCTTTACTTACTTTCCAATAGCTTTTTATTAATATTTTATAAACTCCTAAAAAGTAGCAATTCTTTATAAAAATACAACATTATTATCTCTTATCTAATAATATTAGGTTTAATTACTAAATAGTTATTAAAGCTGCCTATAAAATAAAGGTTAAATAAGCTATTATAGCTTATTTAGGTTATTAAAAGGGGACTATCTTTATAGCTAACTTCCCTTTCTTTCTAGGTAATAAGCTATAAATAAGGTTATATTATTTTAATAATATTATATTACTTTATTTATAATTATATTATATTATATTATATTTATTTAATAAATATCTTATTCCCTTTTTTAAGTGTTTATATTTAAGCCTTTTATATTACCTTACCTCTTTTAGGCTATATAGCTTTTATTATCCTATCTCTATTTATTTAGCCTCCTTAACTATTTCATTATTGTTTCATTACTAGTCCATTAATATACCAATCTATTATAAATTATACCTCTTTATTATAAGTTAATCCCTACTATTTAAAGGTTCTTTATATAACTTATTTAAAAAGCTATTATAAAAACTTTAACGCTTCCTCTAACAATAAGCTTAGCTTTAATTATATTTTCTTCCGCCTATTAGTTTTTATATATTCTTTATACACTTATTATAAAAAGCTATATAATTTTATAAATATTCTAATATTACTTTATTATCTTTATGCTAAAGTTTAGGTTAATAGTTTTATTTTAGCCTACCTCTAGTATAAGTAATAATATTTTTGCTTTATTTGCTTTCCTTAAATAAGTAGAACCCTTTTTTATTATTCTTCTTATTAATAAGGATAATAATAATTACCTTTATTTACCCTTAGCTAACCTTTACTATTTTTAAGAGAAGTTTTAGATTAAAGTTACTTAAATAATAGATAGCCTACTTTTTAGTTTTCTTATTACTAAGGGTTTATATTAGTTTTCTTTTTATTTTATTACTACTAATATTATAATCTTCTTTGCTAATTACTTTTAATAGCTTTAACATTAAAAAAAGTATTTATTATCCCTTTATCCTAAAGATATATATCTAAATATAAATATTTTATTGCTTTTTTATTACCTTTTTATTAATAAATATAAACTAATTTAAAACAGCATTATTTTAAGAAGATAGTAATATATTGTTTATTGCTTAAGGATATTAGGTTTAATTACTAAAGGCATATTAAGAAGTTTTTTTAAGCGGAGATTAATTTTACTATATTTATTAAGTTAGGCTTTTAAAAGGGCTATATTTTTATAGCTAATTATTCCTTCCTTCCTAGGAAAAAATTATAAGTGTTTTAATACTTTTATGATATCTTTATTATAGTTTAATTATTATAGTAGTATATTTATTTAATCTTATTTCTTACTATTTATATATTAATATATTGCTATTTTTACATTATACTTATTATATTACTTTTCTATATGCTAGCTTTAATGCCACTTTATATATAAACAATAGTTTTTATCTTAAAAACCATTTTATAATTATTTTAGCTTTATTTAGGTTTATTATTACTTTTATATAATCCCTCTATATTATTAAAATATTTAAGGTTAAATAATAATATAGTATTATCCATATAACATTATATTAATAATATTTCATTATAATATAATAGGTGGTTTTTTTATCTTTATACCTATATCTAAAGGTTATAACTTCTAAGACCTCCCTTTTAAAAAGGAAGGCTTTTAGTCCTATTTTTTTAATGTATATTTATATTAGTACTAATGCTTTATATTTCTTAAGTTTATAATATTATTTCTTAATATTAATTTTACCTAAGGGCTTTATTGCTATAAGGATATTACATTAATATTCTACTTTTTCTTAAGCCCTTTGCTATTTCTTTAGTATAATATCTTAAGAGCTATTATTTTCGGTTTAACCTTTAAGCCAGCTGCTTTATATTTTGCTATTATATTTATGCTGTTTCGGTAATGCTTCATTTATATAGCTATTATTTTTTTTCTTTCTTTTACTTTTATTATTCCTTACTTTAATTATCTACCTAGCTATTTTATATTTAGTATCCCTTATTGCCTAATTAAAGCTAATAAACTTTATCCTATTCTTAAATTTAGCTATCTTTATATTAAGGTATAGGTTAATTAATAAATATTTTATTTTATTTTTTAGCTTTAGTATTAATATAGCTTTATATACTTTACTTATTTCTTATAAACATTTTAATTATATAGCTTTAAGTTTTATAATAATCCCTTTTGCCTTTCCCTTAAAGTTAGGGGTATATTATACTATTACTTTATATATTATAGCACTTTTAATTACTTTAATATATATCTTTTTAGCCTTTAAGGCATTATACTTTTATATAAAGGCCATTAGCTTTAAAAGTATATATTTTTGCCTTTTTATTTTTACTTTTATTACTTTTAAATATCTTTTTTACCTAAGCTTTCTATTTAAATAAATATTAAAAAACTATACATTCTTTATTAATACTATAATAGTATTACCAAATATAATTATTCTAGTTTTAAGTTTATAAGCTTTAATAAAATATATTAATTTACTTTTTCCTAGGGTAAAGGTTATACCATACTAAGCTACTTACTTTTTATAGGTTTTATATATTTTTTTTAATTTCTTATAATTTTTCCTTATATTTTTTAATACTATAAATAAGTTAATATCATTTATAAATCTAACTATTAAAATCTTTTCTCCCTTTAGCTTTTTATAAAAGGTTATAATATATAAGATAAAAAAAATAAAGGATAATAAAAAGCCTTATAAAATACTAGCTAATAACTATTATTCCGCTAACATATTTTTATTAAAGATTAACTTTATTACCCTTTCCTTTATAAAGCTTTAAATCCATTTAATTAGCTATAATAAATATCCTTTAATATAAAATATATATACTATCTTTTTTAAGATAACATTATTAAAAGCTTTTAATATATTTAATTATAATAGTAATATTATTACCTTATATTTCTATGCTAAATATACCCTTTTAATAATTATACATATTATTACCTTTATTAACCTATAGGCCTTATTTTTTATTTATCCATTAAAAAATAAATAGTTTACCTTTACTATATTAATAATATATCACGTAATTACTTTCTTAATTATTTTGCCCATTATGCTTAATAAAGCTATTAATCTATATACATTAAAAAGTGTTTTCTTCTCCATAAATTTCCCTAGTTTAAGAAGCATTATAGTTATTGCTTTTTTAAAAGCTTTTAAATAATATTTAAATATAAAGCTTTAAATTACTATAATAATAATAGCTTAAAACACTAGCTTTTTACAGGCTTTTAAAAACCTTATTAGTAATAGATTTTCTCCAAATACTTTCCATTATTTTATTTTTTTAATAATACTTTTTACTTTTTCCTATTTTATCTTTTTTAAAATAATAAAGCTATATTCTTTATATAGTTTATTATATATTTAACCTACCAATATATTTATTAAATCTGCTTATAGCTTTAAAAAAAACTATTTTAATAATAGCTTGCTTTTTTTACAATATATATTCACCTATAGTTTTTTAGCTAGGTTTTTTTAAAAATACAATATTTAAGTATTATATTTTAGTTCTTAGCTTTTAAGCTTTACCCATCTTTCTAGATCCTATAATAGCTTATTATTTTTAAAGGCCTTTACTAATATTTTCCTTTAGTAATTTTTTTTCGATATAACTATTATCCTTTTATACTTTTTATTAACATTTTTTAAAGCATTCCACTAACATTCTATCCACTATATATTCTATCTTTATTATTATCTTATTATTCCTCTCCTAGCTTTATTAATTTCCTTATATTATTATTAAGCTATTTAATTACTAGTAGCTTTTTTCTTTAATGCTGTTACATTAGCAATTCATTAAAGTTCCATTATTAAATACTTTATATACTTATCCATATCTTTTTCAATATTAAAACCTTTTAAAATTTATAGCTTTTTAGCCTTCACTACTATTATATCCTTATTTAGTTTTTTCCACACTCTTTTAATAAAAAGCTATCTCTTTACTATTAATACCTCATTAAAAAGGACTTTAATTTTTTATACAATATAATCTAAACCTCCCCAATTTAATAATTTAAGCTTATTATACTTTAGCCTTTCATCTATCCATACTAGGTTTATAGTAAAATCTCATTATCCTTATTATTATTTTATTATGGTTTCTTTCTTAATAATAAAAATTAGTTATTACTATACCATTAATATTAAGGCTTCTTTAAATTATCCTTAATTTTATTCTTCTTTATCCCATAAGAAATAATACATATTAAAGTCCTTTATTACTATATTCTTCTCTTATATTCTTTTCTAAAGCAGTTCCAAAATTAAGCTTTACTAAAATTAGCCTACTAGCTTTATATATATTAACTATATTATCAGTATTTTATTACTATATTAAAGCTATACTAACACTTAATTATAGCTAGCTTCCTCTTCCTAGTTTTTCCTTTTAATCTTATTATTCATATATATAACTATTTTACCTAAACCTCCCTAAACCATTTAATAGTTACCTGCTTTAAGGTAAAATAATTTATTATTTAAAAACTATAATTTTTATATTACAATTATATTACTATTATATTAGCTATAAAGCACTTAATCTATAATATATTATCCTTATACTATATTTTAATATATTATTCTAAGTTTCTTTATTAAATACTAGGAAACAATTCTAGCTATATTTACTATTATAGTTTTAATGGTTTAAAGTTAATTCTAAGGGATCCTACCATCAATACTAAAAAGCTAAGAAAATACATTTAAATCTTCTCCAAATCATCATTTATCTTAACTTTAAATCTTAATCTAAATCTTCCTTTCCTTAACATTTATTATTATTCTTAGCCTATTATTCCTATTAAGTTTATAATTAAGTTTATTTATCCCGTTTATATAGCACTAACTTTTTACCCCTATTTTACTAATAAGTTAACTTTATTAAGCTATATGCCTTTAAATATATATTATATTCACAGTTCCCTTAGCTTTATTAAACTAGCATTTTACTTTTTAAATTATCTTAATTATTAAGCATATACCTTTTTAGCTTTTTCCCTTACTTTTTACATATATTTATATCTAAATTCTTAAGCTATATACTTTCCTTTATAGTTTTAACACTTTAGCAATTCCTTATAGCTTTTATCCCCTCTTTTATATATTAAGCTAATATACCTATTACACTTAGCTTTTTCTTTATAGTATTTTATTATATATTTAAATTTATAGCATTTAAAACATTATTTAGCCCTTATTTCCCTTATAAAAGGTTTATATTAAAAGATCTTTACTTTTTATATTATCTTATTAACGTAAAGCTATTAAGCCATTATAAGATTTATAACTTTTATAATTATTAAAACAAATTTTACTTCTAGGTTTTTTTAATATATTAGCTTAATCTAGTTAATAGCTTATATATTCTATCTTTATAGTTCCTTTTTTAGCTTTTTAAATAATATATAAGCATCTTATAACCTATCTGCCCTAAGACTTTTTACTATTATTATAAAAATATATCTTAAGCTAATTGCTTAAAAGCTAAAGGCTTTTTATACTTATTTTTAATTTATTTTATACTTAATTATATCTTATTAAAATATTATTATTATATTATTACTCTATAACTATTAAGCTACTATTACTTCATCTTTTCCAAAAGCTATATTAATTACCTTTATTACCTCTTCTATATTATAGGTTACTAGTTTAAGGTTTATTTATTCTTTTTTTATTATAAGCTTTTTAAGCCTTCTTAATAAGACTATTAAGGTAAATACCTAGTTTATATTTATATTTATAACAGCTATATTCACCTATATCTATTCCACTAACTAATTAACATTATTTCACTTTAAGTTTATTATAAACATTTTATTTCTAAACGTTTTTAAGATATCAATCTTTATTATATCAAACAATAATTTAATATCTATATTTATAATAGTATTAATATACTATTGTTTTCCTTTCAATTCATTACTACTCTATTTTAGTTAAATCTATTTTATTATTTCTTCTTATACCTCTCTTACCTCTCCTTCCATATTCTTTTTTACTATTCCCATTAATCTATTAAATAATGCTTTAATCATATTAATTTAGCTTTTATTATATAGCTACTTTTGTTTATTTTAATTCACGCTAATAACGCATTAATAATTAGCATATGTTCCGCCATCTTCGCAAATACCTCCCATTTATAGGTCTTCTGCAACAGCGCTCTATGCCTACATGCCAGCAGCAATACACGCGCATAGCGCTGTTCTTGTATCTATAATTAATTATTTAGCTTAAGTTTTAAATAAATTAATAAGCTTTTCGGCTCGTCAATTCGATTCAAAAGTCCTCCAACTTTCTACCACTTTCAATAATATTATTTAAGTTATTTAAATATTTCTTGGAAATGATTTTAGTTTAATTTAATTTTAAACTATATACTTAAATTATATATAATATTAAACCTTTTTTAAGAAATAGTTATAAACTTTAATATAATAATATTTTCCCTTTTATCTTTAACTATATGTATTTTATATATGTAATTTAACTTTTCTTTAATTAATAAGGTGTATAATATTAATAATGGCTAAATTATTAATGAATATTGTAAATAGCAACTTTTAAAGTTAAACTTAAATTTTAACTTAGATTTTAACCAAAGGTTAACCCTAGTTATAAAATTTAATTTTAGCTAAAGGTTAAACCTAGCTAAAGAATTAAAACATAAAAAATGAATACTTAGCAGCTAAGAGGCTTTTAGATTTATTTAAATTTCTTTACTATTTTATTATACTTCCTAACGAATTAAAATTAATATATACAGCTAAGATTTAGGTAAGTAATATGTTTAAATTATGTCTTAATAATCTTTATATTTAATCTTTAAATATTTATAAGTAAAGCTAAAAGTATATATATTTGTTTAAAAAGTATTTAATATAAAAGGTATATAAGTTAGTAATCTTTATAAAAGGCGTGCTAAAGAAACTATAATCGATAAGGTATAAAATATAGCTATAAACACCTAGATTAATTTAACTTAAAACTTTATATATATTTCATTTTTATTATCATTAAATGACTTATAATTAGATATAGTTATTAACTATTCCTTTAAATAAAAGGATTAGTTAGATAAGTTAATTGTATATGCCTTTTATAAAGCTTAAAAGTGCTTTAAAAATAACCTAGCAACCTAAAAAAATAAAACCTTAATGAATTTTAAGGTAAGTAATATATTATCTTATGGCTATATATAATTTAACTTATAATTTAATAGGGTTATATTCTTTAATTAAAGATTAATAATAAGATATTTATATTATATAAGGAATGAAATATACAATAAATCTAAGATATACTTAAAGATAAGTTTAATGTTAATAACTTTTTAGAAGTTTGTAATTTTGTTAAGTTAGTTTTAAATATTAAAGGTTTAACTAAGAAAATTTAGCTATAGTATATAAGTAAGTTTTAAAATATTAACTTAAAAAACATATATATATTATTTTAATGTTACTAACAATTAGCTAGTAATTTTTTATAAACTTATAACCTATATAAAACTTAACCTAAACTATAAAAAATTAAAAAACCTATTATTTTTTAATAAGTTTAATTATATGAATTTTTTTTATTAGTTTAATGTTTATATAAAGTTATTATAATAATAACTATATAAGCCTATTTAGCATAATATAATAATGCTATATAAGCTAACATCCATAGCAGGTATTAAAAGGAAAGTAAATGAGAATTTTATAAACTATATAAAAAACCTTATAGCTTTTATTCCTAAAAAGCTATAGAAACCTAAGGAAAAAGTAAAGTTAAATTAAGCTTAATTAAATATAAAATAATATATGTATTTTATGTTAGTAAAATATATTATATTAGTAAATTATGTATATAATTATTTACTAATTAAGCCTTTATTTATATTTTATTACTAAAATAGTAATTTATTTAATATGTAAATATGTTTATTTTATATATAAGGTATTTTTATTGAAATTTTATATATTAAGTTTCCTATGCTAAAATTATATTAACATTAAAATAATCTTAAAATAATGAAATAATTTTAAAATAATGAAATAATCTTTAAAATAGTTTTAAAAATAATATGCTTTAATTAATAAATTATTATTATTATTATTATTATTATTAATTTTATACCAATTACCCTTATTGCTTATTCTTAAAAGGTAGGGTATATAAAGCTGCTACTTAATAAATGTTTAGGTAAAAACCATAATTTAAAGAAAACCTATACCACTTTAATAGTATTTTGTCTTTATTGCATAACTATATTATTTATAGCTTTTTATTTATAAAAGCTTATCTTTTTAATAAAAATAAGTAAAAAAGAAAAGAAAATTAGTATATTATATTAGTATAAATAGGCCTCTTTTCCTTATAAGTTTTAAGGCTTATTACCCTTTTTGTGGTGTTATAGTAGTTTATTTCCTATTTATTAGTATAATAATAGTTATTCTTAGTAATAGCTTTAATACCTTTGCTTAATATTAGCTTAGGTATTTATTAATAATATATTTAAAATATACTTTTAAAGTGTTACTTAAGGCCCCTACTACTAGTATTTATTTACTATTGCTATAATTTTTAGTAAATTAATAATTTCCTTCTTATAATCTTTTTAATATTTTTTATAACTATTTTATAACCTTATTATTATTATTATGTTTAATATTAAAGGTGTTATGTCTCCTTAGAAGGAGCTATACTTTACTAATATCTTATATATAAAGTGCTTTTAACATATTATTAATAAATATAATATAAAGGATGGGCTTTTAATTAAGTTTTTTTATTATTTTATTTTACTTAATATAATTACTTATAAGCTTTATAGGGATTATAGGATGACCTATTATATTATAGGTAATCCAGCTACTCCCTATTATTTTTTCATCCTTACTAACTTAATTCTTCCCAGGTTATCCCTAAAATATATAGTAATTACCTTGCCTTATCTGCTCTTCTTAAGTAAACCATACCCCTTTTTACTAATACTAATTTTGTGGATAATAAGCTGCTTCTTATAAATACCTATTAGTTCTTAAGGGAATTAAGAGTAAAAATAGCTAGCATAATAAACTATTTATATTATAGCTTTAAAGCAGTGAAAAGGCAATATTGCTTTTCCTTTTATCCCTTTTTTACTATTAAAGCTATAAACTTTACTATTTATATTGCTTAAATATAATAGTAATAAAACTATTTATAGGTTTAATATCCTTAAGATATTTATCCTAATGTAAGTGCTTTGCTTACTTTTTAATAGCTTTTTATTAATGTTTTATAAACTTTTAAAAAGCAATAATTCTTTATAAAGATATAACATTATTATCTTTTATTTAGTAATATTAGGTTTAATTATTGAATAATTATTAAGGCTACTTATAAAACAAAAGTGAAATAAGTTATTATAGCTTATTTAAGCTATTAGGAAGGGATTATCTTTATAGCTAACTTTCCTTTTTTCTTAGGTAATAAGCCATAAATAAGGCTGTATTATTTTAATAATGCTATATTGCTTTATTTATAGTTATATTATATTATATTATATTTATTTAATAGGTGTTTTATTTCCTTTTTTAGATGTTTATGTTTAGGCCCTTTATATTACCTTACCCTTTTTGGGCTATATAGCTTTTATTATTTTATCTTTATTTACTTAGCCTCTTTAACTATTTTACTATTATTTCATTATTAGTTTATTAATATACTAGTTTGCTATAAGTTATACCTTTTTACTATAAATTAATTCTTACTATTTAAGGGTTTTTTATATAACTTACCTAAGAAGCTGTTATAAAAACTTTAACGCTTTCTTTAGCAGTAAGCTTAGCTTTAATTATGTTTTCTTTTGCCTGTTAATTTCTATATATTCTTTATACATTTGTTATAGAAAGCTATATAATTTTGTAAATATTCTAATATTACTTTATTATCTTTATATTAAAGTTTAGGTTAACAGTTTTATTTTAACCTATCCCTAATATAAGTAATAACATTTTTATTTTATTTGCTTTTCTTAAATAGGTAAAACCCTTTTTTGCTATTTTCCTTATTAATAAGGATAATGATAACTACCTTTATTTGCCTTTAGTTAACTTTTATTATTTTTAAAAGGAGTTTTGGATTAAGGTTATTTAAATAATAAATAGCCTACTCTTCGGTTTTCTTACTATTAAAGGTTTATATTAATTTTCTTTTTATTTTATTACTATTAATATTATAATTTTTTTTACTAATTACTCTTAGTAGCTTTAGTATTAAAAAGGATATTTACTATCCTTTTATTTTAAAGATATATATTTAAATATAAGTGTTTTGCTGCTTTTTCATTATCTCCTTATTAATAAATATAAACTAATTTAAGATGGTGTTATTTTAAAAAGGCAATAGTATATTGTTTATTACTTAAGAATATTAAGTTTAATTATTAAAGGTATACTAAAAAATCTTTCTAAGCAAAGATTAATTTTGCTATATTTACTAAATTAAGCTTTTAAAAAGGCTATATTTTTATGGCTAACTATTTCTTTTTTCTTAAGAAAGAATTATAAATATTTTGATATTTTTATAATATTTTTATTATAGTTTAGCCATTATAACAATATATTTATTTAGTTTTATTTTTCATTATTTATATATTAATATATTATTACTTTCCCGTTATACCTATTATATTACTTCTTTATATGCTAGCTTTAATACTATCTTATATATAGGTAATAATTTTTATCTTAAGAATTATTTTATAATTATTTTAGCTTTATTTAGGTTTGTTATTACTTTTATATAGTTCCTTTATATTATTAAAGCATTTAAGGCTAAACAATAATATAGCATTATCCATATAACATTATATTAGTGGTATTTTACTATAATATAATAAGCGGTTTTTTTATTTCTATATTTATACCTAAGGGTTATAACTCCTAAAACCTTTCTTTTAAAAAAAAAGGCTTTTAGTTTTATTTTTTTAATATATACTTATATTAATACTAATACTTTATATTTCTTAAGTCCATAGTATTATTTCTTAATATTAATTCTACTTAAAAGCTTTATTATTATAAGGATATTATATTAATATTCCACTCTTTCTTAGGCCCTTTGCTATTCCTCCAGCATGATATTTTAAAAGCTATTATTCCTAATTTAACCTTTAAGCCAACTGCTTTACATTTTGCTATTGTGTTTATGCCGTTTTAATAGCGCTTCATTTACATAATTATTACTCCTTTTCCTTCTTCTACTTTTATTATTCCTTGCTTTAATTACTTACCTAGCTATTTTATATCTAATGTTTCTTATTACTTAATTAAAGCTAATAAACTTTACCTTATTCTTAAATTTAGCTATCTTTATATTAAAATATAAGTTAATTAATAAACATCTTGTTTTACTTTTTAGCTTTAATATTAATATAACCTTATATACTTTACTTACTTCCTATAGGCATCCTAACTATATGGCTTTAAGTTTTATAACAATCCCTTTTGCCTTTCCCTTAAAGCTAAAAATATGCTATACTACTACTTCATATGCTATAATGCTTTTAATCACCTTAATATATATCTTCTTAGCCTTTAAGGCATTATACTTTTATATAAAGTTTACTAGCTTTAAAAATGCATATTTTTGCCTTTTTATTTTTGCTTTTATTACTTTTAAATATCTTTTTTACTTAAGCTTTCTATCTAAGTAAACACTAAGGAATTATACACTTTTTATTAATATTATAATAGTATTATTAAGTATAATTATTCTAGTTTTAAGTTTATAAGCTTTAATAAAGTATATTAATTTACTCTTTCTTAAAGTAAAGGTTATATTATACTAGGCTACTTATTTTTTATAAGTTTTATATGCTTTTTTTAATTTTTTACAATTCTTCCTTATATCTTTTAATATTATAAATAGGTTAATATTATTTATAAATTTAACTATTAAGATCTTTTTTTTCTTTAATTTTTTATAAAAGGTTATAATATATAGGATAAAAAGAATAAAAGATAATAAAAAGCCTTATAAAACACTAACTAATAACTATTATTTTATTAACACATCTTTATTAAAGATTAACTTTATTATTCTTTTCTTTATAAAGCTTTAGATTTATTTAATTAGCTATAGTAGGTATTTTTTAATATAAAGTATATATATTATCCTTTTTAAAATAATGTTATTAAAAGCTTTTAATATATTTAGTTATAATAATAATGCTATTACCTTATGTTTTTATGCTAAGTATACCCCTTTAGTAACTATATATATTACTACCTTTATTAACTTATAGGCTTTATTTTTTATTTATTTATTAAAGAATAGGTAGTTTACCTTTACTACGTTAATAATATATTATATAATTACTTTCTTAATTACTTTACCTATCATATTTAATAAAGCTATTAATTTATATATATTGGGAAGTGTTTTTTCCTTTATAAACTTCCTTAGTTTAAGAAGCATTATAGCTATTACTTTTTTAAAGGCTTTTAAGTAATATTTAAACATAAAGTTTTAAGTTATTATAATAACAATAGCTTAAAATATTAGCTTTTTATAGGCTTTTAGGAATTTTATTAATAATAAATCTTTTTTAGATGCTTTTTATTGTTTTATTTTTTTAATAATACTTTTTATTTTCTCCTATTCTATTTTTTTTAGGATAGTAAAGCTATATTCCTTATATAGTTTATTATATATTTAACCTATTAATATATTTATTAGGTTTGTTTATAGCTTTAGAAAAAATTATTCCAATAATAGCTTACTTTTTTTATAGTGTGTATTTGCTTATAGTTCTTTAGCTAGGTTTTTTTAAAGGTATGGTATTTAAATATTTTATTTTAGTTTTTAGCTTTTAAGCTTTGTTTATCTTTTTAGGTCTTATAGTAGCTTATTATCTTTAAAGGCCTTTATTAATATTTTCTTTTAGTAGTTTTTTTTTAATATAGCTATTATTTTTTTATACTTTTTATTAGCATTTTTTAAAGCATTTTATTAGCATTTTATCTGCTATATATTCTATCTTTATTATTATTTTATTATCCTTTTCCTAGCCTTATTAACTTTCTTATATTACCATTAGGCTGCTTAATTATTAGCGGCTTTTTTTTTCAATATTACTACATTAACAATTTATTAGAGTTTTATTATTAAATACTTTATATACTTATCCATATCTTTTTTAATATTAAAACCTTTTAAGATTTATAGCTTTTTAGCCTTTATTACTATTATATCCTTATTTAGTTTTTTTTATACTTTTTTAGTAAAAAGTTATCTTTTTGCTATTAATACTTTGTTAAAGAAAACTTTAATCTCTTATATAATATAGTTTAAACTTTCCTAATTTAATAGTTTAAGCTTATTATACTTTAGCCTTTTATTTATTTATACCAGGTTTATAATAAAGTTTTATTATCCTTATTATTATCTTATTATAGTTCCTTTTTTAATAGTAAGGATTAGCTGCTACTATATCATTAATATTAAGGCTTTTTTAAGTTATCCTTAATTTTATTCTTCTTTATTTTATAAAAGATAGTATATATTAAAGTTTTTTATTATTATATTCTTTTTTTATATTCTTTTTTAAAGCAGTTCTAAAATTAGGCTTTATTAAGACTAGTTTATTAACTCTATATATATTAACTATACCATTAGTATTTTATTACTATATTAAAGCTATACTAATACTTAATTATAGCTAGCTTTTCTTTCCTAGTTTTTCCTTTTAATCCTATTATTTACATATATAACCATTTTATTTAAACCTTTTTAAACTATTTAGTAATTATTTGCTTTAAAATAAAGTAGTTTATTATTTAAGAACTATAGTTTTTATATTATAATTATATTACTATTATATTAATTATAAAGCGCTTAATCTATAATATATTATCCTTATACTATATTTTAATATGTTATTTTAAGTTTCTTTATTAAATATTAAGGAATAGTTTTAGCTATATTTATTATTATAGTTTTAATGGTTTAAAGCTAATCCTAAAGGGTCTTATTATTAATATTAAAAGGCTAAGGAAATATGTTTAAATTTTCTTTAAATTATTATTTATTTTAACTTTAAATCTTAATCTAAGTCTCCCTTTCCTTAACATTTATCATTATTCTTAGCCTATTATTTCTATTAAATTTATAATTAGGTTTATTTATTTTATTTATATAGCATTAGCTTTTCACCTTTATTTCATTAGCAAGTTAACTTTATTAAACTATATATCTTTAAATATATATTATATTTACAATCTTTTTAGCTTTATTAAACTAGCATTTTGCTTTTTAAATTATTTTAGTTATTAAGTATATATTTTTTTAACTTTTTCCTTTACTTTTTACATATATTTATATTTAAATTCCTAGGCTATATACTTTCTTTTATAGTTTTAACATTTTAGTAATCCCTTATAGCTTTTATTTCCTTCTTTATATACTAGGCTAATATACTTATTATATCTAGCTTTTTCTTTATAATATTTTGCTATATATTTAAATTTATAACATTTAAAATATTATTTAGCCCTTACTTCCTTTATAAAAGGTTTATATTAAAAGATTTTTGCTTTCCATATTATTTTATTAATATAAAGCTATTAAGCTACTATAAAGTTTATAACTTTTATAATTATTAAAGCAAATTTTACTTTTAGGTTTTTTTAATATATTAGCTTAATCTAATTAATAGCTTATATATTTTATTTTTATAATTCCCTCTTTAGCTTCTTAAATAAGGCATAAACATTTTATAGCCTATCTGCCTTAAAACTCTTTACCATTATTATAAAGGTATATTTTAAGCTAACTACTTAAAAGCTAAAAGCTTTTTATACCTATCTTTAGTTTATTTTATATTTAGTTATATTTTATTAAAATGTTATTATTATATTACTATTTTATAACCGTTAAGCTATTATTGCTTTATTTTTTTTAAAAGCTATATTAATTACCTTTATTACCTTTTCTATATTATAGGTTACTAGTTTAAGGTTTACTTATTTTCCTTTTATTATAAGCTCTTTAAGCTTTTTTAATAAAATTATTAAGATAAATGCCTAGTTTATATTTATATTTATAACAGTTATATTTACTTATATTTATTTTATCAGCTAATTAATATTATTTTACTTTAGGTTTACTATAGATATTTTATTTCTAAGCATCTTTAAGATATTAGTTTTTATTATATCAAATAATAATTTAATATCTATATTTATAATGGTCTTAATATATCACTATTTTCCTTTTAATTTATTGCTACTTTATTTTAATTAAATCTATTTTATTATTTCTTTTTATACCTTTTTTACCTTTTCTTCTATATTTTCTTTTATTATTCCTATTAATCTATTAAATAATACTTTAATTATATCGATTTGGTTTTTATTATATAGCTACTTTTGTTTGTTTTAATTTATGCTAATAATATATTAATAATTAATACATGTTTCGCTATCTTTATAAATACCTTCTATTTATAGGTTTTTTATAATAATGCTTTATGCTTATATGCTAGCAGCGATACACGCGCGTAGCGTTGTTCTTATGTTTATAATTAATTATTTAGCTTAAGTTTTAAATAAATTAATAAGCTTTTTAGCTTGTTAATTCGATTTAAAAGTCCTTTAATTAATAAATTATATTAAAACTAAAATGTATTTAATTATTAAAAAAATATATAAATTGTTTATATAATAAATAAAAAAAACCTTTTTAATTTAACACTATATAAAATATAGTTATAAATTAAAAGCATTATTTATAAGATATTATATCTAATTTTAAAATAATTTTTTATCGAATAATAGCTTAAAAATTATATCGAAATTTTAATATATACTTAAAAAAATAATATTATTTTAAGAAAAATAATAATCTTTAAGATAATGTTAAGACCCCACCTCGGCGCGCTAATGTACATACATACTTAGTAGGTATGTACATACATACATAGTTAGTTAGCTTATGTATTTACCTAGGGTATGTGGAAATGAAGTTGGGGCGGGGCGGGCCAGCTAGAATATGCAGATAACGGAGCTATTTCCTTTAACCCTGATACGATCTAATTTAGCGTTACAACCCATGACGACTCAGCCGAGTCTTACAATGTTTTATTGACGACGCCTGGGCGTTTTCTCTTTACGAGCACCCGCTGTCTGGTTTATTGGCTGTGCTAGACCAGCATCTCACATTGGATGGTGTTTGAAACAAGCAACCCCTCTGGTTGGCTGTCTCTGATTCATATCTACAGCACCAAACTTCACCCAGCAGAAATCATATGGTTTCTCTCGCACGCCGGAGACCGTCGTCACCTCATCCTCGTATATGGCAACGGCCGAAATTACCTGCAGTCCCGTAGGCCGAATACCACCCACGATTGATCTCCTCTCCCCCTTCAACAACGGGAAAGCCCAAATGCGAAGACATTCCAGAGTCTAGACATTCTACTGTTGGTAGGACAAGACAGCAGTCGAATTCATCTATATTACCTCGTTGCTGTGACACGTCAGCCGTCAGCAATTAATGTAGTCGATATCTATACAATGCGCCGAGTCCGTCTCCAGAACCGCCAGATGAACGATTTACATGCGACGTAATCGCCCACCAAGGACCGTCTCTTCTCCAGTTATAACGAGTGGGCTCGACAGCCTCAGACATGTCAGCTCCCCCGAAGTCGTCGAGATGGGGCTCCTTCTTGTCCCAGGCCGTCGCTGGCGTCGAGGCTCGCCTTGACAACATCCTCGCCGAGGAAGATGCGGCAAAGCAGTCCTCGCCACAACGACCGACGAGAACGCCGTCGAATTCATCGACCACAGTCTCCCCTGGAGCCGTACCTCCTCGGTCTACGACGCCTTCCAGGTCAACCAATGATAGGTTACAGGAGCGGTTAGCACGAGCTGTCGCCGCAAAGAATGCCGCTCAAAGGGCCGATTCTTCGCCTGCTAGACGGAGCACCGACGTTGCTTCGCCGGGTCAGAGTCCCCGTACCAGCTCCGATGTCCCAATTGTAGTATCGGCAGTAGAGCCTGAGCCAAACGTTGGAGCGAAAGACATCGTAAAGGATGATAAAGCAGTCAACCTCGTCACTTCCACCTCAGGTGCAGGAGCTTCTGTAAGACCAGCTACCCCGGCTGCTGATGGGCGGGCCGATCACGAAGCTCAACCCGAGGATAGGCCCACCATGCCTGCGATAGAGATTAACATAGCGGCATCTGCTGGGATCCCACCAGCTGAACCTGTCTTGTCGCCTTCTATTCTGTACGAGCAACGCATTATCGACCTAGAGAAGTCTCTGGAAGAGACCAATGCACAACATCAGGAAGAGCTTCACAGTCACATAGAAAGAGTTGATGCTCTACAAGCCAAGCTGCAATATCTAGCCCGGCAAGCGTCAGAGGCCGCAAGAAACGCCGCTGCCGCTTCGCCAGCAGGAAGTCCAGAGAAGAAGATTGCCGAGAAGGATCAACAAATTGCCCAGTTGATGGAAGAAGGCCAGAAGCTCGCAAATACGGAGCAGAAACATCGAAGCATTATCAAGAAACTAAGGGGCCAGCTTGCCGTAAGCGAAAAGGAGCTGAATGAACAGAAACTTTTGCGTCAAAAGACGGAGAATGAACTTAGTATGCTACGGAAGAAATTGAGCGAGCAAGGCGATCTCGAGAAGGCAAATGCGGAATGGCAGAAGCTAATAGGTCAATTAAGAAGAGAATTAGAAACACTAAAGGCCGAGATCACCTCGAAAGATAACGCAATATCTGAGCTCAAGGATAGGCTCCAGGAAGAATCAGACCGAGCTAAGACCATGGCCGCCAAAGTGAATGATCAACTACGGGAAGTCGGAGAGAAACGCGTGAAGGAGCTAGAAGATACGGTTGCAGCACTGGAGGTAGAGAAGGGGTTGATAGCTGACCGTGCTAAGCTACAGGCGACCGAGCTACAGGAAAAAGCCGATAGGGCTGCGGAGCGCTTCCGTGCTGCGGAGTTGGAGCTCAAGGGAGAAGTCCAGATTCTCGAAAGTAAATTAGAGGCCCTTCGAGTGCGGGCGGAAGAGGCGTCGTCAGGCGCTGTAGGGGACGCACAAGCTAAACTGCTCCGCCAGATAGAGACCCTTCAGACGCAGTATTCGATCGCCAGTGAGAATTGGCAGGGGATAGAAGCATCTCTACTCGCAAAAGCCGCTTCACTGGAGAAGGAGAGGGATGAAGCGTTGCGCCGCGAATCGGAAATGAGGAGAAAAGCCCGGGAGGCGGTAGGTATCTGGCCACAAGTCAAGGCGAATACAGAGACTAATATCAGGACCAGGCCTCTCGAGCCAAACGTCAGGAGGAAGAACTGGAAGAGGCAAGAAACCAACTGCCGAGCGTTCAGCAAGACTTGTCGTCATACCAGTCACAATTCGAATCTCTGCGCAGGCGCGCCGAAGAAGCCGAGACTGCGTTAGCTGAAGCAAGAGCGGACTTCGAGCGACAACGGGCAGCGTGGAAAGAAGAGAAGGCCGAACGAACGGACCACGACCGGCGGCACTGGTTGGAAGACGTTCCAACCACTGCCTTCCGTAGCGTTAGCCGTCCGGAATCTCCTCTGCTAACGGCACCGCAGAGAACCTTCAGCGGCGAGTTCCTTGGATTACAAAGCTACCCGACGAGGCTTCGCAAGACCTCGGCACCTTCCAGTAATGGTGATCCGAGCCCCGGCGAACGACCGTCGACCGGAAGGCGTACATCGGCGCTACCTCCCATCCGATCTCCCATGCTTCCCGTGACTTCGATGCAGTCCGGGACGCCACCGTCCCTCTCTGGCGGCTTAGAGATGTTGGCCTCTCCGCCGACGAACCCGATTGACAGGGATGATATCTTCGACAGCTCGGAGACTCCTGCTTCTCCGCAGCACGTGTTGCAAGATATGATGTCGGTATCGACCATGACAGCGGGGCCGTCAGTACAGCTAGTTGAGAGAATGAGCGCCGTCGTCCGTCGTCTGGAGAGTGAAAAGGTGGCCGCCAAGGAGGAACTCGCCAGGATATCAAGCCAACGAGACGAAGCTCGTGGGGAGATTGTTGCGTTAATGAAGGAGGTTGAGGCCGGGAAGGGGGCGAGGAAGAAGGTGGAAGAGTTAGAAAAGCAGGTGGCAGAGATCAACGAAAGATACCAAACTACGCTGGAGATGCTCGGAGAAAAGAGCGAGCTGGTAGAAGAGTTGCGTGCGGATGTGGATGATGTTAAAGCTATGTACAGGGACCTCGTAGAGCGCACGATCAAATAAAGAGGAGCCGGAATTCAGCTAGGCGTTGTTATACCTTAGGTACCTAGGTAGATAGCTTGGGTATAGGCAAGAAGCAAGATATTACGAATACCTCGACTTGACGCGCGCGCGCGCGCACCTGTAGACAGTGACGGTAGTCAAATCCCCGTAACATCCATTCAGAGGTCAATCCCCTCGTTTTCCGCCTCCCGCTCGATATATTTCCGAACCTCCTTATCCGGCGCAAGATCCAGTGCCAAAAATCCATCCGAGTCTCGCTTATCAGTCTCTGCACCAGCCTTCAGCAAAGCAACGGCGGTAGCTCCTAGTTTCTTATCAGCCGTCTCGTTGCTTCGTAGCTTACTAGGTATCCGTGAGAACTGACCGTGGCCCTCAGCGACTGCATGATGTAGAGCGGTATAGCCTGCGTTGTCGGTTGCGTTGAGCGGACTCCGGTTCTGGAGTAGCAGGTTGACCATGGGTACTGAACCCACGGCTGCAGCTCGGTGGAGTGGATATTGGCCACGCTTGTCCCTGACTCGTGTAGATGCCGGTGGTTTGTGATCTAAGAGCTTACGGGCTACCTCGAGGTTGTTTTTAGAAGCGACGAAGTGAAGAGCCGTCTATGCTAGCATCAACACTATGGCCGCTCCCACTTCCTATCCAGGGCAATTCAATCCTCAGCTGAAAACTCACCTGTCCATTATTATCTGTCACGAGTCAGTCTCGCTGTGATTTGGACGCAAAATGCGATATGGGTTCTCACTCTTTTGGTTCACATCAGCGCCTCTTGAAAGCAGCAACTCAACCACTGCATCGCCATCCTTCACGCTCGCAGCGATCATCAATGGGGTCCAACCGCTATCATCCTTTGACGCTGTCAATCATCTGAAACTGAGTTCCTCCATAGAGCAATTATCTTGCTACTCACTTCGACATCAGGGTCAAAATCCTTTTGCTGAGCTAAAAGCAAAACGATAGCGTGGTTGTTTGCAGATGCAGCCCAGTGTATGGGGAGGCGCCCGTCGTCGTCCTTGAGGCGAGACAACTTTGGGTCTGCCTGTGAAGCTCCTGAGTAACCAGAATCCTAGCCGGAGGTGGATTGAAAAAGGCTTACATTCAGCAAGGATTCAACCACGGTCACTACCGAGAAGCGGACTTTATCAGCCATGTTCTCAAGAAGGGATGCCTTATACAGGAAGACTCTTTTACCTTTACCTTCGCGAGCAGCGGCATGTATAGCGTATCTCGACCGATCGGACGACATATTATAGAATCGTCTTCGAGATATGTGCAAATAGATGGACGTCTTGATTTATGCGGTACAGCTTGACGGCCCACGCATACAAGTCTGACGGGCATCTACCTATTATGTGCACATGTGTATAAGATCCTGATACGCATACTTGGTCTAGGAGCTATTACCTTAGGTACATAGATATTATATGAGTAAGGTCGATCAAGTCGTCCGTGTCCTAGAGGAGGTCGAATGATCTCAAAGACAAATAAGAAAACTGCCTGTGTTTGCTACTTCTAGGCTTCAAACGCGCGGCGTCGTTCTCATCTGGTTGCCTTCTATAACGTATTTCAAATGAGGCAAGTGGGTAGGTACATACAGTATGTATGTAGGCAGGCAAAGTATAAACGTATGTGTATGCGCAGTACGGGCTACATGTATGTACAAACGCTACATAGGGTGGCAGGGTGGGTATACTCGTGGGGCTACATGCGTGTGCATACGCGTAGGTACCTAGCGTAAGGTACTATAGAGGTCTATTCGATTATCGAGTTATTCAAATAGTGAGCATGTGCTAAAGCTGCTTATACCAAATGTCATGTACCTTTGACTGTACGTAGTTCCAATCTCGAACATCAACTTGAAATTCTAAACCTTTCGCCATCAAGGCGACTCCCAACCACGTCCTACCCACAACTCAAGTAGCCGTCAACATAATGGAGGTCGCTCATCATAATCTCAAAAACCTTGTGCTAGAGAATGCTCGACGATCTAAATCACTCTTCGCGGACCCGTCCGGCGAGTCGGCGCGAAAGAAAATCAAGCTGACCGCAGACGCGACCGAACCGCAACGCGAAAAAGAGGCTCTGTCCATTCGTCTACACGCCGAATATCAAGATGTCCGAGAGTTACCTCCCGCTCTCGCCCAAAAACAAGCTAGCGCCATGAGCGCTAGGAAGAAGGGGAAGAAACCGGCCGCGGACGAGCCTCCAGCCGCGCCCGAAGACCAGAAGACCCAAAAGCTAATCGAAGGCATCGCGCAATCCTCAGACAAGCAACAACCGGGCTCCAATGCTCTAGTCCATTTACGCAAACCGCCGGCCTCTTCTCAGGCAGCAGATCCCAAGACATCCCAAGCTTTGAGCGTCGCCCGCGCTCAAGCGACGCATCAGGCCAAGCCCGACTGGCATCCGCCTTGGAAGCTTATGAGAGTGATTTCAGGCCATTTGGGCTGGGTTCGAGCTCTTGCCGTCGAACCGCACAACCAATGGTTTGCCAGCGGTGCTGGTGACCGAACGATCAAGATTTGGGACCTGGCGACCGGGAACCTCAGACTGACCCTGACCGGTCACATATCTACCGTCCGCGGCCTCGCGGTATCCCCTCGACATCCCTACCTCTTCTCTTGCGGCGAAGACAAGATGGTCAAGTGTTGGGATCTGGAGACAAACAAGGTTATCAGGCATTATCACGGACACCTAAGTGGCGTCTACACCTTGTCGCTTCATCCCACGCTAGACGTCCTCGTAACCGGTGGTCGAGATGGTGTAGCCAGGGTCTGGGACATGCGGACGCGCAGCAACATTCATGTCTTGTCTGGTCATAAGGGGACTGTCGCCGACCTCAAGTGCCAAGAAGCTGATCCGCAAGTCATCACTGCCTCTTTAGACTCCACTGTCAGGTTATGGGACCTCGCAGCCGGCAAGACCATGGGTGTTCTCACCCACCACAAGAAGGGTGTTCGTGCTCTCGCCTTACACCCGAGCGAGTTTACATTTGCTACAGGGAGCACCAATAGTATCAAGCAATGGAAATGCCCCGAAGGTGCTTTCATGGGCAACTTCGAAGGCCACAATGCCATTATCAATTCTTTAGCCCTCAACGAGGACACCCTGTTTTCTGGAGGAGACAATGGGTCCATGAGCTTCTGGGACTGGAAATCGGGGCATCGGTACCAAGCTTTGGACTCCATAGCCCAGCCAGGATCTTTGGACGCTGAGGCCGGTATCATGAGCTCGACCTTCGACCGGACAGGTATGCGTCTTATAGTTGGCGAGGCAGATAAGACCATCAAGGTATGGAAACCGGATGAAAAGGCAACGCCTGAAACACACCCCCTTGAGTGGAAGCCCACCCTAGGCAGACAGAAGTATTGAAAAGGGAGAATAACATGATGCATGCATCGTAATTGCCAAGGAGAGTGTGACTAAGCACAACTCCCGGTACATTGGCATGGAGTGAATGGGGGGTTACGGTGGAAAAAAGATATTAGCATTACGAGTCTCGGCTTTGGTATTTTCTGTTGTACTTAGAGTGTTATACCCAACGCCCTGATTTCAGGGTCATCTCGGAATGCAAGCTTGATCTCTTCATCACCCACAGCAAGCCTGATCTTACTTGGCCGCTCGGCTCGCTGACCTTCAAGAATGATGATCCCAGCACCGGTCAAGTCGACAGCTGCAGAACTAATACCTCCTACCCTGCCGAGCCTGATATCACTCCTTCGCGCGGTTACATCCATCCTGGAATTTTCGTCAGCTGCATGTTTGAGCAGATTAACCCGCCGGCTTCCAGCATCCAACACCAGGGCTCGATTCATTTCCTCCATCACATCACCGTAAGTGCTGTCGGGCAAGCCTGTCCGCTCATTCCTCACAATCAGGGAGGCGAGGACTAGTTTGGAGGCAAATGGGAGGGCACGCAAGTACTGTTGCAATGGACTCGTGGTCGCCTCATTGATTGCTCGTTTCACAGTCGATATGGTGACCTTTCCTCTTGAGCTCTTGGTCCTGTCTGCTTCGCCTGTTTTCGCTTTTGCCCTCTTGCTTGGGGTCACCGGGTCGGGTTCAGAGGTCCTAACCTCGGCTTCGGCCAACTCTACAGCTCGTCGGCAGATGTCGAGAGCCCGTCTTGCGTCGCCACTCACGGCGGCGACCTTGCGGCTAGCAAATTGGACGGCGTCTGGTTCAACGATATTCCCCGGCACTCCCTCAAGCCGCGACTGGATTATCTTCATGAGTTGTTCGTGGTTGTAGCCAGGGAAGGTGATACGTGTCAGGCCCAGGCGGCTGCTGATCTTGTTGCTCAGCGTCCTCTCCGGCAGATCCATTGTATTAGCAACCGCTAGCACAATAAGTCGGGAGTGCCTCAGTCCAGGCCAGTTGAAGAAGTTATACATGACGCTCTGGTTCTTGGTAACGAGTTGATCGAGCTCGTCCATCAAAACGACACATGGGACTCGGCGTGGGCTCGGGTTATTAAACTCGCGCTCAAGGAGATCCAGTGCCTGGCTCGGACTGACCCGTTGTCCCTTCAAAGCCTCCCACAGAAGAGCGTATGACTGATGCGGGTCAGTTATCTTCATACCATTGATTTCGACAAAGATAAAGTCGTCTAGCTCGTCCGATCGCACGGCCTCATCTAGCTTTGATACGACTTCTCTCACCGTAGCTGTCTTCCCGGTTCCAGGCGTGCCAGATATATAGATACATGCCCCAGAACCGTCAATTATAGCAGCCTCGAGGTGCGAGTATACTAAGGAGAACTCGGACTCTCGGCAAGGTAAGCTGGTAGGTACCGATGCGACATGTAATTGGGCTCTTGCAATCTGGAAAGGAGAGGATTGATGATAACTCGGAGAAAGTGTGCGGGTGGCAAGAGGTGTGAATTCCAACGCCTTTTTCACAACAACCCTAGTTCTCATGATTAGTGAAACCGAGCGGAGGAGACGTCAAGGCAGACGTTCGACAAAGCATGTGCTCACCTGCGGTTGGATGGTGTCACCACCCGTGTTGTCTTCTGTTTCTTCCTCGGCGTAGTCACTGCCCGACGGGCAGCGTCATCAGAGTGATAGTCATCATCCTGTTCTGGCTGTGTAGCGATGTAGTCTGCTTCCTGAGTAGAGATGCCGTGGTTGCGGCGCTTCCTTGTTGATCTTGTTCCGCTCCGAACCAGCTCTAGCAAGTCCCCAATATCTTCTTCACTGCCAGTATAGACATCCTCCCAGACAAATTCATCGGTGTAGGTGGAAGTCCTAGTGTTGCAGCCTCTCCTGCAAATAAATGTCTTGTTGTAACCTGGAGAATTGCGAGGAACCTTGCCACTTGGATACTTCCGGAAGAACTCCTGCTGGGACATAACAATAGCCTTACCATTGATAGAGGCAAGTGGATTGATGTCTGAAGATGGTGTAATATACAACTCATTCTAAATTCAGGCCGATCAGCAAAACGAGACGAGAACCGGCAACAACATCAATAACTAACCGGGAGGAAGTCAGTCCTTTTCCGGTCACTGTTCCGGATCTCCTTTTCGGTAGAGAACCACAGGAAATTTGCAGTCTTGTCTCCATCCTCGTCTTCTTCTCGGAACTCGGTGACAATGGCAACCCAAGCCTCGTTGGAGCCGTCGGCTTTCAAGAGAACACAGTCACCGACGTAGCATTCGAAGTTTCCCATGCGGGCCCCGATTATGTCGTGCTGGCCATTCCTCTTCTTCTTGGCTGCTGAGCCCGCTGGCTGGGACTGCCGGTAAATCCAGTCCCAGGGATGGTCATCAATGCCAAGCTCATCATCCGAATCATCTCGGGCGACTCCGGTAGTAGAGGTCGAAGAGCGGCGCCCCATTTGGTACCGTTAGTCAGAAAGATCGAATGGAAGCCCAGTTGGCAAGGGTCTAGTGTGAGAGAAGGTTCGAGGTGTCTTAAAACTGGAAGACTGACGACAATCATCTAGGCACTACATGTACCTGTACTTATCAACACGCAGCTGCATACATCTGCTCCTGCCAAATGATAAACTGGAGGCTACGACGCGTATTGCACATTATCATTATGCAACTTCGCGAACTCACGTGACCCCGCCAAAATCAATTAACCTTTAGGGTATGGAAGGCGCTTGCAAAAGTCTTTTCCATTGGAGAGAGCTGGCAGACCCACATAGTAGCTATAGATAGTTATTAGCAGCTACTGCTTTATATGGTTTTATTATATAATTTATTATACTAATAATACATATAGGCCTGAGCTATGCTAAGGGATAGTATTTATAGCGGAGTAATTACCCCTAGCTTATGCGTTAAGCCTTTTAAGGTTACTAGAAAGGGATAATATTATAGCGGAGTAGCTGGCGTAATAGCTGGCAGGTGTGGGGTGTGCACGTGCCCTAATAGCCCTTAAAGGTTAGTCTCCAATGTAGATGTCATTGGTCTCACTTAGAAACAACAGGTAATCAGCCAGCTGATTTATAGGTCTGCCAGCTCTTTCCGATGGAAAAGACTTCTGAAAGCGCCTTCCGTATATGAGGGATCGAATAGAGTTTTACATTCACTGACGCCTAGACATGTAATCAGTCATGCTCACAATACTGCCATCTGTCACCCCCTCCCAAAAAGGGCAAAAAACCGGCTCAAGACTTGAAGGCAGTCACCACCCAAGTTGCCTAGCTACCTAGGTAGGTACCTTAAAGTCGGCGAACGCTGCAGAGCTTCAGACACCGTGTCCGAACCTTTTTACAGGGCAGAAACCCTGAGAAATCACCTCGCAATTCACGCCCCAAAGCCCTCAAGCATGACATTGGAGATGAAATACCCCGTACTCCATGCAAAGTAAACGTTGTGGTCCCCCTGCAGTCAATCTTTCACACTCTCGTGTCGTTTACGGGTTGTTGCTTGCCTTCTTCTACTTCTTCTTCCATGACGTTATCCTTTTCGTATCCACGCGTGTCTGCGCCCGTAACCACCATGATGGAACTCTTGATAGACATGTATGTTCTACCCCTTGCCGTGGCATAGCTGGCCACCTCTGATGAGGCTAACCCGTGGCTCGCCTAATTTCTAGCAGCTCTCCTGAGAAGCCTTCGTATGGCTCCCGTCCTGCGAACGACGCGAAACCCTCGATAGATCTTCTTGATGACCGCAGCAGTGACATAGATGCACTTCTAGGTTGCCCTGTTCTCGTGGCCGGCCTTGATGGACGCCCTGCGGCACCAGTCTCACCAGTCTCACCAGTCTCACTTGGCGCGCTTGGTCCGTCTGTCGCGTCAACTGTTCTCCGCAGAACGAACAATATTCCCAAGGCCATGCAACATGACGTGACTTATGTTATCCCGAAGGTGAAGTTGGCACGTGCCCAGGAAGTCGCGCAACCCGGCCCCCTTCGTCTCCCCAGTGAGGACCCCTTCGCCGCCATACGCGACGCTCTGAGCACCGGCTACACTAGCAGTCAAGCCAGCCAAAGAGCTCAGGTACGCGACTTCCCCGGCTGGTTATACCAGGCAGTTTTAGCTAATGTGTGCCCTTGCTTTCCTCTTTTCAGGCTAATCTCATCATTTCCTACACCCTGGAAGTGGCTTCCGGAGTAGTGGAGGCCGTGCATAAAGAGCTGTCTCAAGTAGAAGGCCCCTATAAGCTTGAGCTCCGAAAGATCAACAAATGGTCGTACCTTCGAATCACTGCTTCTGAAAAGAACATCCCTAAGCTGGTTTGTGCAGTGCAGGACACAACTAATGACCTGATCTCCGATGAGGCCGTCAGGGTATCAGGCATTTTCCAGGAGCCTCCGGCCCGACTCAAGTCCAGTTCCCAGGTTGTTCTGATTATCGCACAGTCTGGTCATGCACGGCCAATATTGCAATTAGGACCAGGCACCGATAACGATCCGGAACGGCCAGAGAGCTTCCAGAAGTATACAGCCAAGCTCAACGACCACGTCCACAGAGGGCTCAAGAAGGCTGGCCGACTTCCATTGGCGCTGAACTTGAGGGTTCAGCTGGGCTCTTGCATGCTGCGGACATATCCGCAGGGGAGAGAAGTGTACAAGTACAGCGATTTTCACGCCATGGTGAAGAACCCCCGAGCTGCTGCATGGCTAAAGACTTCGTCAGTAATCCAAGATTCGAAAATCGGTAATATTAACAGGTGTGACTAACCGTTACGTAGGATTGGCAACGAAATTGTGGCCATAAGGCTACTAGACTTCATTCGCGACGATGTTGAAAGCCCGTTCAAGCCAACCACCAATCAGATCTTCTCTTCGACACACGTCTTGCCAGACTATGCCTTTGAGGCAAATTCTCAGGTAGCAAGCTTTAACGCGCCCATCGTCGACAAGTCCCACCGCGGCAGGGGCCAAGGTGCCTACGAACTATCCAATGTCACAGTCTCGGCTGCAGCTGACAAGTTTGCCGATCTCGACATCATCAACCTCAGTGTCGGAAAGTAAGTCTCTACAACAATGCAGTTGCCTAGCGAGTTGTTGTATCTAATGACGATGTCAGGAACTTGGACTGGCAGCTCCAAGCATTTGACCAAGAAAGGAGTGCTAAGGCATTTCCAAATGTGGTTCGGTATCTGTCGACAGCCAAAGTGCACTTCGAGTGCCCAGATCGGCCCCACGACTTGGACGTGTATCCGCGTGTCATACTTGCCACCGACAATCTGGTGGCCGGGTACCTCAAGGACGTGGCGGTGAAGACAATATACCGCTACAAGTGGAAGTCCAGCTCGTACATTGTCCAGGTTGCGGTGAACCGTCGCTGGGAGACTATTTCAGCCATGTGCTCAGGGCAAGTGCCGACTGTCAACCTCAGCGTGAGCTTCTTCGGAGAGGACTGGGATTCGGAGGGCGATGCCGCGGGCATCGTCTGGGGAAGCGAGTTGGAGAACCTCCTGGAAGAGGGGGATGCAAGCATGGACCCCAAGGGCATTGACAGGGTCGCACACTTCCTACAGACGGTAAGGGACGTTCGCAATGTCTTGGACCCCTTCTTCCAGAATGGCGGGTTGTGCTAAGGGGGATATTCGAGACGGCGTCTACTTGTCTACTCGCTCATGTTCATGGTTAGGGAGGGTCTAGTAATGTAGCATTAGGACTGCTGAAGGCTATCGGAACCAACTCACGCAGCTGTCTCCTACGGTTGTGATATTTACTGGGTTCCAGTAACCATCTTCTGTCTCAGGACTAGTAGCAAAGGCTCGTTAGCTAATGATATCATTCAGGACACCACCCGATTGAGGTCGAAAAATAATACCTTCTTCGACAACACGGACGTTGTTCGTTTTGGCCTGCACAATAGCTTCAAGATCCTTGATACTTGCTCCAACTTCGCCCACCTTGTTTTCGTAAAAGTCGGCTGCGGATTCAATCTCCTATATGTCCGAGTTAGCAATCCCATAGCCTGTATGCCTATGGCGCGCACGCTAATCACCTTTTCGATATAGAAGCCAGTGCCAATGTCAACTACAACGTGAGACGCACTCGAAAGGGTCCCGCGAACGTATAGTGAGTTGGTAAGCGGCACTAGGATGGAGCTGTTTCCTGCTCTCTCTTAGTACAGCTTCGTTTTCGAGAACTTCAGCTCGTGTGAGAGTAGGCGTACCCCGGAGAGTGGGCGACTTGTTCTTGTCTTGGACACAGCGCAGGCATTCTCGAAATTTGGACTGCGCCGCGTGTAATTGAGCAAAGGACGACGTGAGATGCTCGAGTTCCTCGTCGAGTTGCTTCTTGACTTGGCTCAATTGCGGCGCGCTAAGGCTGTCGAGGTTGACTATTCAGACAGAAAATGATCAGTAGGTCCAGAGCAGAGAGTTGGAGTGTCGGCGAGAAAGGGCATACTGGTTTCATTGTTACTGCTAGCCATTGTATGTCCGAGAGCTAGTTCTGACTGTCTTCGGAAAAGCTAGCCAGGTTTGAATGTCGTCGCTACTTTAACAAATGTGGTGCCTCAAGTAACAGAAAGAAAGGTGTTGTTCGGCGGTAGAACGTGCGTTAAAAGCTATTGAGGTAGATAATGTACCTCCTAAGATGCACGTCCTCTAGGGGGGGTTAGGGCGGGGTTCAAACGGGCTATCCACCCTGTCCACTCAGCCAGGTCAGCCAGGAAATTTATTATTATTGCATACAAGAATCGACGCGACGGCATAGCTCAAGAAGATAGATATGTATATATCGGGTATGATTATCGATTACTCAAAATTCTCCAAATACCTCCTTATCAATTAAGAGACTCCCTTATGGAAGCTTACAGGCGCAGTAAACATGCGGCCAGACATGAACGGTACTTACCAAACCCACGCCCTCTTCGCTAACGTAGCTGGCAGTGCCAACTGAGCCTTCATTGCACCTGGCCTGGAATCCAGGACAACTTGGCTTAAATTTACTCACTGCCCTTTGGAAGCTTGAAGCATTTCGAGTACAAAGAGCAGAGCTAGAAGTTACTTCGGATTGTAGCAGAGACGCATCATGTCAGTAGAGAAGTGTACCTATACTTTGGTGAATCGGCTGTTTTACCTGGCCTTACCATGTGGCTCCCCTTTAACTCATAGTCGCACCCGATCTCGACGAGGGTAGAGCGAAATGATACCTATATAGGGGTGTATATATAAGCTTGGTGTCAAATCTGACCTTCGACAGTGTAGGACGATTCGAATAGAGCGAGACCGATAACTAAAGACCCGAAAGATGAACATATACAATTGGTGTTCGAAGGGGACATGAAGTTTAAGGCTGCCAGCCCTAATAGCAAAGCAGTTTTCTATAAGTCCTAGTAAGTCGGAACCAAAGATCAGGCTCTCCTCATGTCAATGATTTGGTTCGGTAAAAGTGTGAGGTTGGTCGTTACCTAGGGGTAAGGTGAGGCTTCATTTGGGGGTAATATCCGGAAATTTTTTGATTCACTATCCACTCTAACTCCAAGGCTGGGAGCCGGATAACTGCGTTAGACTATTCTTCTTAGTGCAGTTTCCCAGGAAAATGCGAACTCTAGTAAAACCCGTCTTCACCCAAATAAAATCTAAGCCGCCAGCTACTAGGAGAGGAAACCTTCCGCTCACCATGTCACCCGATCTATCAGAAATGGACGCTCTCATCCACTCCGTTCATAAGATTGTCGGTATGCTGCTTTTGCTGTCGTATCTCCTGGATGACCTGGTCAAGGCAGCCTATAGTTGCAGCTACAAAACCGAGGTATGTAGGCGATGGAGCGAGAACACGGGAAGTGAACTCGGGGTGCGCTTGAACTCCCACAAAAAAGGGGTGATCTTTCAGCTCGACTACTTCCATGCGCTTGCCTGTTTCGTCCTTGCCGATGAAATTAAGCCCGGCCTTCTCAAGTTCTTCGACGTAGTCGGGGTTCACTTCGTAGCGGTGTCGGTGTCGCTCCTCCATGACATCGACATCGCCATATAAGGCTCGGAGCTTGCTCCACTCGCTTCCCGGTTGGAAGTACGTTGTCTTCGTACCAAGTCGCATTGTGCCGCCCATTATCTCCTTCGACCCTTCTGGCATGAATATGACGACACGATGCTCAGCATGTGCGTTGAATTCCTCCGAAGCGGCATCTTTATACCCGCAGAGATTTTGTGCAGCTTCGATGACAGCGACCTGCATTCCAAGACAAATACCCAGGTAAGGGATCTTGCACTCTCGAGCCCACTTCGCAGCCTTGACCATGCCTGCCACACCTCTACCGCCAAATCCGCCGGGACAGATGCCTGCATCTCTGGTCAGCCATCAATATGCAAACCAAAAGAAAAATGGTCCCAAGTCATTGAAGTCATATCCCGGGAATAGTAGTCTGATTGATAGCTCTGTAATGATACTCTTGAAATACTCCCTGAGACGTCACTTACAACCGGAGGCGACGGTCAGTTGTGACCAAGCTTTGTGATATGTAGTAGGATCACTCTGTAAAGTAGCGTCTTCTAAATGCTCTGCGTCGATCCAGGCCAGGTTCAGCTTGCGGTTACATCGCATTGCCGAATGCTCCAGGGCCTTAACAACGGAAAGATAACCTGTGTCATGCTTTTAGTATACAATTTGAGATTTTGCGCATCCCTCAGCGCTTATAGCAACTCAGCCATCGAAGACAACTGCATTTCGAATGCACGACACCGGGGAATAAAATGACAACATACTATCCGGGAGTGCAATGTATTTGCCAACCAAGGCTATATTCACTGGCTCGAAGTATGGTTTTGTGACGACGGTCTTCTTCCATAGCTGCCATAAGTCTGCACCTTTCTTGACCATGGTGTGCGGAAGCGATAGTTGGTCCAGCATGAGGGCCTCGCGTAGACGATCAAGTAAGCCTTGTTCTTCGAGAAGAAGGGGGACCTGATAAATGGTCTCTATATCCCGGACGGTGAGAACTTGCTCATATTCAACTTGGCAGCTTCGTGCGATCTTCTTGGTCGTAACCTCATCTAGGGCACGTTCACAGCGACAGGCGATCTGCAAGAGCGATTAGCTACAACCCGCAAAAGATACCGTAAGCAACCTACCAGATCCGGGATCAACCCAGCGCTTCGCATTTGCTTGATAGCATGCTGGGTAGGCTTGGTTTTCTCTTCACCGTGGATGATAGGCACGTAAGAGACGTGAATATTAACCAGGTTTCCCTTGCCGACTGTATGTCGAAACTGCGTCAAGGCCTCGACGAAGGGCATGCTCTCAATATCACCAACCGTACCACCCTATCAAGCGCGGGTTAGATTCATGAAATCCATTTACATACTCATGGAAATATCGATTAGATAGTTGATGATGGATACCGTGACAACATACTAGTTCGACTACGAAGTGAGACGAGTCAGTACTCGAAGCCGTGAGAAAGGGCTAAGTATACGTACTGATACAGACATCAGGCTCTTCACCACTATCGTCGACTGGTATCTTTGCTACACGTTGGATCCAGTCCTGGATAGCGTCCGTAATATGGGGTACCACCTGGACAGTGCGACCTATATAATCGCCCTTCCGTTCCCGTTCAATGACAGCCCTTCAGCGAACATACCGTCAGCACGGGGTAAATCAGGAGGCATGGTACAGAGCGACAGACTTGTAGATCTTGCCAGTCGTGATGTTGTTCTCGTTGGTGAGGTTTAAGTTAAGGTAGCGTTCATAGTTTCCGAGGTCTAGGTCGGATTCACCTCCATCCTATTTCACGTTAGCAAGGCCATGAGTCTATAATCTCAATAATGAGAGAGACCACCTTTAAGACGAAACATTCCCCATGCCTTGATCAACCGCTCTTATTAGTCTTACTATGCACATGCTGCCCTAGACACCTCACTTACTCGAGCGGTCCCAGCGTCCCAGCGTCCACATTCAAATAGGGGTCGATTTTAATCGCCTGGAGTCGATGTAGTTAGTATGAAGGACAAGCTCGTATGGGTTACACCACTTCTCATACCGTAACCTTCAGCCCTGTAGTCTTGAGCAACAGCCCAGAGGAGGATGCTTTGAAGAGGTCAGCAGGCTAGGAACAGAATAAGGCTCCTGCGGTGTCCCTAATACCTATAATGCCTATTGGGATTTGAAGTTAGCGAGCATATATGACTTCACTATGAAGTGAGCAAGGAGAGGTGTAAAGATTGTTGTATGTTCGAATGCTGGATAACCTCGCGGCTACCCTCCCAACAAGACAATTATGAGGGGGTATTCAAAAAGATAAAGGAAGAAAGAAGATAGCCATACCTTTTCCAATGCCACTAATGACACCACCACTAACCAGCACGTACTTCATCCTGGCAATGCAGGACGAAGGCAGGAAGATGTAGACGTACGACGTCTGTGCCGAATACAGGCAAAAAACTGCCTTTTGTGAGGAAACTGTGAGAAGAACAATGAGTAAGGAAAGGGATGTGAGAAGGACACGATCAAAAGACTCTAGGAAAGTATCTGGAAATTTGGAAGTTTCCCATAGAGTAAGTCGAAGATGCAAAATAAAAGTAACTAAAAAAAGTTTATCGCCTTATTATTGATCAACTGTATGTACATGAACCCCACCATTGATTAGATAACTTTATTCAGTTTAGGAAGGCGGTGAATGATCCGTACCTAGGTACGTGCCTAATTTAGATATGTATGCACATGTACGTACCTAATGGGTGGGGCAGATGTGGCCCACACAGACCCTTTTTTTTAATCTTTTGGAGGGGGGGAGGGGTGATGTTAGAATCTTAGGACCCAAAACCCAATTCACAATTACTGAATGTGACTCAAAGCTTCCTCTCCCACTAGCAACGTGTAATAGCACTAGAACTTTGCTTTTCAGCACCCCTTCCTCAAACCGCAACTGCACATGAGAACGAGACAAAAGATATCTTGTAGATGAGCATGGCCTCCTCGACAGTGAGCTCCTCTCCGCCCGGGGACCTCACCAGCCAGATCCTCCAGGCCCTCGACAAGACCTCGCCGCTCCTCTCTGCCGAAGCCTTCCCCACATCTGGCTTCGTCGAGGTGAAAGCAGCCCTGGATCGATTGGCATCGCGTGAGATGGTCACCTACGACACAATAGAACGGGAAGAGGCCATTCTGGAACCCGAGGGCGAGCAGATTGCCGCCAATGGCAGTCATGAGGCCCGCGTATTCGAGGCCCTGCGCACTGCTGTCGACGGCCTTACCCTGCAGGATTTGGAGAAGACGATTGGCGACAAGAACGTTGTCAAAATTGGACAGGGAAGGGCATTCAAGGAGAAGTGGATATCCAAGACTAAGGGTGCGTGTGGACACGACGTTCTACGTCAGCTAATAACGTATCTGATGCTTACTTATGTCTCTGCAGATGGGAAGTTCAAGGCCGCGATGGACTCGATACAGGATGTCACCAAGGAGCAGATGCAAACCATCAAAGAGATACGAACCTACCCTGACGCGAAACTTCTCGCCGATTTAAAGAAGCGGAAGCTCATTAGGATGCAAAAGATCATCAGCTTCAGGATCCACAAAGGTCCCAAGTTTGCCCTCAAGATTCCCGAGGAAGCTACCGACCTAACCGCCGATATGATCGCCACGGGCTCGTGGAAGACGGCCACGTTCAAACCGTATAATTTCAGAGCCTCGGGTGCGGACCAGCGATCAGGCGCTTTGCATCCGCTTAACAAAGTCCGCGCCGAGTTCAGGCAAATATTTTTCGAGATGGGTTTCGAGGAGATGCCTACTGATAAGTAGGTTCATGCTATAGACAGAGTTTTAATCAGATCTCAGCTAACTTGCCCCCTTTCCAGGTTCGTCGAGTCAGGTTTCTGGAATTTTGATGCTCTCTTTGTGCCTCAGCAGCACCCAGCGCGCGATCTGCAAGATACAGTATGCTATTCCGCCATTTGATTTCTCAATGTTGTCTTCCCACTCGCGCATATCAGAGTTGCACTTTTATCCATTGGATCCTCTCTTGCCTCTTACGAGCAAGTTCCGACGGGGTATTTGTGTCATGATTTACACCACCATACCTTATCAATGTTAATGGCTTCTGACACTTTCGTACAATAGTTCTATATTTCCGATCCTGAGGCCGCTGACATGCCGCGAGCAACATCGCCGGACGACAAAAAGGACTACGGCGCGTATTGGGAGAACGTGAAGGCGGTCCATCAGGTGGGTATTCTCTAGTTATTATCGCCTTTCGCTTGAATTGCTCAGAACTCGAATTGGTTTCTTTACACGCTGCAATCTTCTCTTTCTTGATATGTGAAGAGATGCTGACTTCGCTGGGAAATAGAACGGCAAGTACGGTTCCATTGGTTACCGTTATCCTTGGTCGGGAGATGAGTCATTACGGCTGGTGCTGCGTACACATACGACCGCCATCAGCGCAAACATGCTTCATAAACT
The DNA here is from genome assembly GCA_022578575.1 of Hypoxylon sp. FL0543. NCBI lineage: Eukaryota > Fungi > Ascomycota > Sordariomycetes > Xylariales > Hypoxylaceae > Hypoxylon > Hypoxylon sp. FL0543. The sequence continues at coordinate 872,114 of MU394003.1, forward strand.
AGCAGCTAAGAAGGGACTCGACGGGCGCCCACCGCCAGCGCGTTATTTCTCGATCGACCGAGTGTTCCGTAACGAAAGCGTTGATGCAACGCATCTAGCCGAGTTCCACCAGGTCGAGGGTGTCATTGCAGACACAGACCTGACTCTAGGTGGCCTCATGGAAGTAGGTTTATAAAATTATTCCACGTCGTTTATCGATCACGAACCCTAGGTCGGTGGCTGACTCGATTCAGTTTATGGACATTTTCTTCGGCAAGATGGGCATAACGGACCTCAAATATAAGCCAGCGTATAACCCCTGTGCGTAATTCCCTGGAAAATTCCGAGTTCCCGCCCAGCACATCTGGGAACTCTCTATTATCGTTCCTGGATAATTCTGACATTCACTAGACACTGAACCCAGCATGGAGATCTTCTCGTATCGTACGTGTCCCCCTGCTTGCCCTCTTCTGCTTGTATATTCTTTGTTATGCTTCTCTCGGTGTGACTAAACGGTAATCACAGATAAGGGCCTCGGTAAACTCATTGAAATAGGAAATAGCGGAATGTTCCGTCCTGAAATGTTGGAGGCGATGGGTTTTCCGTACGTATTTTTAAACCTGGGCTGTTTTGCCGCCTGGTTAATCCATACTCTTATTTTGAGAATTCTCTAACTTCTATGGCAGCAAGGATACACGCGTATACGGTTGGGGGCTTTCGTTGGAACGGCCGACGATGATTAAATATGGAATCTCAAATATTCGCGAGTTGCTAGGCCATAAGGTAGATTTGAACTTCGTGCAGAGTAGCCCGGCTGTGCGCTTAGACAAAGATTAAGGGAAGGTTGGATCAGTTTCGAAATAATTGACGGCCAATGATCTCGGGCTTAATGTTCTACAATAGGCAGAAACGGGACGGCCCGACAACAACTCTCCGTGCAGTTTATTACGCCTGGCACTACACCACCAACACGTAACGTGGTAAGAAAGCTACCTTAGGTACTGATGGGGACATAAAATTAAGGGTGCAGATCACCAATCACTCAATAAAGGCTTACTATCATTCGACCAGAACTACATGTTCCCCTATTACCGGCATTCCGCAGCGTCGAGTCTAGGGCCCATCTGCAGACTTGGCGGCATAGTTCATTGATCTAACTCCTAACCTAACACGACTACCTGGGCAGACCATAATCGAACTGCTAACATAGAATAATTGGCCCCGAAAGATGTCTTGGGGGGAAAGACAAGACAAGAACACTTATTTGAAGAGGACCGGAAGGCAGAAGAGGCAAAAATCAAGATGCACGGATAGCTTCTTAGTGATGGTAGTTATAATTAGGGGTTTAGAAGGGGCACATTGCTAGACATTATGCTGAGAATCAGCCTCCCGCTGTTAACAATCCAATGGTACTGTTGGAATTTTGATAATGATATATTTAACGCCGATAGGGCGTCTAAAAGCACAGTTAAACCGGTAACTATTTAGGCGTGTAAGTGGAATTTGGCATCAGATCTAGGTATAATAACCTACTACACTAGGGCCGAAGAAAAGCGCCAGTTCATATCACAAGGGTGAAAGATAATCTCGGTCAAAAGTCCGATTGCAACCACTGACACACAGGAACCTCTCTATTTGTCACCTTTTTGTTTTACCCTCTATAGGTCGGTGAAAACTCGAGATGATATATATAGGTAGGTACATAGGTTATATATAAAGCTAGGTATGTCACGAGGCCAACCAATCAGGAAGGGAGAAGCAACGTTGTTCCGCGAGGAACTATGAATCCATCTAAGGGGAGGAGTCCTTCGTACATATGGTGAGGGTCTCTTTGTCCTGCTGTCTCAGATCCCGTAGGGATAACTCCTGACAAGGTAATGATAAACCATTTTGAGTTTGAGCACAAGTGTAATTTGTAAGATACCTAATAAAAACTCGGTCCTCTCTAAAGTCAATATCCACATGTTGGCCACGGGGCGTCGATAACAAAATCTGCCCACTCAAATTTCCAGCGTCAAAATGCCTCTTTGATCTGCCCGGTTTCCTTGCAAAGCTGTTGACAATGCTAACGTCAGCTAGACGCATACTACCTACCTATTCAAACGCTTGGTAGTTCCTCGCCTAATACGACGTACAGGCTATCGCGGCCCGTGCCAGGCATCCAAGGGACGTATCGTTTGACTTGGTAGCTGTTATATCATCAGTATCAGACCTATTGCCATTTTCTCCTTAACAGTGACTATTTCTGCTCACTGCCAATTAATAATACCCGAGCATTCAAATTTGCAGCTCGCGATGAACCTTTGTATTTCGTGAGCACAGCTGCGAGTCTCGCCGAGCTGGATGAGCTGCGGCTCCAACGCCTCGAAATCCAAGTAGGCCTGGTGAGCGACTCTGGCCGCTTCGTCGATGGCTTCTTGAGGGGTAAGTCCTTTATGGTAGACGAGAAGCGGTACGTAATTGTCGACATGTTTACATTGCTATATTCGTTAGCCACTTGTAGAGTATCGAGAGGGGCGGTTGTAGTTACGATTTCATGTCGTACGGATGCGATGTCATTGATACTATTTGCTATTAGTATGTCTGCGTTTTCCAGTTTTAACCACAAGGGACCAGCGTCTCCATTAGATCAGTTCAATTCAAATGACTGCATTCTAGCAACGTTATTCAATTCAGATCAGGTTTTCGTAGGCTTCGAATAAGTTGACGAATTTCCAGATCTGGTCTGACACAAATACGGGCAACCAGACAAAGAAATATTGTGTGACAGCCTGGGATGTATCTGAATTGACCAGTGTGCCTGCAAGTCGGGCAGTCCAGTTTTCAATCTGATCTGATGGAGACTCTGTAAGGATACCTACACCCAGATAATGATATCGGTCAGATCCGCGGCTTTTCTAACTAGTTCGTGGTCGAAGAACCAATCTGGAAAGGCGACCATATCGGCATACCTGAGATTGCATTAGCATGACAACCTTGACATTAGAAGGGAGAAAACCTCAGGCAGTCTAGAAGAGAAAGTATCAATTATCACGTGGCCTCCAAGACATGAGGCGTTGCCATAATAGAGTAGCCGTTGAAAGGATCAAACAGAAATTAACTAACAAACAAATAAATCTCGGGCTATAATTGCGGATTTCATTCTGCTCAATAAAAATAGGAACGGAGAACATCGGCTACTCACAGGACACATGCTAGAGTCGTCAACGAACCCGACGAGTCCATTCGCATTTTCCGGTACGTGTCAAGGTCCAGTATGCTGTTCGCCTCAAACTCCTGTTGAACACGAGAAATGGCTATACAGGTGTCCGAGAAGACCTTGAAAAGCCAGTCCTTCAACGAGGCTAAGACACACGTCAGCAATTTGTCCATGCTCGTTCTATACAGCTTGGTCAACGAGTGAGAATTACGCGAAACGCAATTTTCTCCCACAACAGCTCCCCACTCGTGGACCGATTGAGCGGTAAGGTATCTGGGGGAGATCTCGGTAGGGTTGACACTCCTTGGGTGCTCGTTGTATAAGCTCTGACGGAATATCTCTATTGTCTCGTCTCTGTGAGCAATTACCTCCTCGGGCCTGTTGTCGAATTCGCCAAAATCATGGGCTACAAATAGTAAGATATTGTCAATGAGCTTGTGAGTATGAATTTCTATGGCGCATATATCTCACCGTCATCCCAGTAAAATGTCTGCGACAATGTCAACACTTTCGCCTCGGCGAGGTCCAGCAACAATGAAATAACTTTGCAACACTCACCCAAGCAGCCCACTTAGCAACGATCAACTGCCCCTCGAAGGTAGCTCTTGGGGCAGCTGATCTTGCAAAGAGACAAGGGTCGATTACACGGTTACGCTTGAGGCTTGTTGGGTCTTTGATCCATCTTCAAAGAGCTGAGAAACAGAACAATGACAAGGACAGGGTAAGATCGTTCTACCTTGATCGCCAAAATTCTACTTCCCTCTCCATATTCCCATCCCAAGGGGATATCTCCACGTCCCAGGGGCAGAGCGCTAGCAGGTCTGGGATCTTGACCTTCCGGCCCATGCACTTAGCAAGAAGGGCTTCAACATCCGCTTGGTTATTCGCTTTCGACATCTCAAAGGCGATTCTGATAAGAGTGTGGCTACGGGGTGGATACAGCAACAATCATGTATAATTACCACGTAGCAGTATGTGGGCATTAGGTGAATGACCATCGATATCTGTATCTTCATGACCTAGGATCTTTTATATCTCCATCACATAAAGGATATATAGCTGGTGAGCTTCCATACAGCTGCCTACAAATCATATTAGGCACTATATCCAACCTTTGACTCCAATGCATACGGGATGCAAAGAGCCAGCAGCCATTGTCGTTGTTACCGCAAGGTTGGATACTAGTATCTTTGACCGTGGTGTGATTTGGCTTGTTAGTGTCCTGTGCAGTTACGGGATCGAGGCCAGGGAGACTTGATTCCAAAGAACAAGCAAAACTTAGATATTAGTTTATAACGCGTGGTCGATTGTAGTGTTATGGCTCCTTTGTCTGCCCCCTTTCTCCTTTCAGCGCTTCTCACATGATTCAATCAGTTTATGTTAAGTTACTGATAGAGCTTTCCTAACCGTCTTACAAGTCAAAGAAATCTTAACACCAAGTTAATGGTAAGTCGCTTTTAACTCTTAAGGATTTGTTAATGAAGTAATTACTAAGATTCTACTAGTGTAAGAGATTGGGACCAGGTGGCAGACGATGATTAATAGAGGGTATTAGGACAAGACTAAAGCTTAGAGAAGAAGAGAAGAGAGAGGAGAGGCTCCTCCTATATCGCCCTGATCGCCTTGATCAACCTAATCTCTTAATTGCTTGCAGCTGCAAGCAATCAAAATGACTGCATCCCTTATCTCCTTCCAATATCTTTGATCTGGCCTTGGCAGAAATATAGGGCAGACCGTAAGAGCAAACCCGCTAATTATCTCAGCGAGCTTAGACCATAGTTTTTCTCCAGCCACAGCACTATGGCTGCTTGTGAGGGGGTTGAACCAGGTGACATACGATGGTTGAATGAGTATGTATTGGTAGTAAGACTAAAGCTTAAAGAGAGAAGAGAGAGAGAGGAGAGCCTCCTGCTATATCGACCTGAGCTATCTGATCTCTTTGATTGCTTACAGCGGTAAGCAATCAAAGATACTCATCGCGATGCATCTAAAGATGCATCTCTAGGTGTATCTCCTTTATCTCAGCAAGCTCAGACTTAAACTTTTTAAGTAACGCAGGCTTTGCCCACGCCTGCTCCAGCCATAACGCATGGCCTGTGCTTATTATATTTATGGGGCATATGCTTATTATTTAAAAAGTTTTAATCTAAGTTTAAATAGTAAAAAAATAAGTTAAATATGCTATATTTTAATTAATATTTACCTTTTATAAGTTATAACTTTATAATAATATATTAAATTACATTAAAAATATTTTAAAGTTAAATATATAGTTTATAAAACTTTTTATTTTTTAAGCTATTTAAAAATGTTAATATAGGTATATTTTAGTAAAAAAGGTAATAAAGTTAAGTAAATTAAACTTTATTTTTAAGATTATTTTTAAGATTTTTAAGCTTATTAAAACTTAATAACTATATATTAAATAATTATTAAAAAATATTTTAAAAATAAGTAATTTATAAAAGGGTTAAATTAAGTAATATATAATGGTTAAATAAGTATGTATTAGTATAAAATTAAAGCTTTAAAAAAAGCCTTTTTAAAAAAAGCTTTTTTATATTAACCTTAATTATTTTAATTTTTTAAATACTTATCGTAATGTATTTAAAAATGCATTTTTCTTTATTTTATTTTTACCTTTTTTAACTTAGCCTTAATAAGGCTTTAATAAGGCTAAAGCTTTATAACTATTTCTTTTTTAAAGCGTTTATTTTAAGCGTTAATAAGGTTTAAATTTCTTTTTATACGTTAATAAGGTTTTATTTAAATTTAACCTTTTTAAACCTTTTTTAGCTTTTTTATATTATTTAATTCTTTTTTACGTGTAATATATCTTTTTATAAACCTATTAATTATACTTAAAAGGTTATTTTATTTACTTTATTAAGTATATAATATTATTATTATGCTTTTATTTTTTAATAATTTTTTTTAATTTTTTTAATTTTTTAAATTATTATTATTATTATTATTATTATTATTATTATTATTATTATTATTATTATTATTATTATTATTATTATTATTATTATTATTATTATTAT
>MU394004.1:600000-864993 GCA_022578575.1 Hypoxylon sp. FL0543
GATTTTAGTTCTACTGGGCGTCGTAAGGACATTATACGGGCATGCCAATCCAAGAGATGAGTTGCGAAGGTTGGAAGGGAAGGACGGGACGAGTAAGATGTGAAGAAGAAGGCACCTAGGAATATCTAAGTACCTAGGCACACAAGTCAAGGGCGTTATGATAAACATCAATAATCTCAGGAAGCCTGGGCTGCCATGTAAGACGCGACGAGTTCGCTACTTCACAGGTAGGGTTGACTCAGTTTGAAGAAGTCGATAAGATGTTGAAGATGTAAACTTACCTGAAAGTATTCTCCACGGTCTTGACTGTTTTGAATTGTATGTAGTCAGGTCGCGTTGGTTGAGTCTGCGAAGTATAGAATGTCTAGAGGGAAAACAAGAAAGTGTAGGACTTTGCGAAGTCTCGAAAGTTTGTTTTACAAAGGAGAAGTTTACCTTCGCGCCTACCGACGCACTGTCCCAAATTGACAGGTGCGAAGCGAATAGAATCTTGAGTATTCCTGGGTTGAGATATCTTGAATACCTACCTGGCAAGTAGGTGGATATGATGTAGGCGTGAGGAATTGTGAAGTGGTGAACCTGAGCACTTCGGTTGCGGTTAATCAGGCAAGTACGCCGCAGCCCATTGATTTGCCTCAAGTCTCAATATGTAGGAACGATTTGGGTCGCGTCGCCGTTGCTCCAGCGGTGGCCTTCTTCGTATGTAGGTGGTTTGTTAGGCAGACAGTCCATTTCCCATGTACCTAAGGTAGGCAGTTGCCTGGATGTGCAGATAGATGCACTGCGGGTTCCTTGTGTAACGGCGAAGACAGGCAACACCCAAACTCAATACAGCCAAATTACCTAAGATACATGTACCTACCTACTACATACTTTCCTCTGCTCCAGTAATCAGGTACCTACCATTTGATTTTGTGGAAGGTGCAAGCACATGACCGAGCAGCCGAGATATAAGAACAGTATTCTACCTATTTCTTGACTCTCACTACTGAGCGAAACCATGACAATGTATATTGACCAATCAACTAATACGGAATATAATAGATACCATGTTCAATTGAGCTATGCCTTTGAGAGAAGAATGCGGCTATTGCCAGGAGGTAATAAACGTGCCTTGAAATACATAAAGAACAGGGGAGCAACGAACCCAGCTGAACGGGATATGTGGATCTTAGCGCCAACCTTGTCTCGCGGGGGTTGTTTCATCTCCAGCTACATAGGTATCAATGTATCATTGAACCTACCCCCACCAAGCCCCACCGACAATGTACCTGGTGCGTATTACATAAGCACAGCTCCAGTAGCAGCGTTAGCGCAAATCATCTGGCGGCATTCCAGACTTCAACAATCATGCACATTCAAGCACGTATCAAGTCTGCAGGGCTGCGCCGAAGCTACAAGGCTATGCCAGTTGCTAAACCAACAATTTCATAGAAGCACATTCTCTTGCATCATGTCTTGGGAGTCTAAAACCGCTGCCAGGCGGCGTCAGAACAGCTCCGTCAGCTCTAGGACACTACCGCATCATATACGACAACAGTCGAAACAACCGCCGCAACCCAAGTCCCAGCATGTTACCGATCCATTCCTTCAGAGCTTCCTTTCTCCATCATTCGACCCGGCTGAGTATCTAAATGCGTCGCTGCCACCACTCCAACCTTCAACGTCTTCAATAAGTCGGACGACGGAAAGTGCAGTTCCTTTGGCGGAGTTGTCTACCCAAGCTCAAACGCAACTCTCCCAATTGAATGCCCACACAACGAGGTTGACGAACACCTTGACGCAATTGACAGATGATATATTACGGAGTGGGAGCCGGTTGGCATACGAGGTTGAACTCCTACGAGGCGAGGCATTGAGCTTATCGGAAACGATGTCAGATAGTCTACATGAGGAAATAGCAAAGTTCATCCCGAATGGCATACAGGGACAACCAGATTCGAAGGCCAACGGGGCGAGTCCAGCCGCTCAGAGACGATCATCCGAGGTTACAGCTCCCACAAACCTGGAATCCATTCCGCAAGATGGCAGCAGCCAGGATCCAGCGTACATAAGTCAACTGCAAACCCTAGCGCTAGTACGTTCACGATTGGATACTGTGGTGAAGACATTTGGCGAGGCTATGGAATTTGTATTTCCACCGTCCGAGCTTTCAGTCAGCTCATCATTTTTATCTGTTTCGGCGCCGGAGCCTGGAAAGGAGGCGCATAGTACGGAAGAGAAGGGACAACAAGTTCTGAAACAGCTCAGGGAAGAGATATCGGGGCTGCTCACAAAAAGCGGCGATCCTGTCGAAGGAATCGAAAAGGCGGCACACCGCATAGAAGAGCTCAAGGAGTTGACGAAAGTATGGAAAGGAACGGCGGAGGAAAAGGGGAGAACAAAATTCATCGACAGCCTCGCTAAGATGGTAGAGGATCGACACAAGGAACTGCTGCGGGAGGTGGAACAGAACGGACGCCGCGATGGAAAAGCAGAAGTAAGTAATGGTTCCAGAAAAGCTGCCTCCGGCTCCGACGGGGGTGGTATGGAAAGTAAACCTCTCTATGGTATAATGAGCCAGTTACAGAGACTTCGCGCTGGCCTATAACAAATCAGAAGACCAGACTAGTCGTCACGCCCTTCTTATTGCAACTTGCACAGATGCAATGTGGATAGCCAGATATGTCTACGGGAGTAACTCACGCCTGTGGGAATGAACGAGCACTCCTGTTTAGTGCGATTAGGAACATCCATGTGTGATCTTCATTTCCTTTTACAATGGATCTGTGGCTCATGCCATTAAATAGGGGTTACTTTTCGAGCTCTTCCAGACATCACTATAGCTCGATGTTGGTTCTCTCCCGCCAAAATCATTGCGGAGCACAGTTGTGCTCCCGTCTCTTGACTGTAACGCATGTTCATGTGGAGGAGCCAATCATCGTGCTCATTAGTGCTTCCATACGAGTGGAGCACATCCGTGTTTAAACGACGCCTCAGGTAATGTTGCCAGGGCATGATATTTGACAGCAGCGCGGCTGGATAGCAACCATAGAGCCTCTACTTCATTTACTTATCACCGACACGGTTGTGTTGAGCCTACATTATGCTGAACTCCTACTTTGATTCGATATCTTGGTTGGTCAACAGAATAGAGGACAGTTGTGCCTTCGCCAAAATAATGAATAAAAGATCAATCATATATAACAGAACGGCGGTGAGGGATGACAGGAACAGATTTGACTAGAATTATTGAACCCTATGACCAAAATCATCTGCCGAATCCTGTTGCAGACTACTCAATGTCGCCGAGATTTAATCCTCCGATTACTGGCTCGGACAGCGGCAAGTAGGTCAAGCAACCTATGGCTTACCTAAGGGGGCTAGAGTTTACAAAAGCTGTGATTCTGAACTAATGAAGACGATATAGAACAGCTGAAACCTCGTATCCGTCGTACAGCTTAGGTACATATCTGCGAAATCCGCCCATATCAGCAACCGAGCGACTGCTCGCAAACCAGACGTCGATTACTCCGGCAGACAGTGAGAAGAAGACAAGAACAGAGCTTGAAACCTGGAGTTCCAATTTTGATAGAGCAGCAAAATCTGGAGGGCAGTATGGAAAATGAATGGTGGAGTTCGAAGACCAAAAAGAATGAGAACCTGTGGTTGAGGTGGTGATAACCTGGAAGGGAGGCTTTTAAATGTAGCCGTGTAGGTACCTCATCCACCAAAAATTGCAGGTGGGCATGGTGGGGAGACCCTGGCTGCCTGGGGGTTCTGCAGGTACCCAGGTACTTGTACTCCACTGTCGACGAAGGGTCCATCCAACTTACATCTTCGGCATAAAAAAATTGGCTTGACAAGCTCATCTTTCACATCTTCAACTCCCTTTCAATACTGTGACATATTACCAAGCCCTTTGATCCTCTATACCAAAGGCTCATTGGTATAGACTGCCAAGATGAAGATCTTAGATGCCCAAGACGCTGTGTTGACCAATGTCGAAGTCCACACATTTTTGAGCAACCAAGCGAAGCAATATCATGACCAGAAGCGCAAGGGTCCCGCTAACCTGGAGACAGTGCGCAAAGAGGTACGATGAAATCGCATACATCTGTAGTATACGTAAATCTCTTTCTAATGACCGTATTATAGGTGCTGCAATATTTCGAGTCTCCTCCAGCTCCCCTAAGTCAAAAGCCAATGCCTTTTGACACTACAGCGATCCCTGAGCTGATCAAGAGACTGCGCGACTATGACATCTCCAAGGGGGAATGCATCATGATCTTGAACATCCGGCCCTCTAACATCCCAGTTCTCAATACTGTCATTGAGGACATGGAAGACCGCTTCAATGGTGACCAGCAACAAGAAATTCTTGACATTATCGCCGAATTTCTTGGACAATTTCCCCAAGAACCGGAGGGAGACGCTGTGATGGAAACCACTGAAGATGGACAACCTTGAACAAAGTCCTTGTCCGAACATTGTGCGTTGATCACCAACACTACTCGATTTACTGCTCTAACATAATCAACAGCTGCCGGGAGGATTCGAGATCACATGATATACATGAAAGAGTTGCGTGTTTGTAAGGTCAGAGGCAAAAGTACTGCACGCAAAAGCATTCATACGACCACGGGTATTGGGAGTCGACCAAAGCAGGAGAACTTCATCATCCTCTCGCTTTACGAAACTACACATCCACCTTCGCTTTGGCCTCCATCAGCAGTCACCGTTTTAACTGCAGTGGTGCAAATCTCTTCAAATGCAAGCTTCAGAAGTTCACCAGTAACCGCCGAGCACTCGACGTACTTATCCACGCGCATATCCTGGGACACCTTGTACCCTTCCTGAGGGTATATAATTCCATTAGGATTGGTCTCAGATCTCAAATCTCTCTTGAGGCCGACAACGATAACCGGGATACGATCACTAGCCTGGAAATTTGTGCGGAACTGCTTGATCCACTAGCGAAGCAAGGTTAGAGACATAGGGGCTGACAGGTGAAGAAGGTGATACTCACGATCCTCTGCATGTTGATGAGACTTAGTCTTTGACTGATATCATAGCATATCAAGACCAAATCTGGCTCGAGCAGACGCCAGTCTTCAGGACATGATGTATCATAAAATTCAAGGCGATACGTGTGCCTTCGGTTTCGCAACTCGAAAATAAAGGGCTGGTCGATATCTCGCAATAGAGTGATCATAGCATGACCATCAAGGCCATTGACTCCCCTACTAATTCGACTACGTAGACTCCGCATCAGTAAAAGCGGTGGTAATTGGATGTAGGATAAATGCCACGCACGACAAAAATGTAGTCTTTCCAACTTTCTCGTCCCCTAGGAGAAGGACTCTGATTGTCACCTCATCCATTAACGGCGACTGTCCGATGTAGAAGAATACAACTCAAGTGCACAATTATAAGAGTGACAGAGTGCACGGTGGATAATGCCGCCTGTATTTATTTGCGCTACAAACTGGGGTTCACTTATAGCGCCGAATCAGTGAATGTTCCTTATCGATAAGTCGCCGCAAACTAATATCTACATGTACCTACCTACCTACATTAGCGCGCCGAGGTGGCAGCCAGAGATCATCCTAGAGACCATTGCTCCTCCTAATATGCTTTTATCCAAAACATCGTCACTTAATGCAGTTTCGGCTGAGCGCATATCGGCCTTAATATTCAATTATAAGTAGTAATTATTTTACTAAAAAAAACATATCCCCACTTAAGTGTATGTTACACTTGATATCCAATTGAAATCCTGAGATCATTTCAAATCCTGAGATCATGTCATACATATGCAAATAATGCAAAATATTCTTCGCACTTTGCATAAATATGCATATAAGCAATATCATTTTTTTTGTCAAATCACTTGAAATTCAACACTCATCAGGATTCGAATTCAGGACCTTACAGATTACGGGTTACAGATCTACGGTGGTTTACTAGCTTACTAGTTGAGCTACGTCTACGAAATTACTGATACTGCTCGCGTTGTTTCAGTATATGAGTGTATTCGGGAAGGTGCAGGTGCAATCAACAGTTCAAACGGGTGTCGGGTCAGGAGGAGCTAGGAGCCAGGAGCCAGGAGATTAGATTCAAACGCCGCCAGCCAGGAGACTGATGGATAGCCACAGTTGATTGGTCGAGATCATTTCAGAGCCAAGATCATTTCAGAGGATAAGATCATTTCAGGGCCAAGATCATCTTGAGATTGTCTCAAATTAGACAGCAATTCCGAGAAGAGATAGTCCTGGAAAGTGACACCATCACCAGTATGCAACTATCCCAGAGATCATGTTTGAATTTAGTAATGATATTAATTTAAGGGGATCATCTTATGCAAGTAGACGATCCCTAGGATGATGTTGAGCCACCACCACGGCGCGCTAATGTACACTACTAAGGTACCGGCAAGCAACTTTTACTCACTGCATGTGGTAACTGGTATATAAAACCAAGCGCACACATACGCGACCATCCTCGACACAGACATTTCATAAATTCAGCAAAGAAGACTACTTGGACCTACAAGTAGTTTGAATGAAAGCTCTTCACAACACATTTCATACCCTGCGCCTTTCGAGATCGCTAGGATCTGTCTTCACTGCCTCCCCTTGGGAGGCCCGACGTGGGTTTTTTACAGGAGTCACTACATTCAAAGCCAAGATGGATACCAACAAGTCGTCTTACGAGAAATGGACGAAGAACGCGCTCATACAGCGCATACAGGACCTGGAAGCTGATCTACTCCGTGCTGGTCAGAACCCCCTAGAGACAACTCCCGAAATCACCCAACCCGCGACACTCAAGAGCGCCACTATTACCCCTGATGGCACTACTACTCCATCAAAGAAGAAGAAGGGAGACCGAAAGATTGACCCTTCCAAGTACTCGACTCGTTTTGTCGCCTTTAAGCTGGCTTATCTTGGAAAGAATTATGGCGGCTTCGAGTATGCGGATCACGCAAACCTCCCGTCTATCGAGGAAGAGTTGTGGAAAGCGTTCACGAAAGCTTGCCTGATCTTCCCCGAAAACCCAGACCAAGTGAACTGGGACGCTTGGGAGTACTCCAAGTGTGGACGCACGGATAGGGGTGTGAGTGCTTTCGGGCAGGTAATTACCGTGAGAGTGAGAAGCAATAGACCATTGTCTAAGCCTCAGGAGAGCACAAGCAACACAGCAAAGGAGGCAGGCGAAGATGTCGCGGCCCAGACAGAACCAGCAGATCAAGCATTCGATGACTTTACCGATGAGCTGTCCTATTGCCGAATGCTGAATAAGCTCTTGCCAGCGGACATCAGGATGCTCGCCTGGTGCCCGTCGACGCCTCCTGGGTTCTCCGCCCGACATGACTGCCGGGAACGCCAATACCGCTATTTCTTCACACAGCCAGCGTTCGCGCCACTTCCCAAGAGCCTCGAGAGCCCAGCAACGAGATTCACCACGCAAGTCAAAGGTGGCTGGCTGGATATCGACGCAATGCGCATCGCTGCGAAGAAGTTCGAGGGCACCCACGACTTCCGCAACTTTTGCAAAGTCGACCCAGCCAAGCCTAACATCAAGTTCGAGAGAACTATCATCGAGTGCGATATAGTTGAGGTCAACGATGCCGAAACAGCTCTGCCGTTCTTAGGCCGTGACGAGTTCCGACCCGCCTCTATTTCCGGTGTCGGCCCAGACCAGAAACTGCCAAAAGTCTATTACTTGCACGTACGCGGGACGGCTTTCCTGTGGCACCAAATTCGTTGCATGGTCGCGGTCCTCTTCCTGGTCGGACAGGGCCTGCAGAAGCCGTCGGTAATTGACGAGCTTTTGGACACGGAGGCTGAGCCGAGCCGCCCGAACTACTCCCTCGCCGACGAAACGCCATTGGTGCTGTGGGATTGCGTCTTCCCCAGAGAAGGCCATCCAGAGAATGCCCTCCATTGGGTGTACGTTGGAGAGGACAACCCCTTCAACCAACACGGGGCTACTGGCCTCGTGACGCAGATGTGGGAGTCCTGGCGCGAACGAAAGATGGATGAGTTGCTCGCCAGCCAACTCTTGAACCTTGTGGCATCCCAAGCAGACATCAGTCTCCGCAAGGACAAGAAAGCAGCCCCTTACAGCGCGGCGACCATACGAGTGTTCGAAGGCGGCAATAAGGAGCGCTTGGTTGGCAGGTACCAACCCCTAATGGCAAGACCAAGACTCCTTACGCCGGAGGAAGTCTTCGACCGAGAAGCGAAGAGGAAGAATTTCGCGAACGTGCGAGAGATGCGGGAATCCCTTGCGAAAAGGCCGCGCCGAGAACAGGAAAAGCTACCGGCCGAAGCAGGCGTTCAGGAGGAGGAGGAGGGGGTTGAATAGGCGAGCTTCCATTGGAAGGCCTGGTCCTTGGTGAGGAGGTTGAATAGGGGAGGAAACCGGATTAGGTCAACCTTGCTCCGTTGCTCTATTGCTCTATAGCTGTACCATTAATTAGGCGTAGTTTAGGGAGGCGACAAACGCCTCAGGGGTATCATACTCCTTTAATAGATTCCGGCTGTACGCCTCTTCACTCAGACCTTAATTTCCATAATTTTCATAAGTATTTTTCTAACCCACACAGAAAGGACACAAGCTCCTAGAGCTTGCCATCGCCCGTGGGACCTCCATCGTAGAGACACTCCCTCACGCCCCTCCAGACTTTCTCAAGGATATGCGGGCGCGGTAAGAGCTTCGGAAAGACGACCACGACGTGCTCTTCGCCTTCCACGATAACCACCAGCACATGCCGGACCTCGAAGCCTCGGAACACCTCGTTGATGAAGACATCCTGGATCTTGTCGGTGGGGATGAAGCGCGTCTTCAGGGAGCCGAAGATGGTCGAGCTGCTCGAGCTCGTCTGTATGCCTAGCCCGCGGAGAACGAGCAGGCGCTCCTCGTTGCCGATGCGTAGCGACAGGAGGTATAGCGTGAAGATCGAGCACGGTATCAGGACCCATGGAGGCACGGCCGCGGCGAGGGAGCTGCAGAGGAGCCCGATGCGCGAGTGCAGGACGGTGTGCAGAACCTGCTGGATATAGGCGAAATACCGGATGGTAGGGCTAATATCATGGCTAGCATTGTTACCACCACTGGCCGAATAAGTCGCGGTCGAGTTAATAGAAGCTGTATCCAGTAGTGTAAGTGACGGGGACGTCAGCGCTGTCGAATTGGCAGGGGTGGTCGTCGAAGCATAGGGGCTCTGCGCCCAAGCCGAGTACAGTAGAAGTAGGACGCCGAGAGCGAGCACAAGGCGTAGTAGGTAGATAGCGGCGAGGGCGATGCGCAATGGTAGCGTTAGAGGCGGGACAGTGGACACGATGAACTCGGCCGTAGTAGGGGAGGGACGCCGTGTCCGCAAGTATGGCGCTGTCGTTAACATGGCCGTCGTAGTTTAGCTAGAGTGGCATGTGAAGCATCGAATGCTGTTATGAACAGTCGTGTTCGTGTGCGTGTGCGTAGAATACCAATTTATTTCAGAGTGTTCTTACACTGGTTCTCCTTTGTCTGGGATAATCCTCACTGGCGTAGTGGAAAACATTATAGTAATGTGTTTATGGAACGGCACATCAATGGAAAGCTTGTCGAGCTTGAATATCTTGGAAGCACATGCATCTGAGCTCGATTTCAAGAAGTGGGTACGTACCTGAGCGATCGGGGGTTACAGACACCGACATTACCCTTAACCGAAGCCGAAGTTTAGCCGGCAGTATAGTCATAAGAAATTTTAACACCTATTTGCTAGACTGTAATGGTCAATTGGATGAAGGCGCTTAAAATTCTCTTTACGCTAATCCCAATTCCATAAGAACCCCCGAGGCGCGCCCACTGCAAATGCCGCGGTGATCACCTATCCGCTTGGGTAACCAGTGTTGATTAGGTGGTCCTAGGAAATGGAGAATAACCTTCAGGGAGGTTTCACTCTGCAGAGTCTCTCCACCGTCGCATGGTGTGGTGGATTACGCTGACTCGGGGATTTGGGCTAGCGCAAAGAGATGGAGATTGTCGACTCTTTTTTTCCTTTTTCTATTTCTTTTTATTTCTTTTTTTCTTGTAACGATTTGTATTTCAGTAGATTTACACACTTGTTATTACTGAGATACTCGTTGAACTCTTTTTGAGGCCGCAAAAGACCGTAAAAGAAGTTCTATGGTGACATTCGAACCTGCGACCTTGGAATATCGTCTTGAGTCTTCACGATGGTGGGGCGACACCATGACCTCTCACCATCTTTTTAAGTATTCCCCCTACTTTTCAACATGCGCCAATCTTTACTCGACTATACAACATTGATCACATTCAAATTAAAATAAAGGATAGAATAAGAATCACCCTGAACTCCCATTTGCTAGGCACAAAAACTAAGGTATACTATAATAACAGACAGGCTCTCATCAAAACTAGGGCTTGGCCGAACCACCACCCCTTGAGCCATCACTCAAAGTAGGAAGAAAGTGAGTGAAGAACAAAGATGCCGTGAGGCAGCACCATTCTTGTCGTTAGACTTTTCTCTTCTGGGAACTTATTCGTTTCGTTGCCCTTTCCTTTCCCAGCGTTTCTTCTTCCCTTTGGTCCAGAAGTCATCATCGTCACGCAGGCACCTATACTATAACTGCTGCTGCTGCGTCTTTCTGTACAAACCAACCCGGCTAATATCCTCCGTCTCACCACGAGGGAATTACAGGGTAACAGGGGTTTTCAAGGGTACTAGGTAAGAAGGTAGGTATGTGTCCTTCACGCTTTCCATTTTCGGTATCATCCAAAGTTGCCCTCGTTGTCTTATTTCTTCTGCCCGTCCAGCCCCCCAAAGGTCATAAGTTCGTTATATAAAGGCTCCAGTAAGTGCTCGCGCATGTGGAGTAACAATGGGTATAGATGAATCTTTTCCCGGTATAGAAGAAGTATACAAAGTCATGCAGAAGCGAAAACGTGGCGTTGCTTGGAAAAGAAAGGGGGGGTATTGGTAAAGGTAGAAAAGTAAGGTATCGTGTCGTCAAATTCTTGCCAGTGCTTGCCATTACGTGGGTCGATTCGTTTCCAGGTTCCAAGTCCGTCTGTGGTTGAGTTGGGAATAAATGTTGCATACATGCGCAAAATGGTGGGGCGTTAAGAGGGGGGTTCCGATGTAAGAAGTGGTATCAAATGTGAAGAAGATAGCAAGACGATAGATGAATGAGAATGGGGAACAAGATGAAGGCATAAAAACGCCGGCGCCATGCAAAGGGATGCTGAGATGCAAGAATCCAAAATGCGCGTCGTATATAACTAGAATGCAAGGTGGAACGGAATGTAAAGAAGAGGTATCGAAGAAAAGAGGCGAATAGAAGATAGAATGTAGGGTTAGATCATCTCGCTGGCATGAAGTCCGCTACCAAACTCCCGCTCCTGGTACGCGGCTCGAACCTCGCGGGGATGGCGCTCGATGGGAGTGGGTTGCTGGTTGACGGGAGAGGTGAAGCCGTTGGTGTGCATGCTGACAGGCGGTGCGACGCTCTCGTAAGGAATGTTAGCTGTCTCCGGGGACTTGGTTCGGCCGCCGAGGATGGAGTTGGTTCGACCACGACTGGCAGAGCGCATCCTCTCGGTGACACGACCGATCCGTCCGGCAAGACTGTTATCAGTGAAGCTACCGCCACGGCTGTGACCTCGAACGGGAGA
Organism: Hypoxylon sp. FL0543; assembly: GCA_022578575.1. NCBI lineage: Eukaryota > Fungi > Ascomycota > Sordariomycetes > Xylariales > Hypoxylaceae > Hypoxylon > Hypoxylon sp. FL0543. The sequence continues at coordinate 611,668 of MU394004.1, forward strand.
TGCGACGGAGGGGCTCTGAGTCGGCAAGGGAGGCACGGGAGGTTGCTCGGGGATGGTTAGGGGCGGAGGGGCTGGTGGTCCGTTCTGCTCCTCTTCGTCCATCACGATCTCAATGGTCCCGGAGCCTGAGCCCCGAGAACCGGTATAGACGGCGCCAGGAAGAGGGGCTGGAGGCGGGGGAGGAGGGGTAGCCAGATGCTGCAGCTCCTTCAGAACCGGCGGAGGAGGTGGCGGAGGCGGAATCTGGTCATCTCGAGAAGTCCTCCTCGTGTGTCGGGCAGCTCCCATCGTCTCTTGTATGCCAGGCAGGCCTGCGGCAGCATCGGCGCTCATCTTCCTGGCCGTGATGGATCCCCTACGGGGAGGCTGGTTAGCGGCCTGCATTCCCTGGTTGTGACCGGAGTGAGCGGAATGGGGCGGGTGGTCCTCCGGAATTGGCGCAGACATGCACCGTGGGATGTTGGGCCGCGCGGGTGGAGAGTAGACAGTCGAAGGAAGGAGAGTCAGTGGTGGTGAGGACTCCTCCTTGGATGGGGACTTGCTTGGCGACTTTGTAGGCGATCTAGTCGGGGAGTTTTGGTTAGTCACGGGCCTATCAGGGGAAGGCTGTCCGGAAGATCCCGACGAGGACTTGTAGGCGGCAGGAATCGGTGGGACACTGAGCTTATTGTTCTCAAACTGAAGACGCATAGCCTTGGGGGTCGCTGGCAGACCGATCATCGGGACAGTTCCGCTGCGAGTGTGGGAGCTCCTGTGGGGATCCGCAGTGTGACTCCGAGCGGGAACATCTCTGGGAGGCACGAAGGTCGTCTGGGGGAGCTCAAAGGCGCTCGGTGAGCGGCCCACAATCGGCGACAAGTCATCCGGGTGAGGTATTGGTGGTGCCGAGGGACGACGGGCAAGGGACTTGCGGCGTTCCTCTAGTTCGCGGGCTGCTGCCTCCTTCTTGAGTTGCCGTTCGGCCGATATTAGCTTGAGGTCTCCTGCTCGTGGGGCGTTTGTCTGCTGCTGCTGTGGTTGTGGCTGTGGCTGTTGCTTGGGCACTAGTGGAGGTACCGGTACAGGTTCCTGTTCTTGCTCCGCAGGTGTCTTGTTCCTCCTGCGGCTTTGTGACCGATCCCGAGCTCGGGAGACAGCAGGGGAGGAAGGGTCCTTTTGGCTGCCGCTACGGTTGTGTCGGTTTCTGAATTGTTCCTGCGCCGCGATGGCAGCTCGATAGTCCTCCTCATCGTCCGATGCATAATACTTCATAGGTGCGGACATTGGCAATGGGGATGAGGGGGATCTCATGAGCGAGCCGTCACCACGGTTCTTGCTTCTGCCACGAGGCTCCAGTGTCAAGGCCGGTGGCCGTCGTTCAAGACTCCTCTGGCGACCAGCACGGCTCGAAGCACGACTGGATACCCGAGTGGCCTTGGGTGAGGTTCGCCGGACCTGGCTAGACTTCCGGATAGTGACTGGTTCTCCAGAGTCGAAGTCTTCACTTGGTCCCGTTTCGGATTGCCTCGGCGTACTCAAGTTGATGAGATCTTCAGGAGACATGGGGACAGGAGAAGTGGGGGACCGTTTAGCGGGCTTAGGTGTCCAGTTCCGCGAAACACCCCGACCTCTGTCTTCCGAGCCTTCTCTCGCGATACCCTGGCGATTGCGGCTACTCTCGCGACTTCGGCCATGTCTTTCCTCATGGCGGTGGCGGCTGTTTTCGCGGCTCTTCTCGCGGCTTCGTTGTCTCCTGGAGTAGTGTGAAGCGGTGTCCAGGCTGTGGATGTATTCGTTTGGACCGCGTCCTCCATGTCCTGTCTGGTTGGTTCGGTAGCTTCGTCCTGCACTAGAGTTCGATGTGACGGAGCTAGAAATCGAACCTGGTCCGCGACGACGGCTTGGCCAATGGAAACGGGTGGATGACGCTACAGATTGCTCCGGAGAGGTTATGTCGCTGTTCATAGCAGTCTCGATGGAGTGGAGCTTCAGTTCCATTCCTTCAGGCTTACGCTCTCGCGCACCATTCCGACTTGAGCGGCCTTGTTGCATTAGGGCGGCAAGTGACTGTGGTGATGGCGAAGGCGGAGGAGCATCCTTGTGACGGTGACTATCCTTCATCATCATCGGACTGGCAGTAGAAGCTCTTGGTACAGACATTCCGGTATTGTACTGCTCATCGGTAGAGGTCTTACGCGAGTGGTTGGCATTCGCTTCTGGAACTTGATCGCTTGGAGGCGTTGGCAAATCCCCGTGCTTCAATAGGTTTCGAGGAATAGCGTCGCCTGTGATCTCTCCTATCGAAGGGAGACGTTGACGTCCGAAGCCACCAGGTGTAGGAGGTTTGGCAGTAGCAGGGGTATTGTACGCACTTCGTTGTGAGGGACGAAGGAATGCAGTGCTAGGGTCATTTCCACCTGGAGAAACAGCAGACTCGGCTATTGGAGTAACACCAGCAGCAATGGGAGTCCGACCTCCGTCGCCGCCGGCCGCAAAGAATTTCGCCTTCTTTCCTTGGTCACCAAATGAAGTGATGAGTTTGAGCGCCGAGCTCTTCGCAATGCTACGTTGAGGCCCGCGGTTCAAGCCCGGAGGAGACAACGGCGGGCTTAAAATCTCCGGAATACTTGGGCTCATAGATTGGAAAGTCAGTTGTGCTGCAGATGGAGACGTCCAGGGTTCAGTGGACTCTACACCAGTGCAAGCGAAGCTATTAGATGATGTTAGCAGAGTGTTGTGCTGACCTCGAGATCACATTGGAACGTACCATCGAATCGCCAATTGCTGTTGGCCATGTTGAACAGCAAACTCGCCCCATTTCTTGATGATTTGCGCCTGTCGCTCCCAGACGCTGGGAAAGAAGAGGCAGAGCAGAATGAGAGCTTCCATGTATTTCTTGTGCGAAACATAGATCTCAATGGCATCATTCTGATCACCCATCCCGATCATGATCGTTGCAGCCGCATGAACATCGCCGTTTTCCAAAAGACGCTGTACGTACGCGCGGCCGAGCTTGTGCTGCGAGGCTTGACCACCGATTCCACTTAAAGCCAGCAACATCCAGTCCGACGAAGTCATATTCTCCGACGTCGCCGTCATTACATCCGCATCGATGTCACCGAGCCATTTGGCTAGCAGGATCCGGTTCGGAGAACGTACAGGATGCCGTGACATCTCATCACGAATAAGGTCTTCGACCTCCCTGTTCCACCCGAAGATTATGCTAAGCATCTGCCGCCGGAGATCATCATTGGTTAGACGGGTCTGGTCAGCTAAAGCAACGTGCTTGTAGGGAATATCATGAAGGCGGCTCCTCGTGAACCTGAAGAGATCATGGACCTTGGACTCTTCAGGACTGGGAAGGACTTCGTTCCTCAGCCGGGAAGGCCGACGATGAGAACGCGAAGACGATGTTATGGAAGCGGAGCTTATGCTACTAAGCGAGTAGGCGTCCTTGTCGCCATACGGCGGCATAGCCGAAGACCTGAGAGAAGACCCAGCAGAGATGTACGTATTCTCGGTCATCCCACGTGACATGACCGAAGCTGGATATCGACCGCGAGTGCCAGACCCCTGAGAAGACTTGGAGATGGTCGACTGGCTCCTCGAAGACACCGGACTCGCCGTCATGTACCTCTCCGGCTCAGATGGGTCAGTTGTGGAGTCTGGGCCGCGAGCAAGCCTGGCGAATGGAGAAAGGTGGTCATCGTCGCTCTCAGAAATCTCAGGGTTGATAGGGATCGACGAGTCTGATTCGGAAGTCCCGATGATAACGACGCCCTGCTCAGGCTGCTCCTCTATGGATACTGGCGGAGACGGTGGCAAAAGATTAGCAGGATGCTGGACGTTAGCAACCATCATAGATGGCGTGTTCAGGTCGAACTGTTGGACGGTGTTGTTGGCACCCAGGGTGAATAAGGTGGCACCCGGCCCGTATACGGCCAGGCCGCGGACATGTTCTAGCGTCGGTATGCTGTCATTAGTGACATGCTTGGTGCGAACGTCCCATGAGAGGGTCTCCCTATAACGAATGATATCATCAGCAATGTACCCTTAACCGCGCGCGTAGATGAGCTCATGCACACAGAGCACAGTGGGCCTTACCCTTCCGAATACTGAATGATGCGACCATTCTTGGACCAGCCCATCCAGTTGGGTCCATTCTGATAATTCTCCGTACGTTTCAAGATCCTCACAACCTTGGCGGGATCGTCGCTGTTGAACGACTTGGCCACGCTCCAGACCCTGAGGTCGCCGTCATTGGTCTGCACCGCCAGCATGTCCGACTTTTGCCGGGAAGACGAGGCGTGCCATGCCAGGTTGACAATCGGTGACGGTGCCCTCGACGTGCTCAGATTATGTAAAATTGTGAATCGTGGCTGAAGCGTGGCTATCAGGAGGGAGCCATTTTGATACCTTTGATGTGCATTAGTTAAAGGGGGCGTCCTAGGAGTTACACGGCACTAACGTAGCGGCGAGGGGAGGCGGAAAACTTACCCAATGGCAAAGGTTCTACAATCAGCCGCAGGTGCCAGAGCCGTTACAGGTATCTGATCAATTGTCCGTGCGGATATGTGCTCAGACGTGGTCGGTTCGAAGAGAATGACATTTCCTTGCGTATTGCCTGTAGTCGCGATTAGCCAGGGGGTTCACGATAGCTTCATTGGAGAAGAGGGGCTTACCGAATGCGACGTTTCCGTTCCGCATCCAAGCTGCGCACGTAAGCGTTTCATACGAAGCGAATCTTGCGACTTCATCACCAGTCAACAAGTCCCAGACGATTGCGGTCATGTCCGCATCATAACTGACTACCAACCGTCCAGCTCCAATCTCGCTCTGCGTGTCCACGGCCAGCAAATGTATTTCTGCCGAATGGCGTGAGAATCGCCTCTCGATCGTTAAGCTGTCATGATGTGCGACGACTACCGAGTTACCCTCTGCACGACAAGTCAGCGTCTCTCACCAATGGTAATAACAAAGCTCGGTTCCTACTCACGTCCATATAACAGCATAGAAGCTGTTGCTGCTGTTGGATCAAAGTATCTGACAAGCGTAGTCGGCGACGTGAAGTCTCTCGGCGGCTCGGCAACTACTTTTCCCTTTCTCGAGGAGCGCCCTGCGGAACTGGTGGAGGCATTGCGATGCCTGGGCATCGTCTGGTAGCTCGAGGACGACATTGTTCTGTTGATCACCTAGCAGCGTGTTAATATCACGGTGGCATTCGCTTTCGTCTTAAGCGAATCGGGGAATAGGGCTGCTGGAAAGTCGAGCCTGTGCGCAAATAAAACCCGAAATTGGATCAGCTCACCTCGACTTGCGTGTATATCCGCGAGATGGTAACTCTCCCAGTGTCCAAGCAAGCGGGGGCGCTACACAATTCGGTCCCCGAACATCACACGCAACACCTAGACCTGCCCGTTCCCGGATGAGTCGTTTCTTTCCACGTTCCCGCGTGCCAGAGCTATGGGGTCGTCTCCACGAGAACTAGATGCGCAATTAGCTCGAGGGACGGTCGTCGGGTTCCACGATAGCACGCTGCTATGTTGCGCCGGCTCGGAAGGGTGCTGATGCTTCCTTTTTCTCTTCGCAGACCCTGAGAGGATGAATGTTTGTAGAGGTTAGGAAGTTTGAGGAGGAAGATCAAAGGTGGAGAGAGAATCGGGTATGTAGCACAGAGGCGTGTTAATCCGATTATTTCCTCGTGGGAGCGTGCTACAGTAGCGGCAGTGTCACTATATTTGAATCAGAATGGCTTGGAGAAGGGCCTGTCTACTGCATATGATCCTGGGCCGTGTATACATGGAAGGGGACGACCGACGTTGAATAAGAGGCGAGGAAGTAGAAGAAAACGGCAAGCTCGGTCGATGGCTTTGGGGGGGTGTGCGAGAGCAAATAAGACGTGTATCGCTGTCAAGAGGTCCAGCGCCTAAAGAGGAGTTGTTCTGAGCTCTCAATGGCCCAGATCGCATATACTACGTAGTAAAGAACCGAGCGGCCATATCTAGAGCGGATACGGGTCCGGCTAAGCCCAGGTTTACATACAGTGGCAGCATCTCGCAGGGGTCTGATCAGCCATCGCCTGCCGAATGGACAGGGTACAGTTCAGGGTAGCAAGGTGATCGAATCGTCCTCAATACAGTAGTGCAATGGATCATGCAAAGACAGGGGACCGGAAGGGTATGGTACAAGGGTATGTACATTGGTATAATTAGCGTCAACCTCTCTCTAACTAGGTACTCTGCGCTCCCGGTTGGTGCATTGAGGCTCGTCCAGCTTCGCCACTTGGCGTAGACGAGCTAGAAATAGGCATATACAGATATGTGAACGTGAGCGACAATAGTGTCACAGATTCTGCCGTGTCTGATCATGCGTTTGAATAACAGGCCGTGGAGGCATTGTTGGGGAGCTCGTGGTAGCAGATATACCTCATAAACCTCGTCTATCTCGGATTATGGGCCCCAAGTTTCGCTAGAGGAACATCGGGGGCGGTTTGAGGTTTAAGGCGCAGCTAGCACCCAAAATCGAGGCTGTCAGAACTCTTGAGTACCTTGCGGTGAGTGGACGTCGTTGCGTAGCATGATACTGTTAAAGTGGCTACAGGCGTTCAGTTGGACAGCATTGTTTCGAAGCATGAATGGCTACCTAGTAGTATGGGTTTGATGATGGTGCTAGCCTAGAGGTATAGCGTAGCTAGGTAGGTATGTAGATAGGACGTTCATTTGGCTATTTTTCTCAGCACTTGAGGAGAATGGCAGCTGTGACATGTGGTTGGGTAAAAAGGTAATGCGCAAGTGGGTTAGCATTGGACAAGTGAGAATGGATGTTGACGAACGTCGTTCCTCGCAGTAGCGCCGACTGTGGTGAGATGGCAGATACGACCTGGGATTGGTCCGTTGCCGGCAAGGGGTGCTGGAGCCGGGCGGGATGATTGGCCATGACGCATTTACTAAGGCTCGGCGCGGCGGTAAAAGTGAGTGACGAGGAACTTCGTTGGTAGACGGATGCAAGGGTCACTTGACGGCGATTCGACTTGACAACCTCCGTACCCTTTTTTTTTAGTGATCCCCTGAAAGAGGAAATAAACCTGGCTAACCTTCTGAAGCTACCGCACAACCATAGGATTTTATAAGGCAAGCATTATATTCCACATGTCTACATACATACTGCGAGCGCACGGAAGCTCATGTTGTTATTATTATTATTATCCCCATTCTTCTCTCCATATCTCTCCACTTTCTCGTTCTCCATCGGACATTTGCCATCTTTCAGGGGGTCGATAGGCTCGTAGTGTATGTGAAGACTCGACCTGACCATAAAGCCATTGTCTACCCCACCAACAATTGATCATCCCATGCACAGCGCACATGGACGTCGTGCCTCTCGCTTCCTCACCGATGGGTACCAGCATCTCCTAACCACGTTACTCACGAATAGTGCGCGCTTCTTTTTCCTTCCTGGGAGCCCAACCTTGAACTAGGGAATTAGGAGCACGGCGTGCCATGCCGTGCCGCCGATGCTAGTCGCTGACTGACGAGTTGGGTCCGTCGTTGAAATATGAATGGGTACCCAGGTGAGATGTTGTTCACAAGCGCACTGGCAGATATGGAAAGTTGAGGCTGGTAGCAGCTAGAACCCGAGCTCGATTAGGAAAGATAGCCAGGTCCAAACATGCATATCACCTCGTCGCGATACTGGAATAGGTATGTGTAAGCATGATCTCAGACATGCTTCAAGCAGTGCGGATGGCATACATGTGTTGGTGGAGTCATGATATAAAGCTACATTAGGTCTCCAAGCCTCCAGCTCATTGCATGTAACCAATACGGTTTCCGATGAGACGTCAACCGTCCATTCCCACAACCGCCTAACCTCTCTAAATCTCATCAATCCAGGTTCCCAACCGACACTCGCCGATGGAAGCCTGGGGCTCTTGTACTACATGTTCGAGACTCGCACGAACACTCTCAATACTATATGTGAAATGCCTCATAATTAGTGAGGTCGTATTCTAGAGCTTCCCGTACAACCCAGCTCCTAGGATCGGTTCGGGGGTTGCAGGTATCGCGCATTAGGAAATTTTTCTCATGTCGACCCCGCAGGTCGTAAGGGGACCGGCCTACATGGTATTGTCCCTATCATACACTGGTTTTGCCATGCGACTTGGGCTAGACTATCAAAAAGCAGCCTCAATTCGAAGTTGGCTGATTACGCATTCTCCTCACCATCCAGTCCCTTGCATGATTGTCATACCCCAAGATACGATGTAAGCCAGGGGTTACCCTGATATTTATTGAATGCTCTCCCACCCCTTTCCCCTCAAAATCTCTTCATCACCGTGGGTTAAGATACCATCGACCCTCCACATCAGCCTTTCAATGGAGTAACCCAGCCCTTTGAAGCGAAATGATGAATACCACCCTACTTTATCGTGAGGCTGCAAATTTTATATCAGGCTGAGAGTTCTAATATGAAGGCAATAGAGTTACTTCGTCCTCGTCAGCATGTTCCCCTCAAACTAACATTGAGCTGCAAACCCCTATAATGTATCAGAGTATGTCATCTTCGTTGTTGGTTGCTAGTCGATAACGCTATAGTTATGATCAACGCAAGGTTGAAATCAATTAACATTTATGACATATAATTGGCGGATCTAGCATAATAGTCATTGGGGATAAGCCACTTCCCCCAGCTCCCAAGCAAAAAGCGGGAAGGAAAAAGGGACGGGAATCTTGCTTCGGCTACGTTCCGTTCCAGCTGCTCGACAGAGACAGTCTACACGGGTTCTCCACATAGTTGAATTGTGCATTAATGGGCCATGTCCATGTAGGGCTATGTCACGACCAACAGCATAAATATCTCAAGCTTCGTTGACGATAAAAACCCTCACGCATGGGCAGGATTTTCCAGGCGAGGTCGCCTCTTTTAAAGCACTGACCTCACCTTAACACAGCATACGAGTCCTCCGAAAATTGATTAGATGTGCAATAAATTGAGGTAAGCTCTGCTTGAACGCTCGTGCGGGGGAGCTCCGAAAGCTCGTCAATCCTATCAAATCACACATCTTGCCATATTATGCCTTAGCTACCTCCTATGTTATCCAAGACCCTTCCATACTACACCTGGGCATTAGTACAAAGTGACAACTACCTACGCCAAATTGAACTCTCCGCGTTTACTCCGACTATATCCCTTTCCTCCTGCTATATAGAGGCTGAGTCTGGTGACCTTGTGCTGATCATATGAAAGGCAAGCTTTATCGTGTCATAGGCTACGAGTCCGATAAAGCTCACTATTAGCGTGAGATAATGGGCGCCACACCGTTGACGATCCTGGCACCTAGCTGCCCAAAACATCAAGTCAACTGTCTGGCTGTAAGACGAAGGTATTGTATCTTTCCCCAGCTCGGTGTGGGGTAGATAATCGCCATCCATTCGAATTCGTCCAGAGCTTCCATGATCAGCCGCTAATTTGGCCTCCAAGCTAGGTCCCTCGGCCAATCTTCCTTCTATCCCACAGAATCCTATGCCTCGAGGAAGTAGTGAAGCGTCCTAAGCGTCTAGAGTGAATCCTCGAGTCAATAGTCCACCGGCGGTCAAGAACCGAGCAAGCAGGGGATTCGGCCGTCAACAAATAGTAGTCGGTCAGGGAAGAATACTTCCGTGATTGGCGTGTCCCTACTTTCACATGGTCGTCGCTCATCCCCCACATCGACTTTACTGGCTGAGCCTGTGATTGAGATTCGTCCCGTCTCTTAGTATGGAATCTCAACCACGTAATGCGCGATACCCGGATTATGCGCTTTTTGAAATGCAATGCTAACCACGCACCCGGTTCTGCTATGTGCCCGCGAATCCACTTTAGGGCAACTATCGATCAGGCATTCACCGACAGACGCAAACACAAACCCTGATGTGCTCGGATTGCTCTCTCTCTCTCTACCCCACCGTCAAGCACTCACATCTTGGTGATATGGTAGCGAACATACCACGGTAAGGTCAGTTAGGGCAAGGGCTTTACCGGCCCCCCCTGTCGCCCATCTCCCATCGCCCACGCTTGGTTAGGAGAGGTCGATCTATTCCGGATGTTGGTGTGCGGCGTGTGTGCCTTATGCGCGCCCAGGCTCATGATGTCCGTCACCGGCACTCCCGCCTGCACGGATCATCACAAACCGGTCGAATCACAAGCCCAAAGTTCGATAGAGTTATTGTAAACGTCTATGTAAGCAAGCCCAGGCGCGCTATTCCGAAGTTGTCTTTCCGGGTGGCTGGAATCGGTCTCCTTGCATCCGCTGAGTCCAACAGAGAATAGCCACAGAATCGTGGCCCGTGTCGGCGACACCTACAACCTGTGGATGTAAGTAATTCATAGCTACATTATCTACGATGACATGGGATTTCACGAGTCGGTCACAAACACGATGGGTATTCTTAGAGATTTGTTTTCATTTTTTAACTTGTTGGACTGCATCATTGTCCCCATTACGAGGTCTCGTACTCCATTCCTGTTTTCCTCTCGCCAAACACAAGCATCATCGTGCATAACCACCGCAGAAAGCGCAGCCAATGAGCCGCCGATCCGGAAATCCTCGTGCGACGTGCCCTGATCTTCCACTCCTGTCCAATCGCGCAGTGCAGCCCGGCGAACCGGGTCATCCGCTGTGACTCGGTCTGGCAATGCCGCTTCATCACTGGCCCGTTCACCCCAGCTCCTCGCGTTGCTCCTTTCGGTAATCCTGCTTTCTAACCTTCCTCACCGCCACCAAAAACAAAATAAAATAATCAATGCCAATGCAAATCTGCATACTTGGAAAAAAGCCCGCTACCAAACCACAACCCTGCTCGGGAAAGCCTCTGGGTGTGCGGAAAGTCTCTTCCCCCCTCCTAATAACGGACGCATCGACGGATGCAACAATCTCCATGCCGCGAAACCGCCTACTGGCCTCAACAGACCAGGTGGCTGAGACGCATTTGCTTTCCCAGGCACAACTCCCAACGTCGGGGGCGCTCCGGCGCGCGCTGTTGGCTCTCATATCTCAACCATACAAAAAGGGGGCGGTGGCGTACGCAACCAGGCGCTAGATTGCCTACATACCCAACTACTGTACTGTAGGTAACCTGCGAGCCGTGGTGTGCCACAACAACAAAATCTGGAGTATCTCCTATCTCCGCACGCAACCATCGCAACCATACGCCATCCGCGTGGCGCGGGACCAAGCCTCATCCGCGCGCGGGCTCCGGCTTGCCTTTTGCTGATGGTGTGCAGTGACTCATCGGGGGTATCGTATTGGGGGGGTGGGTGTGGGTATCAAGGGTATTATTCATGTCTCATCGTAACAATCTTCGTAAATCGTGTGAATCGTAGTTTAGGAAAATAAGATTCCAGAACGTCTGCGGCGGTCAGCTTCCTGCCCAATGCACGCGCTGCAGCGGCGCCTAATCGCGAAGCTAGGAAAAGGGGGGAGGGGGGTTAGGGAAAGGAGCTTACCATTATAGCTTTGCGTCATCTCCACTCCTACTTGGGGCCTCTCATTCTCCCGACTCGGCGATGGCGTCGAGCTGCGCTGCCTTGGTCTTCGGGCTGCTCTTCTTGCTCCCCGAGGAGCCGCGGCGTTGCTTCTTCTGTTGCTGCCGTCGGCGCTCCTTCTCGCTGAGCAGGAACTTGATGGCTTCGCGTTGCATGGCCATCTGCTCGCGCTGCATCTGCAGCAGGTCCGCCTCGTTCACGGCGGCCACGGGCGACGTGGGCGTGGTGCTGCCCGCGCTGGAGACGCTGTGCGCGTCGTCCGAGTCGTCGAAGGGGAATAAGTCGTCGTCGGATAGGTAAGACGTAGCTCGCTGTTCGTGCGAGTCGGTTAAAGACGACCGTTGAGGCCACGAGGGGAACGCGCAGGAGGCCGTGTAAGCCGTGTTGTAGTTTTGCGAGAGATAGCTGCTGGTGGGGATCTCCATCGGCTGAGCTGCCGAGCTCATGGAGCTGTAAGAGCCGTATGGGCTGTACATTTCGAAAGCTCGTGGTAATAATATGCCTTCGTTTGAGAAAAAGGTGTCGAGTTTGTTCGTATAGTATGAGTAGCGTCACCCAAGCTGTTGTGGGTATGAGTCGCGTATAAGTCAGTGCGTGTGGTAGAACCGGTGATGTCGCGTTATAGTAAGAACGTGAAGTTCAGAGCTAGAGCGAGGATGATGACGATGAAGAAGTATTATGTATTACTGCTCTATGGCTATGTATTGAAACTTTTATCTGGGGAATCAAGCAAGGGAAAATAGAGGCATGGGACGGGAGCGCATGGGATGGCCATGAGAACAAATATATACCAAGAAAGGTAGGGATGCGTGTGCGCCGTGTCTGGCGTGGTGGTGGACATGAATCATCGCCGCACGGAGGCAGCAACCAGGACCTTGCTTCTGACTGTTACATGCCCTATTTTCCAGTTTCCCCGTTATTCGCTTCCCCCACGTCGCAAATAATCCCAGCAGACCGCCTGTCATGGATGCGGGCGAAAAGGGGGGTGTGGCTCCCCGGGAAGGGCAAGGAATAGGTGTCAACACCAAGTCAGCCTAGACCGCCTTAACTGGAGGTCAGCTTTGAAACCACCCATTTTGCGCTATTCCAGGCCCTTATGTACACTTTCATTCCCCGAGCCACGTCCCTGCCAATCATCGACGGCCAGGACAAAGTAACGGGTAGACACCGCCATTAGCATGCGTTTCCCAACTACGGACGTACCCAGAGTCGACCAAGCACGAAATCTGTATGTACAACATGTACAGCATTTGCTGGCAGCACGCTGTTGGGCTACCTGGCCTTCTTCCATTCTTCCTGACGGCTTCGTTTGCAGTCCCCACAGGCTTGAATAGGCAGTAGAAGGGAACAAAGGCAAGAATCAGCAGCCAGACCGCGGGATTGCCATGCAGGACCCATTGAACAAGGTCCTTGGATCCGTGGAAACAATGACGATCAGGGTTCAGCAAGTCCCACATTGGTCAGTCTTATCCGACTGCCGCGGCCGGGTCCATCTCCCGCTTCCCAGCACCCATACTAGCAGGTTACCGAGTTACCCAATATCCTAGGCTAGTTAGGCCCGTGTCCAGGTTACAAGGTCTGTTCTCTTTACCGTCCTTATTCGGTCCCAATTTACAGTAAGCCCCGTAACCCGTTCACGGTTCTGGGAAGCTGGGGAGACCAGGATTGTAGATAACCGGAGGTTAATTGTGTGTTGCGTCGCAATAGCAGCTGTGGTTGATTACTGGAAAGTAAAGTAATATACTACATACAATACACAGAACCCTAATACAGCAGAAATGTAAACTCCCATGGCTTCCGACAGATAGCAACAATCCACGAGGTGGTAAGGAAACGGACAGTTGCCGAAAAGTCGCAGGTTAATTCCTGTTGACGGCTAAGGGGGTTGTCTAATAATCTTGCACTTTTGTCTCGCGAATCCTGCTTGCCGAGCCACCGTTTGGCATTTCCTTTTTTGCGGGGAGGATCCGTCACATAATAGTCTCTTACTATTCTCGTCACCACATGACACGCCGTAATATTGTGACGGAGGAGGCGTTCCCTTGGTTGGCCCTCGGGCAGCCATTCACCTCGGGCAGCGAGTTAAAACGGGGGAGGTTCCCACGCCTGTTCCGCTAGCTTGCATTTGATTGCTTTCATTTGGAAACCTCCAAATATTCAATAATACATAGCCAATGTCTATCCCCCTAATTATTTTACTTTCCTTCCCTCGTCTTGTGCCGTCCGAGCGTCGCGGGAGGGGAGAAAGCAACGAAATCCTCGGGATTCGAAAAAGAAAGCTCATTTGGATTGATGCAACGATGGATGGCTGAAAGGCAATAGTTTGCCGTTGCGTTACCTTTTGGGCTTTGCTCTCGCGTCGCGACCATGATTTTGATGACTATGACGACTGTGTTGGTGGCATAGATCATTGCATTTCCTCGCAACTGGTTTCCTTTGCGCCACGGTAGGCGTCAGCAGGTTTCGGGGGGCCTGGGCAATGGGCGTCGACTTGTCTGCCAGTTAGTTGGTCCAACGGATACCCAAAGGTGAGTTGGCTGACCGCAACATTTCGTTGTGCTGGCCAATACCGGCATTTCTCCTTGACCGCTTGCCTTTTACCATGTATACGCTGGTTCGTATAGGTGGGATTTTGCGACCAACCATACCCCCTTGCCAGATTATCTACCCCTAGGTACTTTCGGCGTTTGATTTTCTGCCTAAAAATATGTGCGTAAGAAATCCCAAATCCCAAAGGCGAGATCCCGTAATTACAGTAGGTATGGCCCATGGGGTCTCCGTTTACGATCCTGACTCAGACGCAACACTACATCGGGTTTGACACCGCCCGTAGGATGCTTTAATAATACGGGTGTGTGCCAGTGTGTGCGCACAAGTGTGTATTGTGTGCCTACCATTCTTTCTATATCCGTACAAAAGGGATTCCGAATAATCTCATACGACCGCTGCTTACTCTCTCACTCTACTCATATGTAGGACCAATGTAATCCGGGTTTTGACTGCGCAGCTTGTGATTACAAACCTCGCAAACCATCATGTTTGTTATCATTCCGCGATCATGTCGTTGAGCTTCCCTTTTCCATGCTCATTTCCGGTTCTCGTTGGGCTTGTCGGTGTTTAGCTGCGCACGCATTTTGCCCACCGTTACCCAAATCCATCCACCTCCCGTCAAGGGTAAGTTTACAGTCGGGACTGTGCCTCGATAGGCAGTCGACATGCGCAAATGCGTAGGCAGCGTTGTACACATACGCGCACATACGCGCACTCACACAAAGGAGAACCGGGATGAATAGAGTACTATGGTAGCTACTGTATGAGCGTAGTGGATGCGTGTTACCGCGTCCTCCCTTACCGGAATACTGGTAACAAGCGCCGAAAGATCGGTAGGGTTGCAGCGGCAATGTTCTAGAAAGAAATTTTGAGAGCTTCGGGCCCACGTTGACCGCCTCGTATTGCAGCATGTCGGTACCCATTAGGGCAAATACTGGGAGTTTCCACCGTCTCCTTCGCTCCACGATTCCGAGAGACCACTCAGGATCAACGGTTCCACCTTGTCCACTTAAGGAAACCCCAGACTTTACTGATTTTCCGAACTCTAGGCGGGACGGGTGACGGGACGGCGTCAATAACACCGCGACGGGAAATCATCCGTAGAAGGTTTAGCTGACAATCAATTTAAATAACTAAACTATGACCTAGAAGTTTGTTCGGAAGACCAAATGGGAGAC
Organism: Hypoxylon sp. FL0543; assembly: GCA_022578575.1. NCBI lineage: Eukaryota > Fungi > Ascomycota > Sordariomycetes > Xylariales > Hypoxylaceae > Hypoxylon > Hypoxylon sp. FL0543. The sequence continues at coordinate 626,898 of MU394004.1, forward strand.
TCGTAGATCTTCACCCGATTCAAGGTTCCCGTATGACTCGCGAGTCGCACGCAACGTTTCGCGTCGAATCTACGCGACGGCACGAGAGTTGTTCACAATTCGTGGGAGTGCTTGCCGATGATTTGACCGAGGATAACGAATGAGAATTGCGGCAAAGCGCCTCCTGCCTCCCGAGGCCTGTAATAAACCTCTTCGGCTCACTACTCATGAGTCGCGCCGCAAAATTACCGAAGCTATTGGTGATTCCAACCACTATTGGCGACCGGCACCAACCATTCACTTCGCTACGACGATGTATGTCATGAACACAGAGCTAGACACGAGGCAGAGTCAGGAACTTATCGGAGGCCATCCACCACCACAGCCCGCAGGCACCCGATCCTTCGTCACGAGAAGCCCGCGCAGCCACCTGCGCACCGCCATCAGGCATCAGGCATCAGGATGCACAAGGAAGACTCATAGGTATGTTTCGCCATGTGTAACGCAAATCATGAGGCACACATAAGACATCACTGCGGCGTGGCGATCCATGTACAAATTACAGTATATTCAGATTGAGTGGCTATGGCTGAAACTTGCAATGACTTGTAAGAGCTCGGTATATTCGGATGACTCTAAATGGCAAACATGTGAACTCGACTCTCCTGCCGTGTACATTGTATGCCAGTCTGCGGCGAATAGGCTCCTCTTTATTACCCATTATGATAAGGTGTCTCTGTCGAGTCTCGGCTTTCTACAAGCAAACGCAGAGGAAACTGATCAGAAGTATCTCGCAAGGGATCAACTCGTCAGATATCTGATTGTAGCAGCTGATTAGGACCCAGCTGCCAAGCTTCACGAGTCGATAAGCCCTATATGCGAGTGTTTCCCCTTGCTTCGCATCTGAAAACGCTGTCTCATACCCCAAAAGGATGGTATGTATCTCGCTATCCCTGGCCCAATCCAGCAGGCGCTGACTCGCAGGCTTCCCGATTCCTTCGGAACCCTAAATAGAGTTATTATTACTACACTACCACGATTCTAGCTCCTGGAGAAGCCCCCACAATGTCGATGGAGGATGATGGAGGATGGGGTTGAGCATCGAGACCCCCCGTTCTGGCCGTTACTCACCCCACGCTGGAGTTATTTGTGTTACCCCCATGGCCGTCTTAGTCAGTCTTGTATTATCTCACATAAGAGGTAGGCACTAGATTTAGAAGTCCGGATACCCGTATCTCGATACCGAAGTGTCCGGGAGATTAACTCTCGAGACGCTTCTCGAATAAAAAAAATAATCATAATGTGAACAGGCATGCACGCCGGACACCTCGGATTGTCGTGAGATGAAGCATCTCCGGCAATAAAAGACCTATGGCTTGTATGATAATACCGAAAAAAGACGACGTCAACCTACTGCCTTCTGGTATTCCTCTCTCTTCTCTTGGCTAATTTACTTGCGCTTATTGTCCCTTGGGAAGATTATCGAAATCGGCCCTTACGATGAAAAATCATAAAATATGGCATTCGTGCTGTAGATTCTACACGGGAAGGGCTCATTAACATAAATGGTCATCTGCTCTATAACGCACACTCCGTAGGCCCGATGTAGCTCTCGCCAATACTCATGGAGTAAGTGACTACTTCCGCTTCTTTATATGAGGCCGTCGCGGCAATGTGTAGCTTCCCCATAGCAATATAACAAGCTAAGCTCTCCCCGGATTCGTTTCAATCAGTCCCGAGAAGGAGAAAATAAATATGGGGACTGCTTCTCCAATATTAGATTGGGATTGCGATGCTCGCACTTATTAGTATGGGGTAAGTCTTGGGAGTCGCCACATTTAGGAACATTGTACGCCATGGATGCTGTAGCGTATCCATATGCCCCATAACCGCGCCTGGAATATCGCAATTTTATGTGAGGTGAAGTCGTATGCGAACCGAGTCGAAAATACTATCCTGGCTTATTGCCAGGTCCCAGTCCGTCAGCACAATTCCGGGACGACTCCGAAACTCAGGCGCGCAAGCGACAATACAGATACCATCGATTATTTGGCTATAACTGCTGCGGACCTCAGTTGACATACATATATCAATATCACCTTAGATTACCTTGTTCGTCTTGTATTCGGCGCATACCCGGCATTGCCTTTTGCACTTTGATCGTACACCACATATCTAGGCCAAGGTTGTCGAAGAGTCGCCAATCTAGACGCGACCTCCAATCCCGGGCTCTGTTCTTCACACCCTCGTCTCTCGCTGATCTACGCCAAGCATCAACACAAACTAAGCGCAGCCGAATCATATCTTTCTTATAAACTAACCCTTACTTGCTATGAGTGATAACATCCGCGAATCAGGCTACATTGAACAAGTCTAGAATTCGCGAGCATACGTCGTAAAGGCAAGTCGCACAAAACACATTCCAGAATGGGCGATAGTCTGTTCGAGGGTAAGGTAGGGGATGATGGAACATCATGGCTGCTCTAGAATTCATGGATATCACCGCGGAGGTGCCTCTCGCTTGTGATAGCTAATCTCGAAGCGAAGGGGTTCTTCGTTTGGGATTTCCAATACCAGATGCTTGCTTCTGTTGCGCGCGCTGCGACTCGGAGGAAAACCGCAGAGTCACCGTTGCAATCTTGCAACCCCCGCAGTGCGCTCGACAGCGTTGAAGCCCAATGCCATTAAGGAACGGACTCGACAGGGGCATAGCGTTCGCTGTTCATACATAATTAACCTCTGGCTCCCCTGCTCTACGACGCACGGCCGTTGTCGCCGTTGTCGTGGGCGCATCGCAGACTTGCTTAACAGGTCCGTGGCAAGATTAAGCGCATGCCTTACCTCTAGAGTAGACATAACTATATGTCTACTCCAGACCTAACGCGAGTTTCCTCAGCTTTAAATGGCTGACCGCCTGATTGCCTGCAATTTGGCTGGCTCTCCTGCTTCGGAAGGCGCTTCGCCTGCAGCTCGACTACAGGTATTATATCATTTTCATGACTTCCACCTGCAGTCGGAACAAACGTGGCAGGCAGTCTGCAGCCACGATGGCTTCGAACGCCCGCGCTGATTTGCGCGAACGCAATGAAGCATTTCGTCGTCGCAATCGGCGCTATGCGACGCAACGGAATGAATCACACTTCCTCGAAACACGTTCGCTCACTTTTCTCTCTACTCGAACACAGATAGGTAAATGAGTAGGTATGTAGGCAAGTAGCCATGAACGCCATTGACCAATTAGCGGTCCTGCGGTCCTACCTAGATGACGAGCAAATCGCGAACGGGCCGAGTCCGGAGAAGTCTCGAACGATATCGATATCGATAGATATTGTGATAGATTGGAAGCGACCAAGTAATGGCAATACATTGCGCCGCTATCACAATCTCGGAAGCTGAATACCCCGGCGACAAGACCTTTCTCGTTCCAACGTTATGCTTATGTTCTTATATGCTCGGCGCCCGGGGACTGGGCTCAAATCGCAGTCACATTAGCCAGATAGCTTAGCTTAGACAGAACGATGACTTAACTCCGAGGTGTGATGTGATGTGACAAGTTCTATTATCGCCGGCACATGACAGTCAAGGCCAACCCACACCCCTCGCGGACCGCTGAGCCGCGGGGGATAGCTCCTTGTGCGACTCCACTTGACGCCGAGCTTCTTTCCCTATAGGGCAACTAACGAGACTGATCAACAGCATTATCACAGCTTGTTATAGAGATATCTAGCTAGGATTGGCCGATTAGGAGATCGCTTAGGCAATGCCGAGCTTCTTAAGCTTAGATTGCGTGGTGATGAGTTAAACTTAAAGGAAACGTTACGCGCTTGGATGGAGAGGCTTTAACAGCATGTATTATAGCTTCTTCCATGTGCATACGAGAATTTGATAAGGTAGACTCGGTTGACAGCCTCGAGCATGGCGTCAGCCTTATGTTCCTCTGTAATCGACCAATGAAGTCAGCGTAGGTAGGTATGTTCGAGACTTGAGATTCTAATACAGGTTGAGGCTGATACGTAGCTGTGAGAAATCAAGTCGCGTACTTATTCATAACTCAGATCGCACGACCTCGGAGGTGACATGCTGCAATGTCTTGCTCCTGGGTATCTAAATAACGGGCCTCATCTAGGTTTCCAGTCCCTTCCCAAAGCAATGCCTTATCCATATGTTTTGCCCTCCCTTTGAATACCTAGTCTCTGAAGCGCTCGTGTTGAGAACATGAGAGTTCCTGATTAATATACGAAACCTTCTAAACATATAAAGAGTGTGACGTCCATGTCTAGTGACTTCTCTCTATTCTCTTATAATTGGTACAATATAGTAGTTTCAAGTTCATAGTTGAATAGTATTGCTTATTGTAGGTCGGAAGATGGCTCGTATCGTCCTCGATCTACCGGATTAATGGTGAAAGGTTACCTCGGGCTTTTCGCAAATAGCCAGCAGAAATATCAGATGTACGGTACCAAGCCGCCGTTATCAACCAAAGGGGCAATCTTTCTAGACTGTGCGTGGATTCAGGTATGTCGCGTATGCTTTTCTATTTGTCCTAATTGGACCCCTGTTACGACGGGGTCTTTTGGTTATATCGAAAAACCTAATGTGATATTAGTGAGAAAGTCCGTCTCTAGTGTATAGTATTACGAGTCAATACCCCTAATAAGAGTTTTTAAGCTCAGTAGTCTATTGGAGTGAAGTAGTTACAGTGAGGGCTGATGATAAGCTCTTAATTAGATTACTTTACTATATCTTTCTAGTAGTTCAACTCCATCATTTATGGACTCGGCAATCTTACGCCTGCTTTCGGGGGAGAATTGATATAGGGAATTAGAAGCTCTATTTAGGCTTAAGTCCAGCAATGGCTTTAACTACCACTGGTTTAGTCAAGAACGTCCGAAGGAGAGTCTTCGTTGCGCCTTTGCCAATAAAGCTGTCAAGCATGACGTTGGACTCAAGGGGTTGGGATAGAGAAACAGTATCGAACTCATCTATACTATTTACTACATATGTCTACCTAGTTTTATTGACAGGTAGGTACCTATATAGACCGATCAGTTTCTCGAGTCAGTACTCAGAAGTAAACTTCTCTTCGGTGTCCATACGAGTTAATTGTGGTCGTTGGTATCCCCATAAGATATTGATTCACGGAGTGCCAGTAACCCGTATGCTATGGCAGTGGAGAAAATAGGAGAGAAAAACGACAATGAAGAAAATAGGAATTATCGGCTGACGGGCTGCCAAATGCTCAGTTGCCAGGAGGGCAGATAGGCAAGTACTCATCTCTAAGCCTCGGAGTCTCAGTCAAGTACGATGATCTACGTCAACTTAGTAAGACTCCGGAGACGGTGTTACACCACTCAGAGATATCTATTCGGAGTGTGACTGTTTTCAATGTCTAGAGATGGAGACTGGGAAAGAAGTAGTCTTGACTCCCTGTACCTGGTGCCACTTTCTACCCACCCCTTTCTCCTTTTCCATGGGCACGTCAAGAGTTGGGCCTAAGACACTGGTGATACAGCCTCTTTCCTTCCTTTAAGTATAATACACTTTAATTACATAGAAAACAGTCTATTCAGCCGCCGCTCTAATTCCTAGGTACGACGTCATTCCCTTATGTATGCGATTGACATCGAATTCTAACCCACCCCTTAACCTCCCAAGTCAACCCCGAGAGCGCGTTATAATAGCAGAACTTTCGCGACAGTCGAATAAAGATACTCCGCCCAATCCTCCTCTCATATACCCTCCTAAGCCCGCTCAATAAACCCTAGTATAACAATATCTCGCCACATCGCCTCGAAAGTACATACCCGCAGTTATGACCACAGGCGCCAAGTTCCACATAGATTACATCGCATTCTCAACAAGAAACGCACCCCAACCACTTTCATTACGCCAAGACCTGATCCATTGTGCTTTCATAACCTCAGTAACCCCTGAATTTCACAAGAGAAAAGAAACAGGAACCTTGGGCGGCATTACTTCGCCCCGCCATCTTCTCCCTGGTCAGGAGTGGCGGAGGGCTCGCGGCTCGAGGCGTAGTAGTACTGGATGTCCCGACTGCCCTGGTTCTGGTCCTGGCTCTGATAGCCTTGGTGGCCGTGGCTCAGGAGATGGACAGGCGGTGCATGGTACGACTCATCGCAGGGCCAAGGGGTAAGGAAGGCGCCGTCTCTCGAAGCCTTGGCTGCATCCGCGGCCGTCCAGCTATAGGAGTAGGCCGAAGAGCCAGATGTGGACGATGGCTGGCTGGACTGCGTCCGGGTTTGTGGATACTGAACTGGTGTTGATACGGTTACGGTGGTTCGCGGACGAGATGCTTTCTTTGTTGCGTGAGGCATCGTGACGGTTGGCGGCGTCTCCTCTCTACTTTAGTAGTCTGAGTATGAGCGGCTGGTAAGGGACCTAAGCGAAGTTCGGTCAAAAAGAAGTGTGAGTTAGATGGAGTATCGCAAATATATCTACAATGTAGATCTAAGCTATTCGATGGTTTAGAAATGAGGGTTCCCAAAAGCCTTTATACTCGTAGCTACTACCGACATCTGAAGGAGGGAAATGCATGGAATAGCCGTCCATTACGGTACTTAGGGTTTGCCTCTCTACACAAGCAATCACACGGCCGGGGAGACACATTGTTTCTCCCGCCGTATTGCAGGATGATTCGCGGAAAGGAGACCCGGTGACTTGGTTCTGCTCGACAGCGCCCACGCCGTGGGCACGTTATAGAGGGCTCAGTCACCTTGGCGCGTCCGGAATGAGGTCCTATGTGGTACGATATTTATTACCTTACATATCAATAAATTCGACAGGTCTCAATACGCATTAGGGACTGGACAAGGCGCTGAATCTAGCATTGGAAATGCAGCATAATGCTCGATCTCTCATGTCAGACATGCAGCGCGGGCGTAAGACGAGCCACGCATATTGACTGACAGCACAAGTTCCGAGGCGACCTCGAACGAAGCCCGAGGGAGGGAACCAAAATTAGAAAAATGAGAGAGAGGAATATCGGAGAGAGACAGCATACGCAAGTATTGAGTCGAGGTCTCTGAGCCGTGCGACTGGATATCTGATCCGAGCCGACCCAGAAGACCGACAATGGGTATGAAATGTCACACCAACGAGAGACTTACAGATTCGGGGGTTCGGACGTGGCCAATCATGCGGGGAATGGAAAATTGCGGCTGCCCAGTTGCCGAAGTTCAAGACACTCGCCGTGAACAGGTCGATTCTCGTAGCCGACAACTGAGCCCCGTGGGACGGGAAGGGTGGTGGAGCCAGATACACGAGATCAGTACGATCCCTGTTCGTCGTCGCATTTGAAAGTTCTCGCTGCCATCGTGCAGGTAAAGCTGCTTTATTACTTGAAATTCATCGGATTCCAGCATCAAGTACCATCGTAACCTATCCTCATAGCTAAGCCAATAGCTCGCCGGCTTCCGAAACATATCTGGACCGCATTGCCACTTGTTAATCCTCCTCTATGCGCCGAGGCCTCTTATCGGTACCAAACAGGCCGAATGGATTTAGCGCAAGGTCACCGCGGAACGGTTGATGCTTTGCAGCTCGTCGAGACGGGTTTACGCGGCTGCCTTGCCCGTGTCTTTCTCGTCCTTGCTCTCGCCCTCCTTGGCCTCCTCCTCGCCTTCCAACGCTGGCATGTCGTCATCATCAGACTCGTCTTCATCGTCCTCACCGGCTGGGCCGTCACCACCTCCAAGCTTGGAGAAGTCGATTCCGCCGAAGTCGCCACCGCCTGTGTTGATGTGTTAGCTTCGTTTTCTAAGATCTTAACCTCAAAATCTCTATCGGGGTAGTCGACTGCATATAGAAACTACGTACCCATGCCTCCCATGCCTGGCATGCCTCCTGTGAAAATAGGTGTTAGTACTATTTCTCAAAGCTACCTGGGGATTTCAACGCGAAGACCTCGAGGAGGTATTATGAATAACTGTGTAGGGGGTGTGAGGTCACATACCCATGCCACCGAACTGCGAGAAGTCATCCTCAGGAGCCTCGTTCTGCTCGTCCTCATCGACCCACTTGTCGAAGTCAGTCTTCAGGTACTGGACCTTCTTGGAATCCTTGAGGAGTCGCGGCCAGTATTCCTCATTGAGCTCCTTCTTGCGTAGCTTCAGCTCGATGTTGCGGGCGGTGTGGTGGACCTTGCTCTCGGCGGGGTCGATCTCAGCGTAGAAGGTGAGGTCCAGATGGTACGTCTTCTTCAGAGTGTCGGAGTGACCAGTGAAGGTTAGACCCGTAGGCTGAAGGTCAAGCTTCAGGTTCGACTTGGGAACATCGGGAACCGAGATGGTAAGGTAGATGAAGTTCTTCTCAGGGTCAGTGCTGGAGGAGCGCTGAGCCCATAGAACTGCAAACACAGATGTTAGCTTGGGTGTACACTGGAACAACACGAGAGGATACGGATTGCGTGGCTATCAGCTCTACAAAGAAGCTATGCACGTAGCTTCTTGATATACAATCAACTCGTTATAGGTTGCTGGGTAACTTAGAGGCAGCTGAGGTCAACTTACCTTCGGGAGTAACTTGCGACATGTCGGCGATGCGTGCGAAGTTGGGTTATTCGTAAGTGGTTGATGACGTTGATTAAGTGCAGGGATACACAGTCAGTGACGGTGAGAGAGTTATAAGTACGTCTGCAAACAACGGCTGGTTCGCTTGTGTGAATTGGTGGGAAGAGAGTGCAAAGAAGCGGTGGAATGAAAAATCGCAAAATATGAGGCTGTTACAAAAGCTTAATGATGCACCCCTCCGACGAACATCGAACCAGCACGAAAGCGGCGGAAGCAGCAGGGCTGGATTTCCAGAGAGGGGTGGGGGGCCAGGTGCCTAGCGCAGATCGATGGGAGGGGATTCACACTGTAAGGGTAAACCTGATTGGGCCTAGGCAGCCATAATGTTAGGTACGTACCAATCATACCCCAGGCAATAGCACGGGGAGGTCTCAATTACCGCATATCTCAGTAACCTAATGATATCAACCTTGACCATAGGCGCTTAGAGGAGGAACTCACTCCCGTTTGATAGCGTTTGATAGCTCGTGAACCTTTCGTTGTTTGGTGAAAAACAACGGCGTTTCATAGGACGGGAAGAATGAGCAAACGCCGAGATGACTGCATAGAACTTTGGAAGCTGATAAGTTTTGGAAGCCTTGCCGGGTTCCAAAGTCTCGGTTTTATCATGCAGGTATAATATTGAAGTTGCATTCGTCGGTGCATTCGTTGACACACTCCTATGCAAGGTAATACAAACTCAGGCACGATGAGGCAACCCTCATGGGCTTTTTGGGATGATCTCTGTGTTCGGCATCTGGCTGCACCTATATTCGTAGCAGCTGCGTAATACTGTTGGATATCAGGGTAGTCAAGCCGTTCTCGTTGATAGGGAGGTAGGAACATGAGATATCAGAAGGAAACCCGAGAGGCTATTAACCCGGGATAACCTAGGATATTAGTCGGCCAACCCGTATAATTGCATATTGGCTTGGGAAGTCCTTGGTTACGTAAGCTACGTATAATAGAGCTAATCTAGTGGATCAGGACCCCGATCCCTTAGCACCGTGCCGAATAACTGTTTGGCACTTAGCGGGGTTAGGCTGTTCCTGAATCCGCACCCCTTCCTTGTCAGCCCAGCCGAGCCTGGGCCAAACGTCATTAGATCGCATTAACCTGCATACTCAACTATCCGTCCTATCAGTTCCACCAACTACCTACACTACGGCCGACATCCAGCTCCACGGACTGCTCTGCCAGATCCCATCCAACCATCCCTCGGCAGGGACGGGCCTGTTGAGCTTCATTCACGTCTACCAAGCCGTCTTAATCCCTACACAAGCTCTCTATCCCAAGATGGACAGCCTCAAAGCTCTTTTCGTAAAGCCTGACCCCAATGCTCAGGTAAGCTAGGTAGCCCCTTAGTTACCCTGCGGCGAGAGAAACGTACACCAGAAACAGAACACTCCCGCTGACCACGACCCCGAACCAAAACAGATGCGAAAATGTAACGCCCTAATCCGCTCCAACATCCGCAAGCTCGACCGCGACATCAGCCAGGTGAAGCAAGCCGAGCTCAAGACCAAGAACCTCATCATCGCCGCGGACCGGCGCGCGCAGCGCAACCCCTCGCAGGCGCGGCAGGCCCAGCGCGAGGTCCGCGAGTTCGCCAAGGAGCTGATCCGCGTGCGGCGCACGGCGGCGCGGCTCACCACGTCCAAGGCGCAGCTCAGCAGCGTGCAGATGCAGGTCAACGAGGCCTTCGCCGTGCGCAAGATCGAGGGCAGCATCCGCGCCAGCGTCGGCGTCATGAAGGACGTCAACACCCTGATCAAGCTCCCGCAGCTGGCCGGCACCATGCGCGAGCTGAGCGAGGAGCTCATGAAGGCCGGCGTCATCGAGGAGATGGTGGGCGAGAACCTGCCCGTGGACGATATGCTGGAGGACGAGGAGGAAGAGGCTGAGGGCGAGGTCGACAAGGTGCTCGGCGAGATCCTCAAGGGCCGCATGGAGAAGGCGGGTGCGGCGCCCAGCGTGCCGTTGCCGGCGCAACCCCAAGAGCAACCTGCGCAGTTGGAGGAGGAAGAGGAGGACCAGGAGGCCATGATGGATCAAATGAGGAACAGATTGGAAGCTCTGAGGAGCTGATCGAATTACTCGGAGGTTTACCGCGGGGCGATTAAAGAGAAGGGAGATGTTCCATCATAATTCGTATCGGCGTTACGGAGTAGCATCACGGGTCACGATCGTCATATTCATCATCATCATCGTTGTCCTTATTGGGTTGGGTAGGCTTTTTTCCATTCACACATCCAATGACGGGCAACTAGAAATACACGTATATACAGACAGAACATTACCAGCAGCTCAATACTATCTTCAACTAGACTTCGCGCTTTAGTTGACATCCAATACACATCGATAGGACTGTCGACCTGCACTCCCCTGTGTATGGACGGTAGCCCTTAGCTCTTTACTCGTAATCTACAGGCACGATATAGATGGATCTATGTTGTATCTTGCCTTCGTAGCAAAACGTACTAGGAGACTGCCAATCTTAGATATTGTCCCCTATATTAGTCAGAAATTCACTGATACTAGATTGGAGGTGCTATGTTCATTTTAAGCTCCATCTTGGCGTAGTAGACGGAAGACTATCCTGGGCTTGATCTTCAGCCGTCCAGTCCCAGCTCGAAGCCGTAAACACGTCTTTAGCAAACTTATCCGCACCCATAGCATGCTCGAAGCGTAACCGTTGATCACCCGCAAGAGACCTTGTGAAGCGGAACGGTTTCACATCTTCTGGCGTCTTGCTCTCCCCATCCGCATCAGGAGGCAACCAGGCAACTGCCTGGCGATTACTCCTCCAGGAGCTCCTATTAATCGGGATGGAATTAGCGGATAGCAGCCCTTGGATAAAATCTAATATGGGCAATATCCTTGTTCTCAGCCCGCAGTTCGTGTGGTTCTTGTCGATCTGATAACTCGGACACTGTCTCAGTGTAGCGAGTATGGTATCGATTTGCAGCAGCGAGGTATCCGCGATGGAGTCGAGAGACCCGGGAGAGAAGTCGACTAAGAACAGCAGATTCTTGTTCGTCAGGAATTTGAACATCTCGCCCAACTGGTACGAGTCGCAGGCTGCGCTTGAGTCGTAGCCTAGTTTGCATTGGCGCACCCGCGACGTATACAGCTTGAGAAAGTGTCTCTGGACTGAGGCGATCGTATTCAAGATGCAATACCGCCGGTATTGAAGCTCTTCTAATCGAAGAGTTAATATGCACGGGAGTGAGATGAAACAGGGGATCCCAAATACTTACGTTCGAGGCCGTCCTGCAAATACCACCATGTCGCATCTGAAGTGCCATCCTCCTCAGCAAACGGACTCCACCGGCAGGAGCCGTTCATGATAATCTCCTTTGTGGCCGCTTGGAGCCTGGCGGGTTGATTTAACAGCCACGATACGAGGATCTTCTGGCGTAGAATATCCTCGTTATTGCGGCTCATGACGGAAACCTCATCCCTGATAGGTTTACGGCTCGTCACAGGCCACTTGAATTTCAACCCAGTTGCCAAATACTTCGAGACCGAGGCCGTGCAATCGAAACGATCAGCAAGCACAGCCAGCGTGGTCACGAACGACATTGTGATTTGTTTTGTGGCTACTTCCTTGCCATGGAGGATGCGCAAGAGATCAGCTAATGCGCCTTCGCGATGCGCGTAATGAGTGGCTTGATCATCATCGCGTATCTCGATCCATGGCAGTTCCGTCACATCTGCGACCTCGGGCTTGACATTTCTCAGCTTGAGCGCGGCAAAGGCGCTCGAAATGTCCTTGGCCTCCTTAAACCGACTATCCGTGAGTAGCTTTTCAAAATACTTCGATTGGCCTTTCAGGGCTGTGAGACTGACACGGAAAGCTACGCGAGCTCTCCTCTTCGGTGTAGGCTGCGACTCCCGACTGGCTAGCTTCGATTGAGCAACCCGTGCAGACTTGAGAGTGGCCTTGGAATTTTCGAAAATTACATCCAGGATTAAGTCTCCATCCTCAACGATATTGACCACTTCAGGAAGCTTCCCCTTGAGATTTGGGTCCTGCGATTCGCTCTCTGGAGCAAGGCTTGATTCTTCCATCTGGCTCTGGCTTGTCTCCCGTGTGAGGCAATACCCTAAAGATGCAACAATCAGAGGCGGTCATCAGTTCCAAAACTCGTAGTTGGTTTCAAATTTCGAAAACACCCGATTAAACTCCGTGTTACTCCCAAGCCTTCTAGATAGCAGATTGTAAAAATTCTAGACTTTGAACCGGATAGCGAAGGCGACTTTGGCCACTTTTGATAATCCAAGTTGAAGAGTGAGAAGGTCTTGGCGGAAGTGACGTTGGCACCCTCAAAAGCTGACAGCTCTGCAAATGTGGGGTCGCTACCTAATAAACCAACCATTCACAATATTTCATATTGCATAGGTGACATATCACTCGACATTACTTTGCACCTTGTAATCATCTTCTTTGCCATTCAAATTTCATGTTATTTCATCTCAATATAACTTGAAGCCTCCCATTTGGTAATCTCAAACCACGCGGACGATGCCTTATTCATTAGCGACCACTACTCTGTGGAAGTGGCGACTGGTAGAGCCATTCATCATACCCACAAGAAGGGAAGAGTGATGCCATTCTCACCGAGACCTTCCTAAGCCCCCTGCTTGGCCGGCACATTTCTTACTACGCTGGGCTCGTTGGGCTTCTCAACCTGTTCGTCCGAGCTCTTCTTCGCTTTCAAGAATGGCCAATGGCCCTTGACTTCACGGTATCTCATGACGCCGAAAGCGATCATGACAGCGATCCAGTAGAGGTTATAAGAGATGACTGAGCCATAAGTGGCCGAGTTGGTCCATCCGAGGATGGCGTTGAAGATTCCCCATCCTCCCTCGCCTCCGTTCAACTCTGGACTGCAGCACTGCGACATAGAGTCAGTAATTGAAAAAACACTGATAGCAGGCGGCTACGTACGTTCACATGCCAAACGCTCTTGTCGATATCATATGATCCTGGTCCATCTCCCAGTTCGGCGGCATCTCCGCCAATGACGTTGTTCCACTTCTGGTTCTCAAAATACCAGACAGAGCGCGAAAAGAGACCAGCACCCACTAGATATAGTAGGCAGGTGGAAATAATCAGGAAGATCTGCAATCTTGCTCCCGCTCCGCCCCTGATACGGATTAGTAAGTAAGCACAAAAATGTCCCTATGTCGAAACTTACTTGTATAGGGCATAACCCACAGCACCTCCGGCGGCCAGTCCAACGACTACTGGAAGCGGGACGGCGGTTGCCGGCGCAGAGAATGAAACGCCCGCGACGAAGACAATGGCCTCGATACCTTCTCTCAAGACGGTAATGAACGGAAGGATGAACATGGCGTACTTCTCGGCAAATCGCTTTAACCAAGCACTTCGGTTACTCCCCGTCAATAAAGGGGCCTCCATGGCTTTGGCTAGCTTGACGCGCCACTTTTCTTGCATTTTCCCAACGCGGAGAAGAGCTGCGCCGACGATGCTGATGATGATGGACGCAACGAGTGCGAATGCTCCCTCGTAGTTGTACTCGTTCGATTCCCAGTTATCCTTGCCCAAGGTGTAAAATGCGCCAATCAAGCCGCCGGCGACGACGAGGCAAAGAAAGAAGCCTAGTCCGACTCCGAACCATACCTAAACGGAAAGTGGTTAATTACTTTGTATCTTAAACCAACAATGACAAGGAGCTTCGCTCTGACCTGCTTGACGAGGGCCTTGTATACGTTGACATCTCGATTAGGACCATCGAGAGTCTGCTTGAGGAAAGCTAACAAGACGGAAACGATGATGACGGTCTCGAGGGTTTCTCGAAAGACGACGAGAAATACCGGGACGGCGAAGACGTTATCCGCCGCCATTGTGAAATTGTCCTCGATATCTCGGTTTAAGTGATTGAGGTTTGAGGCATGTGGGAAAATGGCGAATTATCTGTTGATCTGATAAGTGCGATCAGATAATCAGATAATCACGAGTGGGGGCACACTCGGATCCTGGGGTGGTATCGGCTACAGTTGAAATTGGCGGTCGAGAAGCACGGAAGAGGGGAATGAGTTCCTTGGATAATGGGCGGCCGATTACGGGCAGACGAAGAGAACCTGAAACATCCGATGAAAGAGTGTTGTGTTCAGCTCTGCCAGTGTCTTATCTGTCAGCTGGGACGTGGTTCAACCAGATTGCCCGTTAATATTTCGTGTGGCTTTTCTAGGCGTCAAACTATGTCTAAGAAGGGGATGTGATAAAAGAATGCATAAGACCAGCACCAGCAGACTAGCAGATGGTTCGATTAATGAGGGAAATCGAACGCTCGAGTCTGAAAACGCTTGAATGCTTAGCTCAGTCGTCCAATTTGCCAGCCATCCAGTGTGAATAGTAGGTTGGTAAGGATGTAGGGTTCACTAATAAGGCACCTGGACAGGGTCTGCACAACGGAGTAGGGGTAGGGTTGTCTGCAACGCTGCGGGAAAGCTTTTTGCTTGGCGATTCAAGCTTTGCTCAATTCACCCAACTACAACCCTAGCTGTTTCTGACACCGATTTCATCTATTGCGGGGAATAACCCACGAAGAATTGTATAAAGTTCCGAGTTACGGGATCTCTCGAGTTTGCTACTTGATTTTGCAACATAGTCCGGTCTGTATCTTAGAGCGTTAGTATTCAGCCGAGGCAGTCTTTTTTTTGCTTTTCGTTTGTTTCTTCCCCTTCGAGTTATTAGTCCATCCTATTTTCACCGTTAATTGGCCCATTGCTCCGTACCAAAGGAGAGCTACTCGGATCAGGGCAGAGCTCGGGCAGCTCCCCCACCTGCAGCTAACCCTAAGAAATCTTATCAGATCATCTACTGCAGCCGTACTAGTTCTAGTGGCGGTGTGGGTCGTGCTATTGTGCCAACCAATAAGAGCCATACCGAGACCGCTTGCAAGGACTACCTAAGGTAGAGACCACTGGCAAAATGCTATGCAATCTAGACGATGGACTGTAACTTGCCCAGTGGAGACATTGAACAGGGCAGCACGAGGTAGCTTGGGTCTGATTGCTTGGAACTCCTTCCTTCCCGGCAAACAGATACGGAGAGTCGTGGGATGTCATTGGTGAATCTTCATTAAGTAACCCTACAACCTGCCGATATTCCAACATGAGTATAACAGCAGTCACTGCCTCAGGTCCTGATCCTGGTCGTTCAATTTGCGGACTGGCCTAGATTCCAAAAGCATGTAATGTCTCTTACGTAGTAGCGTGTCCACTAACAATGGCGGTTGCACGATGGCGTCGCTGAAAAGATTGAGCAGAACGACGCCGTTTTGACCTGAGAAAAAGCTCATCTCCGGTGGCCTCAGTTACACTTCTCTCCACCCTGCCGCTCTAGTTCTCAGAAATGCGTCAGGGTGATAAAAAAAAGGTGTGAGCTTCTCGACATGGGTCAATGCCACCCTGCGATCTGGCCGTCACATTGACTGACTGATTGATAAGATTATCTATTAATCCTCCACCCCTGGCAAACATACTCGGTGAGGATAAAGACTTGCTGTACCTAAAGCGCTGTATGTGGTACTTCGCACTTGGTACGTTCCATCGGGTAACCAAGCAAGCCTGCCTTCAAAAAATCTAGCAACAGCATACTTATTTTGACTGTTGTCGACTCATCAATCTAGAAGCTACGTTCGCTAAGACACGGGACTTACTTAAATCTTACGCTTCTCGGCGGGCTTCAATTATTTACATATTTTCCTAGCTCTGCTTCACAACACCAGTACCCTTGAGGCGGGGCGTTATTACCATGCCGTCGATATTGGACCGCCTTGTCCTACCCGTAACCTGGGCGGCTGCCTTCTTGGGCCTCTCAACTGCTAAGACTGTTACTTACGACTTCAACATAGGCTGGGTCATATCAAATCCCGACGGCGCATTCGACAGACCGACCATTGGTATTAATGGCCAATGGCCGATTCCTCGTATCGAAGCTGACGTCGGCGACACCGTCGTGGTTCACACAACGAATAATCTAGGAAACCAGTCGACCTCTCTTCATTTCCATGGTATATACCAAAATGGCACAACCCACATGGACGGTCCGTCCCAAGTCTCACAATGCGCTATTGCACCTGGCTCAAGTCTCACTTACAACTTTACCGTGAGATTCGCATTTTGAACTTCTATGATAGAGCTGAAGAGCTAACACAATGAAAGATCAACCAACCTGGCACGTATTGGTACCATTCTCACACTAATGGTCAATACCCGGATGGACTTAGAGGACCGCTCATTATCCATGATCCCAACTCTCCCTTCCTTGACACATATTACAAGCAAGAAAACGAGAGGGTCTTGACTGTTTCGGACTGGTATCATGACCAGATTTCCGACCTTCTTCCGGCATTCATCAGCAAGAGCAATCCCACGGGAGCTGAGCCAGTTCCCAACGCCGCGCTATGGAACGATACGCAGAACTTGAAGGTTCCTGTCCAACCGAACACAACTTATCTCTTTCGAGTGATCAATGTCGGAGCTTTTGCTGGGCAGTATATATGGTTCGAAGGTCACAATATGACCATCATTGAAGTCGACGGTGTGTACCATCAGCCTGCCGTAGCTGATATGATCTACCTGTCTGCTGCTCAGCGTTGCAGCTTCTTGGTGACAACCAAGGCTGAGACATCATCAAACTATGCATTTGTCGCGAGCATGGATACCGTAAGCTTACCCTCGGCCCGATGTGTTGGTATACGCTGATTGCTAATTATTGATACTAGAGTTTGTTCGATACGTTACCAGACGATCTGAACTATAATGTCACGGGATGGCTTGTGTACGATGACGCTCAACCATTGCCTGACCCTGCGTTGGTCGACGAACTGAACAACTTCGACGACTTCACTCTACTTCCATATGATAACCAGACCCTGCTTGGCGAGCCTAACAAGTTTGCCAACCTCGATGTTATCATGGATAATCTGGGAGATGGCGCCAACTAGTAAGCCTTTTCTTACATGATATCCATCCCTCCTACTAATTTATACAGTGCCTTCTTCAACAACATCACGTACAAGTCCCCCAAAGTACCTACCCTCTACACCGCTCTATCTGCCGGAGACCAGGCGACAAACCCCACCGTATATGGCTCTTACACGCACTCCTTCGTTCTCGAGAAAGGCGACATAGTCCAAATCCGTGTCAACAATCTCGATACCGGACGCCATCCCTTCCATCTCCACGGGCACAACTTCCAAGCTGTCTATCGCTCCGAGGAAGATGCCGGGACCTTTGAAGAGTCGAACATAACAGCTGCTGATTTCTCTCCCGTGCCCATGCGTCGAGACACGTTTGTACTTTTCCCTACCGGGTTCATCGTGCTGAGATTCCGGGCTGATAATCCTGGTGTCTGGCTCTTCCACTGTCATATCGAGTGGCATGTTTCCTCTGGCCTTAGTACGTACACGTATACACCTCTTGAGATGCGCAACGAGCAGTGACTAACCATCGACGCTATAGTCGCAACTTTTGTCGAAGCACCCCTCGACCTGCAGAAGACGATCTCTATTCCACAAAACCATCTAGACGCTTGTGCGGCGCAGAATATCCCGACCGCTGGAAACGCTGCTGGTAACACGGTGAACTTGCTGGATCTGACCGGGGAGCCGAAATCCCCTGACCCACTACCAGATGGGTAAGACCAACCCCCTCGCTTCATCTTCAATCTTATCTTCATCTAATCCATTCTTTTCCTGTCGTGCTAACACAAACTACAGATTCACCACACGCGGCAAGGTGGCCCTAGCATTTAGCTGTCTCTCCGGCATCCTCGGCGTCATAGTCGTCGCATGGTACGGTCTCGCGCCTGACGCCGCAGCCACAGCCTGGACCGAGCAGCGGGCCTCAGAGACAGAGCCGCAACTCGTGGGCTCCGCGGCTGAGCCTTTGGGAGTTCCCGGAACGGAGCCCAAAGTTATCACAGTTACTGCCGTTTCTGGCGACGGGAATAGTAAAGCGTGATCATTGGAGGTTGCGGGTTTATCGAATAGTCTCGCGTGATATCTGGGTAAGGACTAGGATAGGCGCGATATAGGTACTTAATGCGGATAAGTGATATATGATGATATATAGACGTGAAATGATTTATTGTGGCGTGTACTGCTATATATGATATGCTTAAGTGTAGAACTTAACGAAATAAACCCTTCGGTAGTAGATGGATATAAAACCTCCCTAAACCCGTATGTTATCTATCTACCTTAGGTACCTAGCTGCTACCGATGACGGTCTGTATAATGCGCGATAGTTTGCTACCCTTAGACGTAGACTCGGCCGCAGGGCTCCTAGCGCTACATGCGTGACATCAAGATGCAGGCTTCCGAACACACCGCACACGCATATGCAGTGAGACGTAAAGGATAGACATAGCTAGAGCCGAACAGCGCCTGCAAAGTACGAGCCGACCAGTCTTATTCGATGCCGGGATACCTATCAACAGCCCTATCAACAGCCCTATTAACAGCCCTATTATACACTCTTCAAACTCCTTTCTGGGCGGATTTGACGGGAGCCTGCCATCTCATCTCGCCTCAACTATATTAGTAATGCCTGCCTTCATCGAGTTCGTGGTCCGCGTTTCGTGGATTAAACGAGCTCAGCTCCAGTTTCTTGGTGGTGTATTGCGTTGGGAGAACTTATTCTGCCCGGAAACCCGTTTTTGTGCCCATGTAAATAGCTAGAGGCAAAGGGGAGAGCTCAAAAGCCTAGAAGTTCAGAATCCTGTATTTGGCTGACACTTTAACATGATTTATGGTGACTTGGACGGGTTCGAGGTGGAGCAACGCTCGTGGATTCGAGACCTCTTGCTGTATGTGATCCTCATAAAATCAAGTCCTAGGTTAGTGCCCATATGGGATGGAGGCCTAGAGTTTGAATTGGGATAAAAACAAGAGACCCGTCCTCTACGTTGAGTACTCGACAGCTCGGAATGAGAGCCAGTGATGGTTTGAAGTTAAGGAGACCACTCAATGCGGGAGAGACGTACAGTCAATTTTTCACAATTTATCAGGCATCCCGCTTATAAAGTAGCTTTTTCGTTGTATTATAAAGAGTTAGAATCTGGATAAAACTACTATCAGGTTTTGGAAAGGGAAGATTTAGGACAAGATAGCAAATATTACATATAGAGCTCATATTATCTAACAACGAGGGAATAGCTCAAGAGAAACGATGATATTATTGCGCTTGCTCCTCCTGATAGGACTTGGCCAGCTGAAATGAACATTCCTTGATCCTAGGAACATATACCAAAGGCACCGGCGCAGGAATTGAGCTATCTTCGTAACTTTATACAACAGTCACTTTGCAACATGCTGACCAATCCAACTCACAGCCAGGCTGATCACGGGGTCTGGTTTATACTTTTACGGAGGCACATACGTTAGGTACCTACGATATGCTGTAGGTAGTATGCCTTCTCAGAACACGCAAATACTTAACCAACGGGCATCAGACATATAAAAAATTAGGGTAGATTTGCAAGGCTATACAGGCTCACAAAAGGAACTCGATTGAGCTAGGGAAATCATCAGACCGCATTGCTCTCCTTTTCTAGATATACACAGGTCACCACCTCTTTTTGTCGGCAGTGTCTATTTAACAGCAGTCCATATTAGCTCCTTACGACTTCTCCAGCTCAGCCAAGATCTTCTCTCCCTTCTCCTTAGCCGACGCGAAGTCGCCAACCATGTAGAAGGCACCTTCGGGTAGGTCATCACCCTCACCGGCCAGGATAGCCTTGAAGGAGGCAATGGTGTCCTTGAGGTCGACCAGCTTACCCTCGATACCAGTGAAAACCTGAGCGACAGTGAAAGGCTGGCTCAAGAATCGCTGGATCTTACGGGCACGCTCGACGGTAAGCTTGTCAGCTTCCGACAGTTCGTCCATACCCAGAATGGCAATGATATCTTGCAGAGACTTGTACTCCTGGAGGATCTGCTGGACACGGGTGGCGGTGTCGTAGTGGTCCTGACCAACGACACGGGGGTCGAGCATACGAGACTTGGAGTCAAGGGGGTCGACGGCGGGGTAGATACCCAACTCAGAGATACCACGGGACAAGACAGTGGTGGCGTCCAAGTGGGCGAAGGTGGTGGCAGGAGCAGGATCAGTCAAATCGTCAGCAGGGACATAGACGGCCTGGACAGAGGTAATGGAACCCTTCTTGGTCGTGGTAATTCGTTCTTGCATACCACCCATATCAATGGCGAGAGTGGGTTGGTAACCGACGGCAGAGGGGATACGACCTAGCAGGGCAGACACCTCGGAACCGGCTTGGGTGAATCGGAAGATGTTGTCAATAAAGAGCAGCACTGTAAATTGTTAGCGGCTATTCACTGAACAGGCATGAGTGATTGTCCATACCATCCTGTCCTTCCTGGTCACGGAAGTACTCGGCGATTGTTAAGCCAGTAAGAGCGACACGGGCACGAGCTCCGGGGGGCTCGTTCATCTGACCGAACACAAGGGCGACCTTGGAGTCACCATCAAGTTGAATGACGGAGGTCTCCTGCATTTCGTGGTACAGATCGTTACCCTCACGGGTTCGCTCGCCGACACCAGTGAAGACGGAGTAACCACCGTGAGCCTTGGCGATGTTGTTGATGAGCTCCTGGATGAACACAGTCTTTCCGACACCAGCACCACCGAACAGACCAATCTTTCCACCACGAGCGTAGGGGGCTAACAGGTCGACGACCTTGATACCGGTAACCAGAATTTCGGCGGCAGTAGATTGCTCAGTGAACTCGGGGGGGTCGGCGTGGATAGGCAAGTACTTGTCAGTCTTGATAGGTCCACGCTCGTCAATCGGGTCACCGGTGACGTTTATGATACGACCAAGAGTGGCAGGGCCGACGGGAATTGTGATGGGAGCGCCAGTGTCGGTGGCCTTGGCGCCTCGGGTGAGACCTTCAGTACCTATCAAGGTGTGAGTATGTTGTTGCGCGCGAAAATTTTACTGCGACAACCCACCATCCATAGCAATGCAACGGACGACATTTTCACCCAGATGTTGCTATATACAAGTTAGGAAAGATTTTGAACTTGTTAATGTGCGGCATTAGAGCTTACAGCGACCTCGAGGACTAGCTTCTGGCCGTTGTTGTTGGTCTCCAGAGCGTTTAGAATCGGAGGGAGCTTAGCACCGTCGAACTTGACTGCGAGGAGAATATGTTAATATGGCGAGGCTCATTGTGACTGAGAAGCTTGCTGGTAGCAATTGAGGCTTTTACTAACCATCGACGACGGCACCGATGACCTGTGAATGTAACCCGTTAGCTCCGATACCCACAATCCGGCAAAGCTTTGCCAACCGCATTCTGCGACCTCAACTCACCTGGTAAATCTTGCCATCACCGACACCTGCTGTGCTTGCGAATCGACTGCTGATAGGGAATCTGAATGCGGACACAGCCGGCTTGACCGCGCGCCTTGTCGGGGCGGCGAAGGCAGGCCGGGCAGCTCTCGCGAAGGAAGAGAGGCCGCTAAGTCGGGGTAAAAAATGCTCTTGATCAGCTCAATTGACCTCAATTGGGGGTGAGGCACCTCAAAAAGTCTGTTTGTGCAAGGGGACTTACCTCTTGAACATCTTGAAAGATGACCGAGAGCGTTTAAGGATAGATGGAGTGGAGGAGGTGATGAGTCTGGAGAGGAAATATTTTGAAGGTCGAAGTGAAAATGGCGCTGGCGGTCATTTGGCCCCGGATGAACTTTGGTACTCTGCTGGGAAAGCTCCACTGCTCCAGAGAGGGCACGTGATATGTCACCTGACCTTACGACACTACCCGATCCAACCCCACTAGACTTGAACTCTTCAAGGCCTGTAGCGTAGAAGGGGAAAGGTCGAGTCTTTGAAAGGACTAGCGGTTAGTTTATTTGGGGCAATTGCCTCATTGGCACTTCTTGAAATGCTCGGCTATCGTTTCATACTAGCACCGAATCACACAGGAAACCATAAACTCCGCAGACGCACAGCATAATATCATCGAATACAGGTTACGTGCTTCTAGATTTATTCCCTAGCATCCGATCCGATCCAGAATCCAACTGGAATGAAGTGATAACCGATGCCCTACGAGCATACCCAGGTATCTAAAGCCATACTCCTATGCAAATTGCATCCCATTGAATTGCAGGGTGCTTGTATAGACGACCAAATCGGTCATAATCTAACTCCGGTCCATTTTATGTCATAGAGGTCCCTGCTCGTAAAACTCCAAGCTTTATCTTCTATCCCTATGGATGTACAAGATGATGGCTGCACCAAAGGCCTTTAAATGGCGTAGGCATACTAGCTCACCCCCGTGTCTCGAAGAAAACCCTCGCGTCCCATGCGTAAAATCCCAACTTGTCGTGAGCCCCAGGCTCCTTGCAGAATCTATAAATCATCGAGCGCTAACTCTGTCCTGATACCTCCAGGTCTCTTCTTGTTTGGTGCCCGGGGGTAGCCAAGCTGCGTTGCTGCTCCCTCTCTGCCGGCCTTTGCCCACATCGTCGCTTTTCTTAAAGTCTTCTGTTGTCGAGCTGGTTTGCGAGGAGTAGCCATTGGTATACGGATGAGAAGCCGATCCATTAGATACTGACATTGGGCTTTCAAAAACCTGTGATTGCTGGCCGGACGAGCTTGTCGCTCCTTGGCTAGTGTTAAGGGGGAGTAGCGGTTGGTCTCGCCCGGCGCTCTGGCTCATAAGCCGAGCACGGCGGTCGGCCTTGTTTCTATCATTCGTGCGATCGTATAAGTAAAGGCCGAAGAATGTGAGCGCAATCCCCACAGCCTGAACCGGAGTAGTAGGATTGCGGAACCATAGGATGGCGACAATGATAACCCACACTCGCTTGATAAGTGACGCGACTGAGTACGTGACAGGCGACACGAGTGATAGTAAGATAAAGGCTAGAATATTCTGCCCAAAGTGAAAAGTGCCATTGAACAAAAACTCCAGCGTCAAACGCCCGTGATCGAAACTATTGGGGTGCGAGGACAGATCCACAGAACCATCATGATAGACGTCCCTAATAAGACCAATACCTTCGCTCCAGAACCAAATCGGGGATGTCAGGAGGAACGCGAGACCAGAAGAGTAGCACAGAAGGTTCAGCTTATCAAGCTTTCGCGATTTAGCTGCTTGTCCATCTGCTTCTGCTTTGGCAGCTTCGTTGAAAAGCCTTTTTGAGAAAATATTCTGCGTGACGAAAATGATAGTCGCCAGGAGAGCGTATATGATCCCGACTATCTCGCCTTTGAAGGTGTGATTCGACGAACATGCCAACATCACGCCAAGTGTAAGGGGAATCAAGGAGAAATATGTTGCTCGCGGGTACCGGATGTCGAAGATGAACCGGTAGGCGAAAACCGTGAATAGAGGCGAAAGTCCTTTTACGGTGTGCACCATAGAGACTGGAATCTTCGATGTCGCCGTCGAACTAAGTAGATGGCCACCTATCTGAAATGCCGCCAGAGGGAGCGTCGTCGTGATGACATCTCGCGACGGGTATCGTATAGGGTTCTTCAATGCTGGAATAGAGGTTCGCAGGGTGGGAAATACACTCGCTAACCACGAAAAGGTTATGCAGTAAAATGCGACCAGGAAAAATTGAATCATGGTCAGGGTAGCAGGCTTATCGAAAGCATTTAGGATAGATTTCGAGGACGTATTGGTTAAAGCAGAGGACATATACCACATTATACAGAGTATCTAGATTACGTACGACACGTCAGCACATGATGGATCAACTATCACGGTGTTTACTTGACATACAATGAGCTTTGGTGATATGGGTGCCCGTAGCGCATCTGCTATCTCGTGGGCGTTCTGGCTGACGCTGGTGCTTCTTCCCCTGATATTTCGGAACGCTTCACTAATGCTCTTCTGTCGTCCATGACCTCGAGGAACACCAGCCGAAGGACCTAACGGAGAACCCCATCGTACACCTCTTGAGGCGGAAAGATCCCTTCGAGGTTGCCAGCGATCCCCATTTAATTGAGCCCCTCCACTCAGCCCGATACCATATGCATTCAGCCCGGGACTTATCGGCCTCACACCATTGGCGCGCATCGCAGGAGAATCGATATGGTCGGGGAATTTCTCTAAGCCAGAGCCGGCATCGCTATCGCGGTCTTCCTGTTGCTTGGTATTGGATCGCGGGACGGATGGCTCTCGAGCGTACGAGCCGGAGCTCGTAGAATGAGGCATGCTGGTTCTTGAGTTTGCGGCGCAGGTTGGTGAGAATGTAACGAACGACAAAAATGCAACGCGCAATTACTCGAAGAGGGGAGGATTCATATGACCATTGCTTCAGAGGCTGGATGTTGCGGCAGGACTCGATGCGATATGAATGATAGAATTCCCAACCTTGGAAGTCCCTTGGCCGGCAGTTAGGAGGTCGGAGCTTGGTTGTACAGTATCAGATTCAACCATGAAAAGACGTCGAATGATTATCGACGTAGGTAATAATAAGATAATAAGGAGGGTCTAACTGGCTTCTGCCGCGTGGCGACCCCTGTCGAAATGACTGGCTGGCTGACGCGATTGAAAAATGGGTGATCTCGTAACGATTGCCAAGCAGCTGCCAAGCACCGCCGCAGCGTTGCCAAATTAAGCAACTCGAGGACGCTAGCGGCCACATGCTGCATGCAGATTCAAACCGCGGGATGTACCCAAGTACCACACCTATCTAAGCTGCAGTTGCGCCACATTGATAAGAATGTCGAACTGTGGCTTTGCACAGCTGGGTGCTACTAAGCTACCTCTAGTTTTCGAAGTCGCGTGTTTGAAATATTGCAGTCAGCCTCGTCAACGACAACTTCTATCCTAGACGTTACCCTTTATCAAGTCTCCATCCATTCAGCACTGCTCGACCATCGACGCCGGACCTACTTCAATCTAGTACCTTTATTTTCTATATTGCTCTCAACTCAGGAACAGCCAGGCCATTGCGCCTGCATTGTCGCGCATCGTCCAAGACAGCTAGGCGCACGCCTGAATAAACCGACAACATGGCGGCTCCTAAGATGACAAAGAACCAGAAGCGACGGGCGAAGAAGAAGGCAGAGAAGCACGGAAAGACAGATGTAAGTTCCTTCGGACTCCTCCAGCTCACTTTGATACTAATGCTATCTAGGAAACATCTAAAGCTGACGATACTCCTAAAGTTGAACAGAGCGAAGATGAAGCGAAGCCGGTAGACGATGCGACTGATAAATCCGAACCGGCAGAGCTCGAAGTTAAGAAGGATCCTGCCGCGTCAGACAAAATACCCGCCGATGGGCCTGCCGAAGAAATAGCCGAAGAGTATGGCCTTGATCCCGAAGATCCTACCTTCTCTATGTACAAGGATATTTTCACCAAATTCGGTGTGTCAAGAGAGCAGGATGCTATCGCGAAAGAGGCCAACGCTGGCAATCAGGGTGAGGTATTTTTCGACGAGGATAACGAGATTCCGGATGAGGAAGAGGAGAGGAACGCGCAGCCCAAGCTCTCCAAGAAGAAGAGGAAGATGATGAACAAACTCTCTATCGCGGAGCTGAAGGCGTTAGTGAGCAAACCCGAAGTCGTGGAATGGCATGACACCTCATCGGCAGACCCGCGGTTACTAGTACAGATCAAGGCGCAACGAAACGTTGTCCCAGTACCCTCACACTGGTCCTTAAAGCGCGAATACCTCTCATCCAAGAGAGGTATTGAGAAACCTGCTTTCAAACTACCCAAGTTCATTGCAGACACTGGTATCGCAGAGATGAGAGATGCCGTCTTGGAGAAGCAAGCGGAACAGTCTCTGAAGCAGAAGCAGCGTGAAAGAGTAGCCCCGAAACTGGGCAAACTGGATATCGATTACCAGAAATTGTACGATGCTTTCTTTAGATTTCAAAGCAAGCCGCAGCTTACGCGCTTTGGTGAAGTTTACTACGAGGGCAAGGAGTATGAGACAGATTTGCGACATCTCCGACCTGGAGAGCTTAGTGATACTCTCAAGGAGGCACTCAGTATCCCTCCCGGGGCGCCTCCGCCGTGGCTTATCAACCAACAGAGATTCGGTCCTCCTCCTTCTTACCCCTCGCTTCGCATCCCCGGTCTGAACGCCCCCATTCCGCCCGGCGCTCAATGGGGGTTCAACCCAGGTTGTTACGGCAAGCCCCCTGTAGATGAATACAATAGGCCGTTGTACGGTGGAGATATCTTTGGTATCATGCAACCGTCCCAGCAAGCACCGCCACCTGGGGAGCCTGTCGAACGCACATTATGGGGCGAGCTTCAAGAACCTGAGGAAGAGTCCGAGGAAGAGGAGGAGGAAGAAGAGGAGGAGAGTGAGGATGAAGAGGTCGAAGTCGGTGCCGGCTTACAGACCCCATCCGGCCTCGAAACTCCAGGCGGGCTGGCCAGTAGCGTACCAACAGAGTATGGCACAGCAACCGAGTCCGTGGCAGGAGAGTTGGATCTGCGGAAATCCCGCCGCGGCTACGAGACGGAGGATAGCACGCATCCCCGCCAGGCTTACACAGTCATACAAGAGAAGCAGGCTCGCGCGGAGGGCTTTTTCGGCAGTGATCGTGTGTACGATCTCAAAAGTGCGGGTGGGGATATGCGTGTTCTCGGCCAGGACGAGGATAGCAGCCGGAAGCGCAAGAAACCTGGTGACGTGGACGTGTCTTTCGACCCAGATGCATTGGAAGGTGGGATTAGCAAGGACGAGATGCGAAAGAAATTCGAGGAGAGCCGACGCGAGGAGGGCGTGGGTGCTAATTGGAGAAGAGAAGAAGGACTAGACGAGATGATTGCGAATGAGAGTCGCAAAAGACAGAAGAGAGACGAGGAGAGAAGGGAGGAGAGGAAGAAGTACAGGTTCTAGGTTGGCGAGCTTCATAGACGAAAGCTCGTATTACTTAGCGTGTACTTATTAGTGTACAGGAAAGGGGAATAATTGGTGGTTTGCGAACACTCGGTAACTGGGCGTAGATTCAGTTTAAACACAGCAAAACCCATGTCACGGATGTTTTGTTATATCTCGGTGATGGTCGAATTAATGCTCCTAATATAAGGTTGAATAGGTGCTTATACTATGAAACTGACCCCCTCGCGTTCTCCAACCTGACTCCCTACGTACCTAGGCACCTAACTGGCAACGTTCGTCCCGCCGTGAAATGAAAACAAAAATAAAAATAAATATGCATGGTATGATGTGGTAATGCACGACCGCCTCAACCTGACTACCTACCTCTTCAAACTTCCAGGGTCCTGCTCTCGGTCCTGCTAACGATATGATCGACCTGTTCCTTCTGCGCCATCTCGGTACCATTGATCAAGGTGTCGATCTTGGTGCTCGCAAACTTACGAGCGGGCACTTTGTTCTCGAACAGGATATCCAGCTCGGCGTAAGTTCGGCCCTTGGTCTCGGCTGTTTCGTGAGCGTTAGCAATGCTTAGGTATCTCGGATGATATGAGAAGTCGGGGGGGGATGTGCGGAGGGAATACTGACGTAGGCGGAAGAAGATCCAAGTCGTGAAGATGATGTTGGTGCCGGCCCAGAAGAAAGCCGCTTTCGGGCCCCAGTTCCACTCGACTGGACTTAGCTGCCGGTACGAGACGACGTTGACGAAGG
This sequence comes from Hypoxylon sp. FL0543, assembly GCA_022578575.1. Classification (NCBI taxonomy): domain Eukaryota; kingdom Fungi; phylum Ascomycota; class Sordariomycetes; order Xylariales; family Hypoxylaceae; genus Hypoxylon; species Hypoxylon sp. FL0543. The sequence continues at coordinate 655,082 of MU394004.1, forward strand.
CGATGTTGATGGCGTTGTAGGCGTTCCGGGCCAGAATGATGGACTTGGCGCGGAGCCGGGTCGAGGGGACCTCGGAGACGATGGTGTAGACTACGGGGCCGATGCTGAAGTTGGCCGTGGCGCTCAGTAGGATGACCATGGTCCCGGCCGTCCAGGCTTCTGCTGTGCTGGGCGGGTTGTGGATACCCATGAAGCCCGTGATGCTGATGCGAAAGTCAGCCAGAGATTAGACTGATGTATAGGGTGGAAAGAGGATAACTCACAGGAGCAAAATAAACATCACAATCATTCCCCAGAATACCAACGTCTTCCTTCCCACCTTGTTCAAGATGAACCAAGTCGCGACGGTGCCGAGGAAATTGAGGCCGTTCTGGCCCCATCCAAGCTTGAATGAGTCCTCGTCCGAGATGCCGGCTTGCTGGTAGAAATACGATGAGAGACCACCAATGGCTGTTCCAGACATGGTCTGAGCCAACCAAATGAAGCAAACGATTTCCGTCCGCCTCAGATCGATGCCTTTGAAGCAGTCCCAGTACGTGGTGCCTTCAGCGACTTGCTTCTCCATTTCGTCCGTATAGACCATCACTACGGAACAAATTGCCCAAGTCAGCTATCATGTGGAGGCATTTGGGATACGACCAAACTTACGAGCCATGGCCGCATCAGCGTCACGTTGGGAAAATCCCGAACTGCGAGCCAGCCGTTTCAAGGACGCCTCCGCTTGTGCTTTACGGTTGTGTCGAACGCACCACCAGGGCGATTCCGGTGCGAGGTACGTGCCGATGGCGATGGGGATCGGCCAGAACCATTGCAGGGCGAAGGGTATCTTGTATCTAGAAATGACGCTTTATCAGCACAGGGATCGTCAATAAGCCTACAGATATTCTTAGGCTTACCCCCACTCGTCTTGTCGATTCACGAGCCCGACAAGCACGCCAGACGAGATGAACTGGCCGATAATCCAGCACAGGTTGACGTAGGTCGTGAGGTAGTGCCTCAGGGGCACGGGGCAGACTTCGGCCGCGTAGGCCACCGTCATGGTCTGGAAGACGCCCCACGCCATGCCCTGGAAGAGCTCGCCGACGAGGAAGACGGTGAGGCTGCCGGCGAAGAAGGGGAAGAAGATGAACCCGACGACGGCAACCAGCGCAGCGAGAAGCGTGTACCGGTATCCCCATCGTTCGCACAGGATACCGGCGATCTAGAATGAATTTTTAAGCAAGATACTTCGGGGGGGGAAGCCACAAGAAAGAGCGGGCAGTTGTGTACCTGAAGGCCAATGATCTCGCCAACGTTGGTTGCGCCTGCAATGCCGTTCTGCCAGCTTGCGGGAATCTGATGTTCGCCATTGGGAGCCGGAATGCCGAACTTATCACGAAATGGCGGGTAGGAAATGTCTGTCCGAGTTAGGTACTCGTTGTCGGCGGCCATTGGCTACAGTGTGAATAAGATTGATGGACGACTTACACGAGCCGACAACAGCGGTGTCGTATCCTTCCATTATGAGACATGACGAGAGGATCATGGACCAGGCAATGGCTTTGGGATAGACTTTGAAGGCGTGGGATAAAGTCATATCGCGCTCCCTCTCGTTCGCCTGGTTCGCCTCATCCACGAGCGTCTAGATCCGACTTAGTTCTCTCTTCCGATCCCAGAATTGCTTCGACGAGAGGTATAGCGGAAAAGCTCACCATGAAATCATCCACATTCGCCGCGATGCGACTGGCAATAGTAGGGTCGATTTGCACATATTCCTCCCCTTCGACGCTACTGACTCTCTGTCGCGTCGTCGGTCGGCTTTTGTCGTCTCCCCCTTCCACTCGCGCCGGTTGCTGTCCGTCCTCTACCGAATTGGCCATTGTGTCTGGTGGCAGCCCGTTCAGAGAAGCAAAGCTCCAAAAGTGAGGCTTGGGGAACCCCGAGACCGCCTTTGTCTCAGCTGCAATTCTGGAGTTTTTCTATTGACAGTTCCTTTGTCGCGCCTCCCCCCGACAAATGGGAGAACCAGCAACGAGGTACCGCCGAAATGAATAGTACTATATACCCCCCGCAACGTTACAGCACTAATTCCTTCTGAGAAGGTCCAGACAGCCCCCTGGTATAAATCATACCAACACGCAGGTCACTATCATGCCCGGATCGTTCCATGATTGGGCAGGCGTTGGCAGGATCGCGTCGGTCTCGGATGCGGGGTATGATCCTTGTCCAACGGTGCTTGGTTACCACGAATTCGGTAGAGTTTGGAAGCACGGCGTTGGGACTTTTCCAATTCGAGGGTGTTGGGGTAGGCATCCAGAAGGTCTGATCACTACCCCAAGGAGGAGGTTCGAAGACCGTTTTCTAGCTAGCCTGGACTACTCCCTGTCGTCTTCATATATTTGCCATGGCTAATGTCATGTGATGGTCAAGCTATGTTGCACCTGGGCAATATCAAAACTCACCAGTCGGTTAGTCCGCCTAGATAACTTTGCCTTATCCTCCGAAATAGTTTCGAATACAACCAAACCCGGTTTTCGGTTGCGCAAGCGCGCGATCTAGTCGGCAATGGGAAAATGTCGCCTCATATATTAGTTGAGGAGAACCTCGGGCACTTCACTCTCCCCTCCTCGTCTCTTGCCGACTAGTGCGACTTGCTCACAAGACTGAACTGATTATTGGAAATAGGGCACGATAGCGCAATTCGCTTTGAATATCGGCAACGAGATCCGATACCTTGGAGCTCCAGGTAAGCGAGCCTCCATACGACATGCCTCACTGATGATATATTGATGAAGCTCCCTCGCAGGCTGGGGAGGGATGGGCTATTCCAGTCTAAAGGCGTCACGTGGCCAGCCTAGCATGGGGGGACGAACGACGTTGCCCATCAAGGGGCTCTGCATGAATTCATCTGTCTAGGGGTGTCGTACATACGCGAGGGACCATCCCTTTTCCTGGCTGTCTTAGATCTAACCCCCCAGGTCATACACGGTCGCTTAATGATAGAGTACTCATCTAGTTAACTATGCATTCGTGTGAAATCTCCTTCCAGAACAGTACTTTCGCCATATCGCAGTACTCTACCCCCTGAAGTTCCAAATTGGCCTGCCGGTAGGTACCCAGGTAAACGTCCATAATAAGGATATAAGAGACAACGAGACGTAACTAGTCGTGCCGCAGGGGCCGTCCGCAGCAATATTTCCGACAGCACAGCACTGTCAATCCAAGCGCGACTGCTCCGCATATCGACATTGCTATGATGGCCCCCTGATATCCTGGTGACAAATCTCTCTTCGAAATTGTCTCATGAACTTGTATTGGAACTGCCTCAGACGGAGCTGTCAGAGAGACGACAGCGATGATGGCGAAGAGAGTGTTCCTCGGCATTGTAGTTATAGAATACATGTCTCTTAGTGATCGTAAGATGCTGTCGTGATCGTTCTCTAATACGAGCTATGCAGCTCAATGACCGTCGTGGTTACGCGCTTCGGAATGCTTGATTTGTCTATTTTGCTAGTTGAGAGAATGGCGTATTAGTATGCTGTTAAATAAAGGGCATACAACATTTAAGTGCTCGAACTTGGCCTGAGACTAGAATGGGGACGGAAATTGATGTGATTCAGTGTTTATTGCTTCAATAGACTTCTCCGGTTCTAACCATATCGTCTCATAGTGCTGTGCTATGTGGTTTACATCACCGTCACTTGCTTGACTTCGGATCTATTGTACTACTTCTTGAGTAAGTAGAGAATAGAAGAATTGGTAAAAAGGCCTTGGAGAAATACTTGTGAGGTAAGATCTGAATTTCGTTCAAGTATCGTACATGCTCTTGATTGCTTTCTAGGAACTAGGTAGCCTACCTCCTAATTACTTCATGCAGTTGGGCGAGAGAAGGGCTACACAAACCAGCAAACGCACTAGCATTAATACACAAGCTAATACATTGGGAGTTCGTTCGGATGTAGAGGGTCGGAGAGAGAAAGAAAGCTGATATAGAAATTCATTTGGTCAATGTTCTAGGTGTACCTAGATAGTGAACTCAAACTTATTATATTAAAAGGTAAGAATAGCTCGCTAAGACCGCGGAAAAATTAAGGAATTGTTGCTCAATAAAGGTACATGTGACTTCGCCAACAATGACTTTGCTTGGTTTTCATGAGTTTTCTTGTATTCACTCAGCCTTAAAGTTTTCCTTGGACGAGCCTGAAGTGTATAACCCACAGTCATAGTCTTGAAATAGCAAAATAAGCAGCCCCTTATTCAAGGATAGCACGGAATGCCGAATTCTGCGCATCTCTGCGAACCGCGAATGACGGCACACCATATGGCGGTGCTATCCATTTATACTTGAGTTAATTGACTTACCCCTGAATCGTCTTCTATGGCCACATTACTACGTAGAGTGCAGGGGAACATGATAGTTTAACGAAGACTTTAATTCATATCGCAGTAGATTACCCGTATGCTACGGCTCTGATGGTACATTCAGTGGGCCCCTCTTGGAGGCGGCTCTGAAAACGTACTGCGTGGGTGGATAAGTTACAAAGAGTTTCTATATGCCCGTCGCAAGGCATTTCAAGCGTTTAATCACGGCCCAGTCCCTGTTTAAATTATCGTTGATGAGCTCTGTTCCATTTTCGGAACGAGCAGAGCCAAAATTCCTGAGTCGCGTCGACTACTTCTGACCACCTTTCAAGGAGCTTGTTCCATCTTCTAGCTTCCGGTGCAAGTTGGTGATGTTTCCACGTGTTGGACCGTTTACGCTAAGTATGAGTCTCCTGTTCGCCATGACATATATTGCAGCGCCAGTTACGGTTCCCAATAGGTACTTTTGCGTCTTCTCGGATACAGTCAGAGTGGTATAGAGGTTTATCGCAATCCTGCAAGTTGTTAGCGATAAGCTGTTTGAGGGCCGCCGACGGGAAAGTAAACAGTTTTTATTCGGATAACTCACCAAATTCGAGCAGATAAGCGTCGACGGTCCTCGAATCGGCTGGCCACAGACGGCGCATCCCGATGCTGACTTCCGATACTCGGTCCTTGGAGATGGCGGTTTTGTAATCTCCACCTGCTCGGGATTCCTCTGAGACCTCGCCTGTCGCATTATTGCTAGAGCCTCGGCTATTGTCGATTCGGCTAGGGCATTTCTCGCCTTCAGATAGCTCAGATGCTTTGAGAATTCCGTCATGCGACTCTGAGACGCAGCTAACCACGACGCCTTAGTCTCGACAAATTTGAGATAAACGCCCTGCAAGTGAGGTTCCGAAGTGACGCATTCTTTGTTAACGTAAGCATCCCATTCTGAGATGTACTCCTTCTCATCTTGATGGACGTCACTGTAATCTCTGATGATATCGCGGTGCTTTTGCATCAACCAGGTGTCGTCAATTTCGGGCGGATCGACAAGCGTTCCAGGCTCGAGCAATGCTTTGCTAAGGCGGTCATACATAGGTTGCTTGTTATTCGGAACTAGCTGCCTCGTATCTTTCGGGGCGCCCGGGAACGTTAGCTGTATAGAATTAGCATGTTACTACAACGGCGATGACTTCACTTCGCTGGTTGTGGCTTACTTGTGAAGGCCTTGATTGTGTTAGCGTTCTCTGGGCCTTATGAGGGGATATATTGTCTCCCAGGTCGCTCTCTGCACCCTCTGAAAATCGGAGTTCTAATAGAGATGAGCTAGACCGGCGCGGGGTCTCTTGACCATGAGGAGAGATCCAGATGCGGTTGGAGTTCGGCTCAAAGTCGTACCTGAACTCAACATGAGCGATGAGATGTTTCTCCAGCTGGCTCATGGACGAGTGAAATCTATAGCATCGTATACACTGGTAATCCTTTAAGACGACTTCCCCAGATCGAGGCAGTATCCACGCAACTTCCCCAGTCTGGCTTCTAGTATCTGCTGCTTTCCGTTGCTTCCGCTCCTTTCGCTCCTTTCCTCGTGCCTTGTCACTTAGTAGTTTCAGATTGTAGTTCTGTTTCTCCCTCGTTCTCAACGAACGGGTGGGAGTTGCTGCTTCGTGTTCTTCCTCGTCTTCTACAAGGGTATCCTGATCGTCTCTCGCAGAAATATTCGCCCCGTTATCTACCACCCCATTGACAAATCCGTTTGTCAATGGCTCCAGGACACCGTTAGGATATGGTGCTCTGATCTCCGGCGGAGAAACCTCAACCTCAGTTGTACTGCTCGCCCGATGACACGTAGACCATCTTAGATCCATGTCCATCAATAGATCGAGCTGAGTATCATCGCCAGCTCGTTTCCTTAATTTAACTGGAGCGGGGACCCTGGGCTTCTCAAACTGGTAGACGACCTGAGCCGACAGAACCCAATGATCCGGAGGGCTCAGTGAGTCGTCGATATTTTCTCCCTTAGGAAGTAGCTCCATGGGAGGCCAGTCGGGATCTCCTGCTGACTCCAACTCCGCTTGGACCAAATAATGGTCAGCCAGAGCAAAGCCACTGCCATCATCTCGTTGCACGCGGATCTTCTCGGCAGGGACGTGAAATGGCGAGTTGAGATAAATCCTGGCTCTTCGGCATACACCGTCGGCGTCTCGGAAAACTTTAAGATTGCATACCTGGCTGTCGCAATAGAGTATACGAATTTCCTTTATTCCTTTTACCTTCCATCGAAAAATGCTAAGCTTGCAACGGACACTGATCATCGGAATGTCCTTCTTGGCGGGAGATCCGATGCCATTAAGCAAGTTGCTGGATCTAAAGTTAGAGCTGTCCTTGTGAGTGATTTGGAGGACCTCTACGCGAAGTGCCTTGTCGTAGTCGTCGGCTCTCGCGGACAGCACGCGACCCAAGACGCCATTCGACACAGAATCCGATGGGTCCTCAGCAATCCGACGTCTCTTGGTGGCTCGAGGAGGATGCTCGTCGTTGACAAGATTGTCACCGTTTGCCGAAGATAACTTGATCCCCATGCTGTAGGGGGATAGATGATCGACGGCAGTCTTCCAAGCCCTGTGGATGAAAGGAAGTTCGCGTTTGTACGGGGTCATGGTGGCCATCTCTGAAGGAGAACATGGGCGCAGCTCGCCACCTTGCCGTGGCTTCCTGCTTTAGAGGTAGAGCACCTGCACCCCAAATACGGTACCTAGTAAACAAGGCTATGGTTGTTGTAGGGGAACCGCCTTATGGAAGTTTCCCGACAACCTCTCGCCGAAGAATTAAGACGGAGAGCCTGGTACTTGAGGCAGGTTCGACAGCGCCGGTGCAAATCAGGAAGCACCACTACCTTCGGAACCGGCCAATTAGAAATTATAGAGATCGGCCTAGCATGATCGATGTCCTCGGCACTAGGGACAAGTCAATGGGATATTATAATGTGAGACGGAAGTAAGGTTGGAGTGAGAGTCGGGTAAGGAACAATAGAAGTCGAAGTCCCAAGGATGAAGAAGAGAGTGGCTGTGGAAGAGTTGAGATATGCAACAAGTCAACAAGTGTGGCTATGGGCTAGGTCAGATTGTTTACATGCAAGACGATTATTTCGCGACGGACGCCGCCAGTGCCCCCAGTACGGCCGATGTCGTGATAGTGATGGTGATTATAGCAAAAGGGTGACTATAAAGGATGAGTCGAGAGGGCATGTGATTGCTGTTGAGAGGTCCGCGATGCGATGCGTGAAAAGTGGAAGAACCCGTCGGACGCGTTCCAACTAACCAAGGTAGGCTGAGAAAAGAAGCACCAAACCTGCAGGGGTAAAAGGGAAATGCGTGGCTACAGTCGCATCTCCTACAGTGGCGGGCCCCCACCTCCATGCATGCAATAATTGTTACAAGCCACAAATCACAAATATTTGTTGCGACCGTTAGGTTCGTCCTGGACCCACAAAAAACTCATTATGTGCGTTATCGCATGGGTGATACGGGGGGGTTTTCTGCAATTGAAACAAGCCAAGGCGTATGTACATGATACATGATACTAGATACTATTGGGTAGGTAAATATATTTCTCTTATATTTACCACCTGCCTTCTATAGTTCTCCTTACCTCTGGCTAAAGCTTTACTCCTTTGATGTGCGGTTCAGCCAGCTAAGTGCCACCGTTGTGAATTCGTTACCAACTTGTTATTGTCAAAGTGTGTATTTTCATATTTCCGGATGATCATAAGGTCCCTGATTATGTGTTGACGAAGGGGAACTCCAGCAAAATCCCAAAGGTGCAAACCAATCTATCCTGATCATTGTTCACTGCTATTTGGACTTGAAGTGGATTAAGCAAATTCGGCTTTCAACCTTTTCCGATCTGTATCTGATAAAGCGTTCAGCTCTGTCGTGCTAATATCCTGCCTCCAACGAGAGTTTCGATTCCTCCAATCTAGAGCCCATTGCTCTAGGAGACGGCAATTTCATAGCCATCAACATTTGTTGCATTATGGACAAATTATCAACATAATAAGGTTTGTCAGGGAAGACATGGATTAATTGCTGGAGTTTGTAGTTACTTAAGCCACTGTACTCATTATGTTTTGGTAGGGCAGTCAGTCATAATAAAGATTCGGACCTCTAGTTGCACAAATGTCACTAGAAGATCGCAGGTTCTAAGGAGTACAGGAGGCGCATACGATCATAGTCAGTACAAGTATAGCAATATTTTCACCGTCAAGGCAAAGTGGAGGGAGAAGTTGGCCAAATTGAACCGCACCGACATGACCGTGCATTCTCTTTGTTTCCCATATGATCTGTCTAAGTTTACAACGTCCCGGTGCTTACTTGACACCCAGCCTTGGAGAGTTCCCAAAATGCCGCCTGCTAAAGATAGCGTGTTCTGCTATAACGAGCGCTACGATGGCTCTTATAGCAACGGAGTTCAAGGGGCGTAACGACCCTAATGCAATAGGTGTGTTATAAACACACGTTACCTCTTCTTTAATACAAGTAATTAACGAAGTGAACTATGTACAGGGGTCGTATACTTCCCGGGAATGGTAGGAATAGTTTTCGAATACATTCATTCTACGCCTTATACATACATAGCTGGATATGTACATACATGTACGTTATGAATTCTCGCTGGCGGCAGTTGCACAGGTACGAAGGTACACTTTCAGCTGCTTGCAGAAGTGATTTCCAGTCTTGGGCGAAGAGTTGCGTAGAGTGGCGGGGCTACAGGGCGTAGATCCAATCATAACCAAAAGCTTATTTAGTGGGCCTGCAGCCAATCCGTCCGCTGTTCCTCTGAGTCAGTGCACACATCCAACATACATTGTAGTGTACCTCCCTCTTCAACCTCACATGCCTGCACACCTCGTAGGTTTGCACGGTTCAACACCAACCAATCCTAAACAACTCCGTCGCCATTCTTCCTCGTGCGACTACCGTCAATAATTCTAGTCTAGTCTTCACGGCGCTTCTACTGCTTGCTTCCCCTATGCCGGCCCTTGGTGCGTCGGCTTGTCCGTGTCTCAATCAATCGAATGGTTCCCGTGCCTGACGATTGACACAAACACAATGGCCCGTCCTCGACGAGCTCTGCGGAGCAACCCGTCACGAGCGGCAAAGGTGAAGAGGCCAGTCCGCGCAACTCGATCAAGTGTCGCATACTTCAACTCCCAACCGTCTTCGTCTGACAGCGACTTCGACAATGACGATTCAGATAGTCGCAGCATTCCTCCCCCCCGCAAGCTCCGCAGCACAACCGTCACCGCGCATAAGCGCAAGCTCAACACCGAGGACAGTCACGATGACAACTCACCACCCCCGAAAAAGGCGGCACGCCATACTCGCAAAGGGAACACCCGAAAGACCGTTGCTCCTCGCACACCGAATTCGACGGCGGCTTCACCTGTTGCTACGCAACCTGCATCCTTTCCCTGTCCTGCGTCGCCATGCAGCATCCCTTGGCCTGTGCTAGAGTGCATCTTCGACCAAATGGCTGCACCGATCCGTGATACTACGTCGCGACGCGAAGATGTCTGTGAGGCTGTCGCTAATTTGATGTCAAATGCGCTAGTCTGCAAGAACTTCTGTGAAGCTGCGTTGAAAGCCTTGTACAAGTGTCCCCCCTTTTACCACCAATGGCGCTACACCAAGGCCCCTTATACTTCCCTGAGCCAGTTCATCGACACTCTGAATCTGGACCCAGATACAACCATGATTCAATATCGCCCCAAAGTCCAGATTCTGCAAATAGAAGTCGGTTCGACCTTGACCCAGCGGCACGGCGCAAATTATACGAACCTGCAGAGTGTGATCCCGAATCTCACGAAACTGTCCCGCTTGGAGTTCTACCACGAGTCTGATGAGCCGCCCTACCGCAAACTAGACGAACGCGTTCGATTCAAATCTGCAGCAGATGACCTCGTGCGAGCTCTGCGAGGATTGAAGTTGGACGGCGAGGAGAAGCCCACGAAATTGAAGAGTTGGCGTTGGAATTCTCGCCTTACTTCTGACAAATCCCTATCTCTAGGCGAGTTGAAAACCCTTCACTTGAACCCAAGCTTCGCCAGCTTGGAGAAGGTTGCCTTTGTTAACTATCAACTTCCGTCTTGGGGCCTGCCGAAAAGACTTCAAGGTAGCCAGCAGATGCAGGTAAAGGATTCCCAGAAGATGACTGAACTTTCCGCCTGCATCTCAGCTTTGCCGAAATTGGAACATCTCATCTTCGAGTCTTGCACGTTGGTTAATGGCCAAATACTGAGTCGACTCCCGACCACTCTTAAGCACTTGGAACTTATCACCTGTTGGGAAGTGACCGCAGACGATCTCGTCGAGTTTCTGCTTAGCCATGGTCATCACATGGAAAGTCTGACTTTCAATCATTGCCAATCGCTGAGCTTGGCTTTTCTCCCTGCCTTGCGGTCGGCTTGTCCGAATCTGCAGCGTCTGTACATGGATCTATCTTACTTCCGGCACCACGAGCACTACGCGGACAACAAGCCCGAATATGATGACCTCCTCACGGAGGAGCAAGTGCCTACGTGGCCTTCTTCGATGCAGTCTATCGAGATCTTCCACATGCGAAAGTGGACCCGGAAAGCGGCAGAGATGTTCTTCGGGAGCTTGATACAGAGCGCCCCAGAACTACCCCACCTCCGCCGACTTTCTCTCAGCGTCGTACTGGACATAGGCTGGCGCCAACGCCAAGACTTTCGAGAGTTTTGGGTTGATAAGATGGTGAGAGTCTTTAAGAGGAAGGCAAAATCACCGAGGGACCTTAATATGCCTCGCTCGGCAGCAGCCAAGCCCCACGGCCGGAATGAGAGACAATCGGAACTGAAGGCCTCAAAGTCCGCGCCGCAACCAAGACGACGAAGCACTCGAATCGCGAATATCTCACCAGCATCCACCTCGTCTGAGGCAGAGACCGTGCATTTCAGCAAGGCTCAACTTGCGAAAGCCTCGGCCATTAGCAAAGAAGCCCAGCGTCTGATAGGCAGTGGAAAACTTCTCAAGGAGCGTCCGCTTAAGGAGCCTGACGCTGACGACGAAGATAGCGAGGATGAACTCGCTGCTGGCCACTCCGATGGAAGTAGATTAAGTCGCAGGATCCGCAAAATTGCGAAGTCATCAACGGGCGACGATGAATTTATCCATGGCATGTGCAACGTGGTCGATATCCAGGTCGACAACCATCGCCCTGTGGAAAGACAATTCGACATGGATGATTTCCTAGACTCACCGGAGGATTCGGATGAGGAGTGGGATGGTGGAGACGCCGATGTCTTCGACTAGGTTAAGAACTGGTTCAACAAGGATGGCTTTACCTTGTACCCCAGATATAATGTCATGATTTGCATGAGGACTAGATTGACATGGAAGACCGTATGGGCTAGGCGTCCTAAGAATGGCTGGTTCGGATGTTGCTAGATTTTGGGTCAACACTGACATGATTTTACTACGGAGTTCGATACGCATCATGGATGGCATCCAATACCCACAGGGCGGAAAGGAATAGGAGGGGTATGTGCATTACGACACGGAACAAAGGCCACATGTATTCCACAACCTTTGCAGATAGGAATGCCACGTATATTATGCGCGATCATGAAACATACATGGACTACTACGATAGTGAACTGGCTATTCGAAGCAAGTTGCTTGGTACCTAAGCTACTATCCTTCTAAGGCCGCACGCATTTCTTATGCCGCCGTTAAGGAAACATGAATCTATGGGGTCAGTGTATTCTTTGCTTTCTCTTCTCAGTCGAACTTTTCTCGGCTAGTTGCTTGAACTGACTATCTAGCATCACACATGGCGGGTTGCATTTGTAACATAAAGTGACTTCTGCTTTTCTGACTCAACTAATTAAGTCAACGATATTTTTTACATACCTAGCAAACCAGTAATCGCCAAGCTACTGGAAAGAACGAACATTGTCGCAATTTGCAGAGTGACTAATTTTGCTGTGCCAATGTCTACCTAAAGTAGGTAGGGTGTACCCAGAGAACCGCCTAAAGCGGAGCTGCGAGGCGCAACTTTGTCTGAAAGCTATGTCGTTCAACCAAATCTAAATTGACGCATTGAAACGGGTACGTACAGGGATGGGTCTTAATCTAGAATAGACATGTCTACCTCAACAAAGAAAGGACATTCAACATGCAGCTCTGCTTTCTCACCGATGGGGATGGAAGAGCTTTTCAGGAGACTGACCCAAGGCTGGCCTATTGTTTTTAGCTGAAGGGGCCTGGATACTAGAGATCTGAGGCTACTGGGAGGATGGATAGTCCTTTGTATGTGCGCCGCTATCTCTCGGTAACTGGGCTTAGGGCTCTTTGCGGAACAACGCCGTTAGTACCCCTATGCTAGGTTGATCACGTAACAGAGCTGTCCTTGTATTTAAGACACCTATAGACCGTATTTACTAGAAAAAGCCATTATTCAGTATATTCAAGCAGGGATAGCAGGAAGGTTGGTATCGAAGGACTACGCTTGGAAATCTCACCGCGTTGAGCTAAAATCTTGATGCTTCAGGGGGATGGCGTTTACCCCTGGCCTCGATCATACTGTATGTCAAATACGAGTGAGGGAGCTGGTTACGCCTTAGACAGGTTGAAAGAAGATCATCATATGCACGGTTCTAGAGTCATCTAAGGGGCTCGTAAGAATAAGTACGTAGATACGTAGCGTTCCGAACCTCTGCCTACTTGTTTGTAGGCTTGGTAAGATAATATTCCCGAATGCGATCGATGACTTGAAACGTCGGGGGTGGAACGAAGGATATGTTCTGAATTCCTCCTGCCTGGTATCTTTAATTCAACTCCTACCTATGACTTTGGCTTGAGAAATTCTAGACGGTTTAGACGTTGTAACCTTTAAAGCTCTTGAGGTGGTTGGAGAACAGAGATGGCTTTTCATCGCTTCGCCGCCGACTCTACTTCATCTATTTACATTCTTCATGAGTCTCTTGGCCACATGGACGTCGTACAATTGCGCCTTCGTTTTCTTAGACCGCATCCTCTTCTTATTCCGGCAGAGTTCGTCCTCAGACGTCGACAGATCCCAGGGATGTTCCAAGCAACCCCCGAACCCTCTCTTTCTACAGCCAGACCGTTTCTTCCAGCCGAGCTGATCCTTAGTAAGTCGCTGAACCTCGAGTTGGCCAGTCGTCGCGCAGAGAAATACATAATAACGTGCACATTCCGCCGCCAGGGCGTCCGTAGGGTCATTGAAGTCGTAATCATGAGCGCTGTTGGCAGGAACCCATCTCATGGGAACCATGCAGTCGTTGAGCACGCTGAGCCTGCGTGTCAGCCTTTTCCTCAGTCTCTCGCATGCGTCCCGCTGATTATCAGGATCCCCAGCGGCGTTCTCCGACCGATACCATTTAAGCACGGAAACAGAGGTGACCAGCGGCCCGAAGAAGACGATTTCCGTGAGCCCTTCTAACACGTTTTCCCACCTCCCCAACTTATCGCACACGGTGAGCAAGAGGTTCCAAGGGCTTCCCCCCGGCCAACACCGTAGGCCAAGCGAGCGCAGGCGCTTGAAGCTCTTGAGATAAGGACCGTACTTGATGTTGGTGCTGTCGAGACAAAGCCTGTCCTCCTTGAAGTTGAACCAGACAACGGGTCTGCGCTCGAAGTCGATAATGGGCCCGTAAGCTCCCCAGGATAGCTTTGAGACGACTGAAAAGGCTAGCTCATACGACTGCTGCGCTAGATCACGAGATTCCCTGCATACGTGGAGCACGACGGGTGCCGGTGTGTGACGTTCCAGCACTGTGACGTTTCGCGGTCCGGGAAGACAGAGCTCCCAGATGACCACTCGGAGCTCTGGAGGAAGATCGGTAAATCCAGGCATTACCTGCTGTTTTAAGGAACTCTGGTTATGAAGCGGGAAGATTCGTCCTTCGTCTACATTAAGAAGTCTCCGGCATCTTAGTTCTACTTAGATAGGTACCTAGGTAGGCATGAGATTTAGCCGGCAATAGCAAGCATTCTCATTAATGCACTACATTGGTAAAGAGCCGGACGCTCTGGTGTTTTACCATCGCATTTATGCGAGACATACTATCTTTCACAGATTGGACACAGTACTCGAATGCTAACCACGCTGTAAAGAGAGATCCATGTATGCAGGTCGACCTAAGACAGAAGATAGTTGTTTCATTCCAGTTTGCCCGCTCATTCGGCAATTAAACCAGACTTTCTCCAGTTTCCACATCTTCCAATTGCCATAAAAGCGACCAGTACCTAAGATTGGCTGCCTGTCACTGAGAGTTCAGCGCTGCGAGTCTCAAAACATATGAATCTTCTTCGCCGAGTGAAACACTATGATAAAAGAGTTAGAACATTGTACTCCACAGTAGATACGGGCGAATTAGCTTCAAAAAAGGGGTCAGATGACTGATAACGTACTGGAAGGCATCAGGTCCTTGTTGTCGTCCAAGCTCTCCATCGCCGTTTGTATATGCGGCGGGAACTTCTTGAGCACGTCCGCAGCGAGGTTCTTCTGCATGCGCTCCGCTCGCCACTCATAGAACTGCTGTCTGAGGCCAGCTCCGGCCAGGGTTAGCGCCATTCCGCCCATATCCTTCAAGGTATCCGATATCTGCTTCTCGCCATCTTCGTCATCAGAGTCTTCTTCGGAATCATCCACTTGGTCACTACCACCAGTCTCCTTGGCCACTCTTTTGGCAAGGGTTTGGCCGATATCCGTCTTGCGGTTGCCCCAGTCCCTGCTTTCCACCAACTTCTGCAGGATACTACAGAGCTGGTATTTCTTCTGCATCACTGTAGACAACCAATCAGCGAATCCCCTTTGTCGAAGGATTGGAATTCCGTCTGGTTTCAGGAAATTGAGGGACAGTAGAGAACTGCAAGCATTTCGAACTTACTATAATACTCCCAATATTTCATTAAGCCTATCTCAGGGGACGCATTATGAAAGTCAATCTCGTCACTCGCGATTCGATGTCCGTAGAAGTCACGTCCGGAGCCGCCAAGTTCAAGGCAGCAGAGGAACCATTTAGCACCTGGAACTCCTGCAAATCTGGCAAGAACCCATTCGCCAGCAATTTGTGTTAGGTCTGACTCCTGGACAAACCCGATCATCCTGCTCACTCTAGCGCCTTCCGGTCTCGCCTTCTCGAAATCTGGAGCGTCTATATCATTCTCGTCCTTCTTGACGGTTTCCGAAGGGTTATACTTATTCATGATCGCTTTATGCCAGGCTGTGCCCGGAGCTTGTGCTCCACCTTGGTTAGTCTTTGTCGGCTCATCTCCAGTCGAGTCTCCGCTATCGTCAAAACTCTCTTCCTGTACTTTGCCTTTGAGTACTTTAGTTTCGACTGCTTGAACGACGTCAAGCTGCTTTTCGAGTATGCCCTTGGGACAAGAGAAGCTAACCATCACCCCTGAAAGCCGCGTTAGCAACTGATTACTAGCTATCGCGACATGTAGAAAACCCGAGGGCCTCCTATTCGAAGAGGCCAAAGGGGAAGGAGGGGAGAAAGGAATAAACAATCAAGTTGTACTCACGAGCAAAGCCGGTACTGATGATACACCAACCGGTGATTTTTTGACGCTGACTGACAGCATTCTTGACCTGCCTGCGAAGCTTATCGGGCTGCGCCATTGATATGACAACTCGTTGGATATCGAATAAGCCCTCGATCCCGGAATTCTTGACGATGATAGGATTAGGCGAGATCATGGTGTCAATCTCCTCAGGCTTCACATGGGGCCTTGAGAATTCTCGTATCTGGATGTCGGCCAAGACTTTCGCCAACTCGGCCGGTAGCTGAGGCTCAGATGTTGTGCTTCCCCCGGTGTCCTTGCCCTTAGCCTCCTTGTCCCCAACTTTGATGCTTGCGATGTATGACAAGACCTGATCGTCCAATGATTGTCTTGAAACATCTGAGATGAGCGATGGGGTTGTGGGAGCCGACGGCAGGCTAGCAATCTCTGGCTCGGTAGTCGGAGTCTCGATTCCACTTGGCATCGTGCTGGATTGGGAAGTCCCAGATTCCTTCCTCCCAAAGCTTTTCAACGATGGCGCCTTAAAGCTCCCAATGCCTCGACTGGACGAAGGCCGCGATGCAGCCTTTTGCGGCGCCGTCTCAGCTTCAGTCTTCTTACGGCCGAACTTTGGAGCTTTGAATGATGCCATGTCCTTTGGTAGCGTAGGTGTTTTGATTTGAGCCGAAAGTGAGGCAAATGGGGAATTCGCAACATCACTCTGCTTGGTGGCCGCTTGCTTGACCCCTGAATCTTGAGCTCCGGGACTGGAAGGAGATGGTGAACGGGCGGACTTGGGCGCGGCCATTAGCTTAGAGTCGAATGCCGTTTCGATGTATTTGAGGATCTTCCCTATGTTCGTGATATGCGGCTTGAATTGCTCAAACTGTGCCCTTTTGATGACTCGTAGGATCTCCTTCACCCAGATGAGAGGGATGTTTTGTTGCTGTCGCTCCTTGACAAACATAATGGTGTCTGTGAGCATACCAGAGATAGTTAGGAAATCTGTCATAACTTCGTAACGTTTGATTTGGAGGAGGTTGATGAGCTTTTCGTCTTTTTCCTTCTTGCGCTTTTCATCTTTCCCGAACTTGTAGGCTTCAGGAAACGACGGATAAAGCGACCTTCCGCGAATAGGACTACCATACTCTTTCCCAGTCCAGTTGAAGACGGACACATCATTCGAAGAGATGACGACTTCGTCTAGTAGCCTTGAGAGAGCCTTTGTTAGACCTTCGGCGTGAAACGTAGGGAATCGCACTCCGAGCATTCCCATTAGACAGTATGCCTTATCGGTCATGACAGTGGCATCTCTCCCGCAGACCAGTGACATCACTTTATGAGTCGAAAATCGGTTCCTTATGAGACCTTTCTGCCAATCTCCTAGTTTGGGCACATTTCCGAACTGAGAGATATAGCTCCTGTCGTCAAGGACTGGCGCCTCTATGAGGTTGACTAGGCTTGTAAGGACGATGTTTATTGCGTATCTTGCGCGCTCTGCTAGTGAGTAAGCCCGAGAACTGGATAGATGTGGTTGAAGCAGCTCCAAGATATTGTCCAGCAACCGTTTCGCATCGGGATTGGTACCGAGACCTTGACTAGGTCTGACTAAGCTCGAAACGCCGATGTATACTGATTGAGTAACTCGGGGCCTTGCGCTATCCATGTCGATGTCACTTGGAATGCGAATATCCAGCTTTTCAAGCAGGATAATGAGCTTCTGTGCGACGCCGATGGCTTCGACGCTGATGTCGAGATCCTGAAGGCGATGCTACTTCATGCGTCAGTCGTGATCCGTCGTTTCAAGGAGCAGAACATGTCTTCATACCTGAATGCCGTTCCTATCTAGAATTTCTGCTAGGGATGAGGGCAATGTGCCGACCTTTAGGGCCGAAGAGTATGGGTTGTTGGTATCCATACTAGTGTAAAGGGAAATAAATGGACATAGATGATACCATGGTCCAAGAAATTGCACTGGTCTGTTGAGAAGCTCCCAAGAAGAGTTGACGTAGAAAGTTGTCTTGCTCATGACAAGTTCTTGGAGTGTCCACGCTCGGGTAGACCACTCTGGCTTATGGATGGCGATGTCTCTGTAGCTCGTGATGTTGGCTTGTGGAGGAGGTACAGTAGACTGAAGAACCCGCCAGTCCTCCAGGGAATCCTTTGGGACGTCCCTTGGGGTATCCAAGTGGACGAGGCAGAATTCAGCATTCTTGTACCATTCTCCCATGGCAGAGATACTCTTGGCGTATTCGCCATCGTCCGCCCTGTTTATGCAGCACGAGTCAATCCACAAGTATCTCCTCTCGGTCTTCGGGAACGGGTTCTTGTCGAAGATCTCCTTGGATCGCTCAATGGCTTGCTCAATCTTGACCACTGATTTGCTTCGTTGCAAGCAACCGATTAGTTCTTCGACTGCCTCGCGAATATGGCCGTGATGTTCGAAGAATTGGATTTTCTCGATTTCTTGAGTCTCCTTCTGCTTCGCACCCGCAAGTGCTGTCTCAGCATCTGCTACATCCCTTGCGCGTTGGCCTAATTTACCATCACCCACATCTTCGTTGATAACTTCGTTGGCGCTATCTTCATTAACACCGATGTCTTCCAAGAATTGCTTGAAGACCTCGCCTTCCATTTCGTCATAATCACGAGCAGAAAGCGCTTCCGCAAGTTTGTTCTTGGCCTTTTGAAGCCCGCCCTTGCCATCATGCCCTCTCTCCACGACTTGGACGTCGATCCTCCTTGAAAGTAACTCCTCAACGATGTTGCTGATATTGCTTAGACCAAGCTCGGAGGCCACATTGCTCTCCTGCACCAATGTCTTTATTCGTTCTTCTTGTTCAGTGATGTCTAGCTGGCACTGATACTTGATGGTATCGATGTCGTTTGGCCTGGCGGCGCTGGTAGATGTCTTATCGCCAAGCTTATTGACTTTAGACGCTGCTAGTGCGCGGTTAAAGGCCTTGAATTTGGAGTCAAGGACGTATTTGTAGTTGACCTCTCGTCCTTTCCAGCTGTGCGAAAGAATGCAGTACTGACCGTGAGGGCCAATATCGGGGTAGTCGATGAGATGCTTCGTATCGATATCGATCATCCGCACTGGGTAACGAACCTCTTGGCCGCCTGGATCTCCAGCAGCCAACGAGTAAGATGGATCTAGTAACCCCACATCGTCAAGACCCGAAGCAGTCGAAGTCTCTTGAGTGTATCGATCACGCTCGTCGTAAAACGTGGGTTTGAACTCGGGTACGAACCAGAGGTTAAGCATAGCCCGGACTTTATCAGGATTCTTGCCGATGGCGATGTCGAAGGCTGCCGTCGACTTGACTTTCAAGTCAGCGGCTCTGGCCGTGACGTACTCTGCTGTTGCTTTTGACATCGTTGCTGTATCATCAAATTCCGAACGTAGCAGGCTGGCTTTCAGAAGTACTGATTCCGGCAACGAGGTAGGGCCTGTCTTGACTTTTGTCGGTGTCAAGAGAGATTAAAACCTTTAGGCGGAGATAGACTGCAGTTTTAACGGCACATCATGTAGAGTGGGTGCCATCTAGAGACACGGCTTGGAGGTGCCGTTGTGATAGATCGCATTGCATCGCTTCATTCACGCAATATATTTACCTCGGGTCTTCCGACGTTATCATGTAGGACTTGGATAGTTTCATGCGTACCTACCTTCCATTCCTAATCTAGAGGTCCCCGAACGCGCATCTCATATCGGAGCGGTAACTCATATCCTATCACTACTAGGAGTAGTCAGTTTTAAGGCTGCGACGGCTCGTCTATCCCCTATTTAGGGTTGCATTGACGTGTCTTTTCAATGATTCTCAGCGTGACCGTTCCTACGTGACCTAGTCCGGTTCTCGGCTGTCTTTGCCGGCCCCCAGATGGTAAATGTATTGAAGGGAGTGTGACAACTGAGGTCGGCGACGGGCTGCCCTAGATTGGCTTGAGTGAGTTTATCGTGGCTGCTTACTAGCTGAATGAAGGAATGTTGCGGCCTGAGCTGCATCAAATATGCCCAAGTTGGATTTTCAGCTGACAATATCGCATGCACCCCTCAACTCGCACGGCTAGGTAATTCGGATTCTATCCAATCCAATGAACCTTCCTGATATAGGAGGGTATTCCTCCAAAATAAGAGATATCTGGCCCTAGCCGACGACCACTTAACCGCCTGCTGGGCAAGTCAGAATTCATTGCAGACGGAGGCGTTGAAACCGAGTTCGCATCTCAACTCATTTCCGCACGAAGTTGTGGAAGAGAACGATAGAGTCAAATGGCGTCCTACCACCGAGTGTTGAAGGTCTTTGATAGATCCATTCAGGATAAATCCTTAGAGTGTGATTAGTACGTGTCCCTTTTCGAACTCCCATGGGCTTCTTGTAACCTGTATTTTAAACCTTCTAACTAACTAGGAACAGTGACATTCATCCCTGGGAGATTTTGATAAACGGCGAGCGATGGGCAGGGAAAGTTCGTCTCATCGGCTTCGTCGATGTTTTCTTTCTCATGTGTTACTCGGCAGAGGCTCGCTTTGAGAAAGGCATAATCATCTATAGTATGCCTTCCCTGGCGATGCGCTTGTTCGAGTTTCAATCGTGGTCATCCTAACTAGACCTAGAGGATGACGAGGTTATCCAAGACACCCTCGAGAGAGCAAAGGTAGATGCGTCGAAAATCAAACTAGACGTCGTCAATTCGAAGGAGATGAAGGGCGACGACAAGTGTATGCGATAAACAATTTCGCACTGTCCTTTAGTAGAACCCCACAGCGCTGACGGCTTAACAAGTGCCCCCAAAATATTTCAGCTTCACCAGCGAGCCGCTCGACTATATTATCACTAGCCTTGGACACGAGGTCGGCTTGAAGACGGAATACCCAAGCTCTTCTTTGATCAAGTATGAGATCAAGATACTGAAGAGCAGGAACAAAGTCATGAAGAGTTGGTTCCCACATCGCTCTGGTTGCTTCTGACGTATTAACAGCACTTTAGAGCGTATCAGGCGCGCTGTGACCCAGCACTCCCTAATGGACTTGATGCATGATGCGATTCGACTCGGGGTCATCACGCACGCTGAAATGACGGCGCAACTCCTTGGGAACTTCTACGTCGGCAGCGCGACAGACGATGCCATAAGCAAGTACCTGGAAACACTCGGCTCCGCGAGTCAGGCTAATAGCATCGCGCTGTCCAACGAGTTGTCATGAAGCATGGCGCGGGACCGCTCCCAAGTTGGCTTTGGCTTTGGCCTCTTCCTGTGCCGGTATTCCAGGTTGGGTATAATGTGCGGTCCACCCACTTTTAGAATGTTCGAATGCAATTTGATGTATTGCACAGCGTCGAAGCGAGCGAGGTGGTAGCGTGTAGGGCCCCATGTTGGAAGATTGGCGAGGTGGAAGGGGACAATGTTGTACTTCATTAGATGACTTGTTCCCGTTCTATGCAATTTAAACTCACCGTGCAAACGCCTTAAGCCTAGACCGGCCCATCTGATAACAAGGGTGATCGCTGTAAGCAAGCCCAGATGGATGACGTAGTGGCTTCTTCAGTACTCGAAACAGGTAACACAAGACGTGACACTTCTGCGCGACTAGGTAGGCACCTAGTTTGCTTGGAAAAGTATGGCCTTTTATTCTTGTTCTCAAATAAGTTTGGAAAAAAAACAGACAGCGAGATGTCGTCAATGTTTCAGAAAGCTAGCACGTTCATAGGTGGCGGCAATGCCGAGGAGACCAAGCAACAAGACGGGGAGGGCGAGTCGCTAACCACCGTACTGGAAACGGATGCAGAACGTAGCGCACTGACGATTCTCATGTGTGACATTACGGAGCTCATGCGCCAGCGGCTTATCGACATTTTCGACCCCAAGGAGACGGGAACTCAAGGGGGCCAATTTCCTGCAGTAACAGACCACAAGGATGAAGAACCGACTAACCTCGAGAAGCTGAGCGACGATGAACGAAAAGCAGAAATGCAAAGAGCATTGGAGAAACAGAACACCGAACTAGCTGAGCGTGAAAAAGAAGTCAGCGAAAAGAGCTTGGTGGAGTTGAAGACGAGCGCGCTCCAGTTCTTCGATGATTGGAGGGATAGTGTCGTCCTCCGTGTTGGAGAAGTAGTCAATTCAAGAAAGACGGCAGAGAACCAGTCAAAGCAAGCAAAGCCAGAGCTCGTACATTCAGATGCCGAGCCGTCTTTTGATGATATCGAAACGAATGAGTACGACGGCACGATTACCGAAGCACTTTTGAAGATCTACCCCCCTGTCGAAACTGTATTGCGCAAAATGGCTAGGGAGAAGAGAATATTGATCCTCCACTCGATTCTCCTCCTCTTACTCAGCCTGGAGCACTATAACTCTCACTCGCGGACTCTATTACTGTACCTGACTACAAGCTTGGGTCTCTCAGTCAAAGTACTCTCAGAAGACGAAAAGAAGGTCGCCCGCGGCCTCTTGACGGCAGCTGAGAAGATGTCAGCTGACGAGGAGACGAAGAAAAGAGCCGAAGAGAACCAAGCCGCTCGCAAGTGGAAGATGGGCATAGCCGGTGTCGCAGGCGCTGCCCTCATCGGTATCACGGGAGGACTAGCAGCACCTCTCCTGGCTTCCGGTATTGGTACAGTTCTGGGCGGCATCGGCCTAGGCGCTACAGCCGCGGCAGGTTACCTAGGGGCATTGGCAGGGAGTAGTGTGTTGGTAGGAGGTCTTTTTGGAGCCTACGGTGCCAAAATGACGAGCAAAGCGAGTGGGTGGCCCCTTTTAACTCTGCCCCGACATTCAAGCCGCCTCCTAGGAAGCCTTCGAAATTCACCACCCCTGAGCCACGTTTGACATCGTTTACTTACTATGAGTTTGCAGTGGAGCAATATACCAGGGACGTCGAGGACTTCGCATTCATTCCCATTCAGAAGCCGGGAGAAAGCGAAATTGAAGCCCGCCGCCTACGGGTTGCCATTGGCATATCTGGCTGGCTCGGCGATGAAGATGAAGTTGTCAAGCCCTGGAAATGTATCGGGACTGGTTTAGAATCTTTCGCTCTTCGCTTCGAGCTCGAAGCACTGATGAAGTTGGGCAACGCGCTCACTACGCTGGTCACATCTGCTGCCTGGTCGTATGCAAAGTCAGAGATCATCAAACGGACCGTCTTCGCTGCTCTGACTGCTGGGTTATGGCCGTTGGGCTTATTGGTACGTATAATAAACTCCCGTTTCGTCGCGGGCGATATCTAGGTAGACATGTGACAATTTACTGAAAGACGTACGCAGAAAGCCAGTCGTATAATTGATAACCCCTGGAGTATTGCCAATCAGCGAGCCCAGAAAGCTGGGGAGGTGCTTGCAGATGCTCTCATCAATAAAGCGCAAGGCGAACGACCTGTCACCCTTGTCGGGTATTCGCTTGGCGCTAAAGTCATCTACGTATGTCTACAGCAGCTCGCCGAACGGAAAGCCTTCGGCCTTATTGAGAACGCAATAATGCTAGGAGCACCGACTCCTAGCAGTTCTGCTGACTGGAGGCGCATTCGATCAATTGTCACTGGCAGAGTGGTCAATGCGTACAGCACGAATGACTACATTCTCGCGTTCTTGTACAGGAGCAGCAGCATTCAATTTGGCGTCGCCGGATTGAGTCCAGTACTCAACGTCAAGGGCATCGAGAATGTTGACGTTGGCGACTTGGTCAAAGGCCACACCTTATACCGTCACGCCACCGCCCCTATTCTCGAGCGGATTGGCTTTGAGGATATTGATCTATGGGAGCTTAGACATCAACAACAGAAACTAAAAGAGCAGGAGAAGAAAGAGGAAGAACAGCGAGAAGCCGCTGAAAGAAGCATGGAGCAACCAGACGCTAAGGCGAGTGTGAGTGACGATGAGGTCCACAAAATGGAACAGGAGGTTGATCAAAAGAACAAATCAGTCTAGACCGATCAGATGAAGGGCAATGTAATTGTAATAACACTAGAGCCTATGTGAGATGAGACATGTAGTAAGATGAACTGCAATTATCTGTATTTGTACTATCATGGAAAGAAATACAGATAATTATAGAGGGTTGTCCTTTGATCAAACAATCTTTAACGGAGGTAGTTGATGAAGGGAAAGATGATAATATTTAGTATTTGCTTCTCGCGGCAGGAGGTCAACTATAATTCAGGGGTTCTTGATTAGAGATACGAGCCAATTTTGAGTGCCTATTATCATTGGAACCTTGCCTGGTCATTACTGACTTTTGACACTTTACTGATCAATATTGATACATTCTTTATCATAGTTATACCTGGAATCTATCACTATTCTCCCTTCAGTCAGGCCCTTACAACATTTCCCTCCTTTTCTACGTCAAATAAAGACCACTGATTAACCCAACTATTATCTGCCCACACAAAGTCCAAGACTCATCGCAATACTAGGAGTATACGCAGCTCTCGGAGACTTAACGTACGTATTAGTAGCCCAACTAATCTTTATCAGGAGCAGCATCTAGCGCTACATAGTCTTTACTGAATTCTTCCTTTTAGCCTCACTTCTTAAATACAATGTCTAGATCTAGACTCTTTGCCGCGTCTATGTTGATTGAAAGGATTCAGGAGGAAAAAAGAACCCAAGAACGAGCTCTGGAGCAGATCCACCATAACGAGCGAGAGCATCGGCCTTGGTAAGTGATGCCATTTACACAGCTCTCTTATTCATTCAACTATGTGCTTACTATGAAAGCCCTGAATGCTCCCAGACGATCGATGAGTCTTGTTTTCGGCAGAATCATTTCGACTGGTGTATTACACACGAGCAGATGACGGACGAATATGGATATTGCCCACAAAGTCCTCCTAATGATGCGCCTGAGGCATGTGTTGCAATTCAAGCCCGTTCGTACTTCTACCCATGGACTACAATCGTCTATCTATTAACTACGTCCAGAAACACCGCAGGATGTAGCCTACTGGGCAGAAGTAGAACAGAGCGTTGTCCTGGGTCGAACAGATTTAAGAGAGTACGACGAGTAATTTAGAACGAGCAAAGACGTTGCTAGGGCTTCAGCGAGCAGTTATCCTTCGCCATTGACAACATGAACATACGTTGTGAAAGTCGAAGCTTGGCCTTTCCTACACACAATCTATTTTCCTCAAACTGCTCAATACATAACGTTGAACGATATAGTGCTTGAAGACAAAGTTGCAAGAGTTGCCTTTTTTGCTAGGAGTAGCGTGAGACTGTTGCGTGGTGCTTTTAACCAGTTCTGGTTGCCTTAGGTATGGAGAGACATGTAGCAAACCTTCATAGCTTCGATTGTTCACAAATTCGGCAGCGTTATACGGAGAGAGATCAGGTTCCTCATCAGTCCAGCCCGTCGGTTGGTTCTGTAATAGACTATCAGGCCTACTTTCTGGAATGGAGAATCAAGAGGATGACAAGTAACTCTGAAGCATTAGGTTACGTTTCTAGTTTCCATTAGCTTTCACATGGACGATATGCCAGAGAATTTCATGATCTATATGGCTACGTCCTAGTCACTTCACAAGTACCAAGAGAATCACTATCCATGCGTATACTGATTCACTTCTCGACTCTCCATTACCAGTAAACATGACCCATACTGGTTATACGATCGGGCCAATTAGTCTCAGGGTGCTCGCGTCATACTCGGCATTAGGAGGCGGCATATTCGCGAGTCCCTTAGAGTGGAGGTACACAATACTGCTGCCTGGTATCCTCCTCATGGGTTCATCAAAACCTTCCGACTGGGACCATCTTACCAGATCACGACCCTTGTTTTTCCCAACTCGATGCGCGACGTTCCCACCAGAATCCTTGGCATCTCGACAACGACTGGCTAGATGAACTTGTGATATACCCCCGAGTATTATTTCCCAGGCACACTGTCATAAACCCACAATCTACCTAAGTCATAATTGTTCCGAGCAAGTGCTGATTTCTGACTACCAAGTTCGCATGAGACGCGCCATCTGAAGATCTTTCGTCATCCAAATTGGTACTCGATAGTATTAGAGGACCCTTGTTTTTACTAAACTAACGCCAGGAGTACCAGCATTTGGATTGAGCGAAGTGCCAACAGTACGGGAGGCGGCTTAGCAAGTGCAGGCTGTTTTGGCTTCGCCTTGGCCATTCTGAACTCCACGACGGATGAACGGCCGTTGACTAATCATAGGTAGGATCTGTGCTTGTCTTCCGTATAAGCGAATACGGGCTTGTAGGATGAGAATGTCGATGAAACTGTCTGGCCTTGATACTTTCGTGGCGCAAAGATGGACTGCGCTCTCACTGACTGCGCTTTTGTTCGAAAGAGATCATCCCAAGGCATCACGACCACCTGAATCTCATTGAAACCTTCAAGAGCTTCACCGGCGGCACAGCAACCGCCCTGAAGCGGATCCGAGAGTTACCGTAGCAGCTGAATCCTACGGTTAATATGATTAGCTTGCATGCAACACCTTATACGGAATCTGCGCTGGTGCCGTGCGGCGTAGGTACCGTAATTTCAACGCCTGGGGTAGAGGCGGCTTAATCTGCGCAAGCCGGGGAAGTTATTGTTGTCTACTAGAGCCAGCCCTGCGCCTTAAATCTGGAGACCTTCTACTAGACGACCCATAATATTCATCTCAAGGATCGTACAGTGAAGCCACGACTTATCGAGCGTAGCAGGTAGAGGTCTATGCTTGTACTCGTCTACAATTGCCATATATGTTAGCCGCAAGGCGTGACGTCAGAGTCTCGTATAAGGAATAGGAGCCCTGCACTACTTGTGAGACGAATATTGTATATGGTATATTAAGTAGGTACCTATCTTACCATATGTAGTTGGGGGTGTGAAGGTTCGACTACCTGGTGCTTCGGTTGATTAGGTACTGAAGCATGACAACGGGGACTTCCCACCACATGGATACTCAGTTAACCTTTGACAAGTGAGTCGGTCAACAGTTCCAGCAGCAATGTACTTTTATTTCTCGCTAATATTAGCTCGGCGAAGCATGCATGCCGAGATGGCACATAAAGTTATTAGTGTCGATGGGCTCCTGATGTAGCCCCTGAATACAATATACCTGCTGTTCTCGACCCTCATCACAAGTAAGTCGCCAGGTCGAGGATCGCAATCCTTTACCGGCCCTACTACATACCTAGGTAGTGTATAATAACAGCAACAGCCCTGCCGTACTTGCCTTACGTATGCGCCTACGCGGCGAAGACGAGAGGAGGCTCATGCGAGCTATGCTTGCTGTATGACCCTGAGCTGAAATGCGACCTGCTTATAATTCTGAACAATACGAGTCATGTAAGGTGATCTCTGCTACGTTAGAAAACCATCCGAATTAAGCTACGCATGAATGGAGTCTTGCAGGCCTCTCCATAGCTGCACGCATATATAGCTCCAAAAACGACAGCTACAAGGTTCGTATGAGGTACGCAGATCGAAAGCGGAGCAATCGGTAGATGCAGACAGAACTTTTCTGTTCCTCCTATTCCTTCACCATACACCCCTCCCTGAGCCGAGCCGACCAGGCAAAGTTACCTCCGTTGGAGGGGTTAATTCTCGACACTCATACATGGCAACATAGTAACGCGTACATCATAGGGTCTGTAAAGCCATACGCATCTTTAACAGTTGAGAGTCGTACAGCACTGGAATGTCCTCCGCACCAATCCTGTTCAGCGTGGCTGTCATGGAAGCCAGCTCTTAACACAGCAGGATATTGCCAAGCTCGGGCTCGCGCTTTCGGCTCGTGCCTTCGCACGGGAGGCGGATAGTTATCAGTGGCCAGACGCTATGTTCAGCAGCATATCTGTGCTCCCTTTGCAGATACACCATTTTCCTTTCCTGTCTAGACCAGCTGGAAAAGCTCCGCGGACCCAGAAAAATCAACATCGAATTCGACGTTCCATTCTATTCCTTCCGCTAACCCAATAACGGCTCCATTCGGGGTCCAAAGGCGATATGCTCACGTCCCGTTGCAGGTTTTGCTCCTGCTGCACACTCCTCCAGCCAGGTAAGGTAGGTACATAGCAGCTTAGGTACAGCAATAAGACAAAAGAGGGTTCTCCTCAGCAACATACCATAGGCTAGTGCCCCGCTGTACGGTGTCCGTCGTGGGAGAAGCACTACAGTACATTATGTAGTCAAGCAGCGTAGAGTGGGAAAGGTTACTGGCAAGACAGCAGGGATGACGATCCTTTGCCCGCCAACGGCACACCACCACCGGTATCATTAGCTAGCTTGCACAACAACGTTATGTTTTCTGGAGAGGACGTGCGCTGCGCTTGTCCCTTCTCTCACACGGCTGCATGGTCTTTTGTACTACCGAAACAGCGTCGTAGTACAGGGCGTTGCCGTCGCGGCCACTACGCCTAGATAGGGGAGAAATTCACCAGCATTCAAAACTATATTTCGGTCCTCGCTTTCGATATCACGACTGGTCGAGATGGGATTTCTTGTGCCTCTGTTGTGCGTCTTTCATGTGCAATGATGCAAGGCAATAGCTGCTGCTACATACCCGAGTTAGGTGCCTAGGCAATCACAGTAGGATGGAATAAAATCCGTTACTATTCAGGGCGCGCGGAATTTCTGCGGCGGCACAGAACTTTACAGAGCTTCATCTGCTCCTACGAACGGAATCCATCCCTTTTTGCCCTCATCCTTAATAGGAATTCCGGATGGGCTCAACCCACCCTCCATCCCACGTTACGTATATGCGTGCGTTCATGTATGTGCATATGTTCGATCCTCTAGCTAATTAGAGAGCGTCGAGGGCTCCATCGAACCGTCCACGGACGTCCCGGCTCTATGGTTAGCTAACTAATTTAGGGGCTCTTCGGGCGTAACTAATAAGGCGGTGTAGATGATAACCTTGGGACAAACAACTATGGACTCTGCCCTGTCCGACCAACCACATTGTTACCGGGCCGAGATGCGTGTACTTGAGCATTGTATATCGAACTATGCCGTACCCGTCTCAAACCATCGACGTCGCACCGCGCACCATCCAAATCCATACGATTATTTAGGATGGGAATTTCCAATGTTCTAGTAGTCAACAGCGACGGCTTGATGGTTGGAACTGCGATTTAATTGAAGAATCGGAAGGATGGCGTCGCGGTGGGCGCAGCATCTCATCTCCCATTCAAAGGAGGATCGGGAGCCAGCAACAGCAGCAGCCGCATTCAACACCGTATGTTAGGTAGGTACCTACGCGAGGCGGTTGACAGCGTTCTGGAAAGCAGAGGCTCATCCTGGTCTAGGTAGGTTTCACATCCTACTCATCTAACAGCTACTTCGTAACACCGAGTGGTATATTTTAAGGCGGGTTTGCTAGAAATACTTGCTTCGAGAAAAGCTATGGAAATGTCACGCACGCGTGTAACTCGGTTCGGGGATTTCCCATCCTGCGAACTTCACAGCGTAGCGCGTCGTACGAGCCACGTTGTCTGTCACCCACGGATTGGTGACAGGATCCTCAACCACACTGTCGGCGAAGATTGCCCTTCTGTAAACTGCACTCGGTTGGTGTCGAGGGCCGTTGTGGATCGTCGATTTAAATGCTCAGGAACTTTTGTACATAATAACTGTTCTAGATGTTTAGCAAATGGGCCCCGGCACACGTCTCGATCGATACTACATAGTCGCAGTGCTTTCTCCAGATTTGGGGGCGGCCATATTCCGCCGTGACGTTCTGTTTGTGCGATAGGATACAAGCAGCCGGCCCCAAGTGGGACCAACGACAACGTTTGGGTAAGGCTGAGATAGTTTGTTCCAATCCATCCGCCTTGTAGGGCAGTAGAATGCGAAGCCGGCGCTCAAACCGCCCTGGTAAGGCACGCAAGGTTATGCCGGGCCTTGAACCTGGCTTAAGGATGATATCTTGGAACATGCTGACATGTTGGATCATCAAGACCAATCACGACTTGCGTATATCCCACTTATGGCCTAGGTCACACAGGAGGCTCTTCTACACGGGTATATCATTTTCGAATGGTTTATCAGAACTGCAGTAAGGACGGTGCCCAGCATTCCGTATTCCACTTCTTGAGACCTCATAATCTCAAGTCTACGTACAAACTAATTACAAGACCTTGTGGGTCTAACAAGCAGCTACACTAGTACATCATCACGCGAGCTGGCCCCGTAGAGGAAAAAATAACTAGGCACACAACCGTATAAGGCATCAAACAACCAGCCCTAGTGTTGAGAGCAAATGCCGAAACACGGCCGTATCTCTTCAAAACGCAAGGGGCATCCATATGCTTGTCCATCTAGTGCTAGATCCAGTGGGGATCCGAACAGGCAAGTGAATCCTTCTCCAGTTCATGCCTAGAAGTTCCAAGTCACTACCGGACTGCCATGTATCGAATGAGGCGAAAGTTCCATGTAATGTAAGAATCCTATCGTTCCCACTGTCGGTCGGCGGCTATGAGGCCTGGGGCACTCATGCCTTATGGAGCAAGATGGAGCAACTCGTTGTCCACCTAAAAATAACCTTGCATCGTAGGGCAGAGTGGAGATTGCGAGTTAAAGTAGACATTCGTGGATGTCAGTAGCCTCAACTTAGCAACTGCAGACCGATGGATTGTCACGCTGTACACCTGTATCCAGTGGCCAACCCCCGCCACCTAGGATAATTAAAGCTCACGAGGATAGGGGAGTGCCCTGAGAATGTGTTGGATATCGGTGAGGACGTTACCTTGTGGGATGGCTAGGCGCCAAAGGACGACGAGGTCTCCGTTCTAGACACACTCCTTGTTCCTATCCACCTTCTTCTCTCAAGCCGAACGAAACGTTTCTTTTCACGATACCATGCATTGACACCACGGCGTGGTTCAAGAGCCAGGGCCTTGTCGTTGGCAGCTGAGGCTTGGCATGGGATGATGTGTTGATGGTTTATTGAATATACGCCTCAAATTGGGACCGAGACAGAGCGGGTTTGCTATCAAACTAGCTCCTGAAAATTCCGAGCGCATGGTTAAAGCTGTACCATATGTGCCTCCTGCAAGACTAGGACGAGATAATCCACTGATGTCGAAGGATAGACGGACAGCATAGGGGCCGATCCCGACTGATTGCCTTTCATTCAAGGCGTCGAAGGTGGTCTCGACGAAGAGCATAATGCGTGAATTGTTGGCATTACTACAAGTTTGCAAGCCTCGGCTGCTTCAGCTGAACACGTAGTCGAAATGTTTGCAGGCTTGGCTTCCGAAGTCGTATGTCAGCTGCCGAGTCCTTCGTGTTACCGCGCCTGGCTCATGAGAGAAGATCCACACCGGGCCGGCCGTATTAGCCATCGCGTAGTCCGTCGGCCGGATCAAGGCCGTCACCGATTAGGTAACCAGAATATCGGCGCTCATCATCTTATGCGTTCGGGAGCATCTTCCGTCGGGTGGCATCGTGCGACACAGCCTCTACATAGCAGCTGCCCCCCCTTATCATATGATTTTCATGTAGGGGAGCAAGGTAAGGCCGATCATGCCGTACCTCTACGTCGTTGTGAGACTCCCGTAGTCCTACCCGCGCTTAGATAAGCCCGAGCGGGAAGGAGAAGGGGAGGGAAAAAAAGAAAGAAAAGAAAAAAAAAATTTGAGACCTGCAGTCAGCAACGTGCATGCATACACATGTGATCACAAGACATTTGCAACGCACTTTTTCAGTCCAGGATCGTCGGGTAGCAGTCAGCTCAGCTGGCTTCTCGCACGCACACAAGCAGCAGCAGGACTGGATGTGGTGTACCGTCGTACAATCATCCCGTAATATCGGGATTTGAGATGGGTACTGAGATGCTGTGGCAGCCTACCGACCTTTCTGCACACTAGGTCCGACAACACGAGGCAGCACAAAAAAGCAGGCGACGTCCGCTGGTGGACTCCGGTGGAGTACATGATAATGTAGACCCATTGCGGCGAAATTCGCTTGCTTGCTTATTATGCCGTCCTAATCCAGGTAAGGAAAGAAAAAGCCTCGGCATGCACGGCAGCGGTAAAATGTGAGATATGTCACTTTGGATTATACCTCAAACCTGAGCAGAAGCCAACTGATTCGAGAACGTCCCTTGCGTTCATATCCACACGAGCATCGTGTCCCGGTCATGTGCGCTATTGGTTACCCAAACCAGAGTAGCTGAGTTACGTATCTGCGTATGCACGCAGGCGTACATGTGTGGGCGTGGTAAAGAGAGTCTCCACACGCCTCGTGGATATGTAGTGTAATTCTCAATAATTCTCGGACGAAAGGTTGTTTGGTGAGAGTCCAAGCGCATATTATAGCGTGTAAACTGGGATGATGAAAGTGTACCCAAGTAGGTGTTTACTACCAGCGGACAATCCACTATATCGGGGTTAGTCATGTGGGTTCTGCCACGAGAGCGCCCGGCTGGCTCGCTCCAGGCCCTGGGTTCTGAGGTTAGGGGTCTCGCATTACCAGGCGACGAACCCCGCGACCTTCACACGAGATGAAACTCTCATGGCGGAAGTATGTCGCCCCGGCCGTTGTTTCGGGCGTCTTATGTCCAGTGCTAAGCAATATCCATAGCTGTTCATCCAGTGGGCGGAAGCGGGACGACAGGGTTCTCTTGTCCAATGGATAGTGGAGATACCTAGCCTATACCGACCCGGGGAGTTATAAATGCACCTAGCTCTCTTCTGGGAGACATCCTCTAACGCTATACGGAGTGACGTCTGCATAGGGTAGCCTATGATCTGTGCTACATGCGTATAAGGCAGTAGGGCACACAGCTACGGGGCCTAGCGGTAAAACGAGATCTTGCAGAAGAAATGGCTGCATGGCAAGTTGAATGCGCCGCCAGCAACCGTTCGCGCTTCTTTCTTGGTTACTGGAAGATTACTAGACTATGTATACGAAAAAGGCCGCTTCCCTTACCCACTGCATCCAAAGTGGTAAGGTTCGGGTTAGGCTGAAGGTCGCGATGCACAGTTGTTCCAGTCTGATGAACAGGGTAAGCACTTTGGATGGGCAGCTACAGCAATGACTTCACTTGGAGAAGTAGGGCCGGTACTGTATGCAGCTAGGATAGCAATGGAGCTCATGCGAGTGGAGAATGATGCAACGGACTGAATCAGGATCGGTCCACGCAGCATACATATCAAGGCAACGGCCATGGTTATCATATACCGAGTCCTTGGTCAGCCTTACGAGAGACAATTCTGAAATAACCCATGGTTCGCTAGTACACGCTACGTGTGAAATGTCCGTTGACGGGGCGTAGAAAAAGTTCCCGTCCTATTAGGCCAACTGAGAAATCTGGACAAATTGGGATCGCCTTGCAGTACGGAGCCAGAGACCCGCTTGAGCCTTCGTGAGAGATTCGTGGAAACAATCCAAAGAACATCATGACAGTAAAAGTGGGTTATTAAGTTGATTGCGGCTATTGGGGCAACACACATGCGTCCCAAGAAACACTTCAGCAAGGGACCTCTGCTTAATTGGCCACGTGCTAAGTTTCCGCCTCCTAATGACGAGGGAGAGCAGCTTCAAAGGAACCAACACTGACGATCTTGGTGAAAGATTAATCAAGATCAGTTAATACGTACCTAACTAAAGCTTGGTATCGCGCGCCCGCGGTTATTAGCGACGTGCATGAGTACCTAATATAGTCCCGTAGCTGTATAGGAACCACATTGGACAGGTAATGAAGCTGCTGATTGGGGAGCACAGTTCATGCAGTGTGCATACCACCCACAGATACCTCTCGATCAATATTCTGGAAGATCGGCCGAAGTTTTCTCCCGAGCTTCCTTGTTGGGAAGGCTAGGAGACAAATCGCCCGAGGGAACGGAAGCTTCGGTGGCATATGTTGCACAAATGGCTTCATGTAGGGTGCGTTGTCATCGCATATGCAATTCCAGAGCCGTTCTATTCCTGAACATCATCGCTCTGGGGCAGCGAGTCAGAGACGAGACTTCCCGTGGTAGGTGTGCTCTAAGAAGTACTAAGCGACGGTCAAAACTCATTCTGAAACGTCCCCTTATTAACACCATAGCATCTATCCGCGAGAACGTCGTCGGTGCAAGCCTTGACCCCCCCTCTTGGCCGATGTTGGTTCTTGCTGCTACGCTGAACGTGCGCATACCATGCCAAAGGCAGAGGTTGTAGGGGAAAGGGGAAGGCGATTGGAGGAATGGTAATAGTTGCTGGATAGGTGATGCTGCGTGATATGTATTCCAATTAGTTGAGCGACGTAGCAGTAACGTAAGAACTCCAGGGGACTGTTCGATAAGGTTTCCTTGCAGGCGAAAGGGGTCCTGGGAACACATATTAGACGCGCAACAGCGTGCCATCCGCCGCGGAAGCAATTTGCTCCCGACTGATCGATTTCCAGTTAGCCGGCGAATGGGCCACCATGGCGGGGACGCGTGGGCGTTGCCACTGGATATGCAAGATTCGCCCATTTGCTCTCCGAGGTCGACAGAACAACACCGGGCGCCCGGGATTGGGGCTTGCTCGCGCTGCACGGGGTACTTGCTGAAGCCCCCTAACTGGATTCACTTGCTCCCAAACTCGACAGCTGTTGGTGAGGCTAGAATAAGTATACCACGCCGATGGGATTCAGCCTTCCACGTCAAAACTTCTGACCGCGGCTGAACCATGTAGCCCTTGCCTTACAAGGCGTTGGGGCGGTTGAGAATTGACATATCCCAAAGTGGCGCTGATGTTTGGTCAATTGATTACCGTATGATTCGCACACTTGATCCCGGTTTCCGATGAGTAAAGCGAGATGTGACTTGTAATGTTTTTGCCAATGTTGAATGTTGATTGAGCCGGGGAAGAATCGAACGAGAAACAGTGCCATTCGGTCTGCACGCCCTTTGAAATCCCGCCGGAGGGATATGGCGCATTTTGCTGCAAGGGGCCCTCACAATGCATATTAGAAGCAAAGACAAAAGAAGAAAAATTTTCCTTCGTTCATTTGCTTCTTGTCTGTGTTACATATGGGCCGCCTCATGCATGAGAAAGCAGGAATAAATAACGTATCAGTTTCCAATGTCGCGTCTCTCTCAACGTCAGTTGACGAGACAAAATACCCGCAGGCAATAGGGGTGTGAAGACTTAGAACAGGCAAAAGCCACCCACGGCTCAAATAGGCTGGCACTTCTGTTTACCGGATAGGGGGGACGAGTGTAGTAAGTACTCAGAAAAGATTGGCAGCGTCAGTCATGACAAATGCAACTCGTACTGCATTCGAGGCCTGTCGGTACTTGATTTGAAATCCAATAGATGATCAGGTTGTCGTTGCGGTCGCTGTAATGAGGAAAGATATGTCAAGTATTAGGACGAAAATGTCTGGACAACCACGCATCGCATATGCAGTATTGCTATGAGAGTAGGTATGTATTGGATCTCGTTGGGTTTCCAGTGCACACAGCCACACCAGCCTGCATATCACGCGACAGGGACGCGGCAATAAAAGAGGACCAGGACATGTGCTTGGCCAGCGTATAGTACGAATAGAAGGGATAGACGGCGAATTAGGTCCGAGTCGATTTGTTGGAATGTCTTGCATGGAACATTTTGCGCGAGACCAGTAGTCAGGCGCGTAGGTAGCCTTGTCGCCTCGTCCAAGTTAGGTAAAGCAGGCTGGAGCTGAACGTCTGCCTTGTAGCCTACATAGTACATCCCGTCTTGTAGAATGTATTGCGTGCCCACTGTATGTAGACTAGGGAACTAGAAACGGCCGATGGAATAATTGGCCCCCAACCCTAAGCCAGGCTGGCCGGCAGCCCGAGTCCGGAGGCGGGAGGAGTTGGGTAAACACCTATGGATGCAGCCTTGTAAGGTTGCGTGCATTCCGGGCTGCATATCATGCACGCCAAGCCTTATACAACGTGCCTATCCCGCTCTACATACCAATATACGAAATACCTGAATATCGAGTACATAAAAGGAGGGGTTGGGCAAGGGAAGTTGTACCCGAACAACGAAGCAGTCATGCAGCACGAGCGACCGAACTGTATGAATACCTCATAGTTGCTTAGTGTTAACCGCTTGGGGGTGTCGCCGTAACACCTTGATATGCGTACGTCCAGCAGGTAGTTCGAACGCGAAATACGACTGAACAGCTTACCTACTTAGTGATAGTTTTCTCAGCTGAATAGAAGGGTCTTCATGTTAGCGTCCAGGCCAACGACCGAGATCTCCTAGTGTAGTTCAGTGAAAGGCGAAAGGGACGCACGATGAACACACCGTTCGAGGGTTTTAATTCGCAAGTCTGGACGGTGGTGGCGTCTGAGTGGGCCTCCATGTGTCCAAAGTAGTTTACCCTCTAATGGTTCGGTACAACTAGTTTGGCCTGAGGTCGCATACAAATTATGTATCGTGCTAGAATCCCGCGAAGTAGCTAGACTCGCAAGATATGCATGCTAGCGGAATCAATATCCGCAGCTGGGATAGTAAATGTTGGCTACCTAGTGTTCGAGCGTTGGTAGCCAGCCTATAAAGTCTGGACCCAACATTATGAGTCTTTGCCCAGGCAGCCAACTAATCCTCGAAGATCGTCAGAAGCCGTAAACGACCGTATCGTGACTAAGCCAAAGAGCAGCAATATATGCCAAGTAGCTGGGGACTTTTTGAACTTTAGTATGAATTTCGATACGATCATGCCCCAGATTGGTCTGGTGCTGAAGAACTGCGGTGACCTGTTCAAACCCCTCCCAGGGTCGCTCGTTTTAAAGAAGAAAAAATCTACATTTGATTAGCTCAAACAAAAACGCAATGAAACGCCTTTAATCTGACACCCGGCAAGTGAGTCGGCAAGTAGGATTGGTATATAACGAGACGCGTAAAGATTTTAAGTCGTTCCCAGAGTCATGGATAAGGTTAGAGGCAGCCAATCAAGTTGGCGTGGTGACGGTACGTATCAATTTCCGCCGGCGGGATTCGACCGCGCTGAAGGAGAGCATTGACAGCGACCATAGGTACCTACCTAGTCTAAGTCGGAGAACTCATCCATTTCAGGTATCATACCCGCCTGTTTCTCCTTTTCAAAACCCACCCCTTGGGCTAAGATATAACGTGGAAAATATCAAAATAATTTAGATGATTGGCAAGAGCTTAACAAAATCATCTGAGAACACGCCTTTTCGTTGCTGCTTAAAGTGATTTCGTTTTTCTTGAAAGGCGAGGACTTAAGCATGATAGTTTTCGAAGTCTGTTTCTTTCATGGTCCGGTCTGAGGCTGGCGAGCTTGGATGGTATTGTTCGGTTGGAAGAAGCACATGGGGCGGAAGCTCCCGGGCGACCGGAGAGCCCACCGGCCTCAGCCAGTCCTCCTAGATCTTGCATTACCAAGTGGCAATGAGATCTTCGGCAATTTTGACGTCTTAGCGCCTTAAATTGCAGCTATTCGGCCCTACGTAAGGGCACTCGCGAATCATGTCTCAGTCTCGAACGACGGATACCGCTCGGGACGAATGAAAGTCACTGTACTGTGACAATGTGCCTGCGTCCTTCGTGCGCGGCTCGCCTGCTATCTGCCGAAGTGTTACGCAAGCT
This sequence comes from Hypoxylon sp. FL0543, assembly GCA_022578575.1. Taxonomy (NCBI): domain Eukaryota; kingdom Fungi; phylum Ascomycota; class Sordariomycetes; order Xylariales; family Hypoxylaceae; genus Hypoxylon; species Hypoxylon sp. FL0543. The sequence goes on from MU394004.1 coordinate 692,482, forward strand.
CGTACACCTAAGATTCCCATTTTGCGCCTCATACCATGTCGAGTTCCCAAGTGTAACCCGTGGGCTCATGTAGTCGAACCAGTTTGAAGTTCAAGACACTCCAAATGTGTAGGTGTCTAGCCTAGTCGTGGAACACTCCAATCTCCCGATTGCATACATAGAGATGTTGATATCGTCAGTCTATACATATAGAACTTACTGTCGAGCTCTAGAACGCCGAGTAACTGGAAAGAGCAAGACCGGTCGTCCGGACACTCCACATATCAATATGTTGTTAGCACCAAGTGTCAAACAGTATCCTCTTCTGTTGATTTGGGTCCACCATGGCGAGGTTTCCCCGCGGTGCTATTGTTGATGTTGAGAAAAGCTCCTAGCACCCTTTTGATTGGATTGTGGGTGGGGAGGATGTCAACGGTGAAGGGACAAGTCAGAATCAAATGAGCCAGGGATACATATGTTGATTCCCACCGTGCCATTCGTTGCCCTACCCAAAGGGTAATACGGTTTCAGCAGGATACTTCAAGCCCTGTTGAGTACAGACGGCTCCTCACGTAGTAAGGCGAGACGCCACGTTGTGTAGCAGATCATCAGATTCATTCTCTAGGCGATTTTGTGACACAATCTCATATCGAGGCCTAGCCACAAGGTGTTGATGATCCCCTGGAAACACACCAGCTAGCTTTTATTAGTGCATGATATAGACCGCAACAAGTGGACACCTAGTGTGAGCGAGGCCAATTTCCATTAACGGAGCGGACTTGTTGGGCGCGGGCTTACTGTGTAAAAGATTTCTCCTGGTCGGTCTTCGATTAGGCCTTAGCGCCATACTTAACAAGGTCAAGATACAACTGTCGTGTTGGCATCTTAATTGTCCATTCTTAACGTATCCTTTCAGCCGCCATATTCAGCGGCTTGTGTAGTGTATATGTTGGCGGGTGGCTAGGCGATGTGAGCTTAAGTCTTCATGTTCGTAGGATCGAATTCAGATCAGAAGAATTGCCTATTTAGGTAATTAGCTTCCCCTATTTTTAGTCTACCCATTCTCAATTTGCTTGTTACCTTGGGTGGGAAGACTTAAAATATCAAGACGTAGTAACCTATAGTTTCTGCCAATCTAAAATAGCATAACGGCTCGAGGGAGATGCTACCTGGACGCTTGGACGTTGAGCCTGTTAATATGGCCTTGCTCGGGGTTAAATGCGACTTGGCAACTCGGCGGTTAGGTTGAAATGCGTGAATAGCGTGACATATTTTAAGCGCACTTGCTGAAGATTATTTGATGGAAGGTCATGTAAAGCCCGTAATAAATCAGCCAGTCGGAAGCTCTCGGCGGTTGATATATGAAGTCCGGCAATAACAACTCCCGAGTTGCAGGCGCTTAATCAAATCCATGGTGTTAAATGGTTTCTTAGGTAGTACTACAAGCGTGAGTGATCCAGAACCACCGCAGAAACCAAGGTAACGGGTACCTAGCGAGTAGCGAGTAGCGAGTCACGACAGAAGACATGGTGAGTAGTTGATTTGAGGCTACGCGGGCAGGTGGATAAAGTGCCTCCTATTGAATCCTTTGATGTTTTGTATATCTACTAATCGGTTAGGTAGTTTACGATGATGTTGTTCAAGGTTCCATGGATGGTGATTAGTATGGGAATGGGAATAAGAAAAAAGAAAAAAATAAACTCAATTGCGTCGATGATGATGCTTACCTGCCTGACAGCCCTGAACTCGGAGGGGAGGGGCAGGAGGGGTAATATATTGCGGGGCCAATCACGACGCCTGTCCGCCATTCTTGCGCCTAGGAAGGCCTTGTAGGGCTGAGGGAAACTTCCCAAGCCGCAAATCCGGATACTGGGTGGTGGCGTTCTGGCCGTGAGCTCTAGCAAGGTCGGGTGTGAAAATAACCCCCAAATGCTGCCCTATAATCCTTTTGCAGTGTATGTACCTACCTAGGTAGACAACGATGAATGCTAAATTGGATCAACCCGAATACGTCTAACGTTCCCACCTCCCTTAGAGACTTTTGCACCGTTAGGAATCGATGCACGTCTCCTGCACCATGCTCTTGATTTCTTCCATGTAAGCATGCTGCGACACATACATATTAACCTTGGGTAATTTGATTTGCTGATTCGTATTGCGTAACGGTGATCTATCCGCGTTGGAGTAAGGTCAGCCCGATGGTCAGACTGTTTTCGACCTAGGCTACATATACAGATGTCCGGCGGTCTGATGTACATGCCTGATGCGAATGCCATAGGTCATACAGATCTTCATGGATTTCGCGTCGAATCCTAACGTCGCGGGTTCTGCGGGATGTGGGAACGGGCTAGCTCACCTCGTCATGGGTCTTGCCATGGTTTCAACATGTCTAACATCTTGCCGATGCATTTACATAGGAATAAGATATGGTTACGTAAATAGCTATACGTACCTAAGGTAAGTTTCAAGCCCATTTTCATACCTTCCGAGCTTTTACGGTACTTGATCATTTTAGTCATCGTACTTAATATAGGAAACGGGTCAGGCTGGGTGCGTACACCGATTATGTAACTAATTTCCAATTCTACGTACAGTTGGATGCTTATAATCAATGCTGTATTGCGTTATTGTATCTGGGCTAATTAGTACGTAGGTACGGACCAGCTTCACACAAAAGGATCACATACAGTACTTTACTAAGCTACATTGGGAATTATCCAACTACCACAATACGCCTATACGAGGCTTTATAAGGCTGAAAACCCCATATTTTATCGCCATCGTCTGATTGATGAGGCTCAATTTGGAGTCATGGCCGGTTACTACCACATATCGGTAGTAGCTAACGTGGGATAGTGCTGAGTTGGGAAATTAGCAGTTCGGACCGAAGACTGCCTCCCACAAGTCTTATAACGTATCCAATTCGACGGACGACGGAGGCGGAAGAAACCGAGTGCATCGTTACAAGAGGCAATGAAGCATCTCCCTACTGAAGGTAATCAGGGAACGGAAAAGACAAGAACATAGAGTACCGAGTACATGTAAACATCATTCGATGATCATCACATTACTATGTTGTCCGTGACAGAATAGCCGTTACAAGTTGGTTGTGTCATCTACTATAGCCTACTTCTACACGCACCTGCATATTTACATTACTCCCAACGTAGTAGCAAGGTGCCCCTTCTGATGCCAGCACGACCAAGGGGAACCTCATATATTTCAAGACATCGACAAAAGGTGTGTGCCAGCAGCGTCATTTTCTTAAAACGGATGCTGGTTAGCGCTGCATAGCGGGTAACATGCAGCGGGCACCCTACTTGCCTCTGGGCTTCTCTACAGTACATCAATGGATAGCACTGACGAGGACTGCATGGCAGAGGTTTCTCTGCTCAGGATGTCGACATCATTAATGAGACATACCTAAGTACAACAAGTGCCTATACCTATACTGCCTGGGAACGTTGTACTCCGATCTAATATTCCAGCCTTTAGTGGAAGGCGGGCTAGAGACGGTGCAGCCCTGTGCCGGCTACGAGTCGTATCAATCCCACCATCCACAATGCTGCTTAACATCCTATGGATCCTCTTGAGTCGCGCCCACTCATCCCCGTCCTACATACAAGCTGCGGTACTAAGGTACGACGAGGATAGGTAACCTTATGAAATTGGAACCCCACTGGGCCAGTCTGAGGGCACACCCGGGCATGTACCTAGGTATCGTTCTCCACCCCCCTGTACGTAACCTCTCTTTCTTTCCTTCCAGGGCTCCTTTTCGACACGCCCCCTCCCTGACACCCCTTCCGCCTTAATAAGGACCCACCTGGAGTACGACAAACAAGGTACTATAACCAGCCCTAGCTCATGTACCCACTCTGAAAGCCACCCTTGTAAGGCGCGCTAGAGCAAATCGATGACCCCTGTCTTTCCTGGAAGGGCTGAGGGTGAACACCCACGCATACATAGTACCAGGGTACCAGAGTACCAGGATACTAGGCTGGTAGGGCGGTTTAGTTCTCTTCTCGAATCTAGTTTTAATATGCACCTAACCTCGCCCCTCCTCGCTTTCTGGTAAACCTTTCAGAAAAGAGGTTGTGGATGGGCTCTTGCGAGTGTTTGGTCGACCTTCTACTACAGCCTACCTCGCCGTCTCTGTTGGTTCGAGAACGCTGTTTTTCTCTTCTACCTTCGCCTCATGCGATTCCTATAACCACCCTTACCCAACGGATATAGCAATCTATCAGAGGCAGAACCAAGGGACAAGAAGTCGAATTTGCAGTTGGGACGATTGGCCAAGCTCTTCGACCGACAAGATATATTCGACCTGATCTTACCAGTCTCAGCTAGCCTACCCACGCCGCAGCTGAGCTTGTCGACAATAACTTCATACTTGGTTGTTTCTCTGGAGGGCCAATCTTTGTATTCACTTCGGTATCTTCTTCGTCGGGTCCGTCTCGGTGTACTATCATCGTGTTACTACTACTTATATGTTTATTATTGTCATGACGCTATACGTTTTCCCGCTGTCTTAGAATACCCTCGCACGATTTTCTGCTCTCAGGTACGAGCCTTTAACGACACGACATCCGCCTCCTTCCACAGACGACGTCGGCGCTGCCGATACGAATCTTGCCACCGACACCCCTACGATCTCTACCTTTGATTCAAGACCGGCCCACCGTTGGTCACTTTGTACTTTCCGCAGCACTGCCATCACTGCATTGCCGCCTCTACAAGCACGTTAGAGGCTCTATCTCTCTTGGAACCCCATCGGTTCCTCGCTTCCACAAATCAATCTCCAGACACTCGGCCTATTCAGCTACTTGCTGTTAACGCTAAGCTGTGGCGAACTTGTCATTGGACTACGTCGGACAAAGCCAGCTCGGATTACTCGAGTCTGAGGCACGAAAGAACACAATATGGATATCCCTAGATATGTATCGAGGGAGCCAGGGGGTTCACCGCCGGCCATATACATACAGGGCTCGAATCACTTCGACAACTACGGAGGCTCAGGATGGTCCCATATGCAATCGAAATTCCCTCCAACTCTAGCCTCTTCTACTCCCATGGCGATATCCAACAGACATCGTATTGCTGAGGATGATGCGCCACCACCTTTACCGCCTCCCAAAATTATCCCTGGATTAGGACAACCTTTAGGACAACCTGCTAGACACGACCGTATCCCCTCAATTGACTCGAACGCAAGCTGGGATAGTACAAAACAAGATTCAGAACATGACCGGCCTCGGTTTGGCAGGTCTGATAATGACCACGGGCCGATCCGGCCTCAGAGAGACGAAGGCTACCACAGTCTCAACTCCACGATCTCGTCCTTAGGGTATGATTCCTTGGCTCGCTCCATCATCACAAACCGTGACGAAGCACACTAACTATCGAGCTCTGATTCAGGTCGCAAGACTCGCTCCCCAAAAAACTCTTCATGTCTCACGATCAGTACCAGTTCAACAGGCCAAACGGCAACGACTATGACAGCGCATTAATAAAAAAGCTAGATTCAAGACGGACCTTCGACAACCGGTCACCCCCTCGACGGTCTGCTCTCAGCGCCTCTATGAGCAACGCGGTTTCCGGCTTGGCTACTCAAGAACATCGTCTGCATCACCAACTAACACCACTCTCTCTCCCCATTCGACCTAGCAACAAGCTGGTTATCGACTCACCGGGTCGTTACACAGACACGCCTCCGCAGTCGGCACTCTCGCCGCGCGGTCCGTCGTTCTATGGAGCTTCCAGCAGTGAATATCGGTCCCCAATTGATCCCATAGACTTAGATCGATCACCGTTTTCACGAACGAGAAGGAACAATAGCGGCTCCTTGCCAGACGATGCAACGATATCCACACATAGTAGTTACGATAATAGAGATGAAACCGATTTCCCAACGGAGGATAGGTCGCATGGAGAGGATTATTTGTCGCGATCTGAGCATCAAGCCATTGGACAGAAGCGGCGGGCGTCCTCACCGCCTGGAGATGATCTCCCCATGCAGGGCATGCCCGGATCATGCGATCCATTACGACGTCGGGAAGGCGTATCAAGAGCATCACCCACACCTCGTCTCACGGGCATCCCTCCAAGTTCTATTCCCTCAGTCCCATCCACAACGCGAAGTGGGTCTTTTGCTTCCAATGCGTCGCTTACTACGAACCTCTCGAGCATGAATTCCTTTGCTGGGAGATCCCCCGGCGGTCTGTCTAGTGGAGGACTTTCCCCAGTTGATGTTCTGTCAAATTCGCCTTACAGCATGCCGAGTTCTCTCGGCCATTCTCCGCGCCCTTCACTTGCACGTGTGCCTCACCAGCGTAATATTAGCAACGAAACCCGGCGACTCGCATCACCACGGAAAGTGAGTGAAGTGTCCAAAACCGGCATCTCTAAAATACCCGGTGGTTTCTACATGTGTGAATGTTGTCCAAAAAAGCCAAAAAAGTTCGAGACAGCAGAAGAACTGAGGTGAGTTGTGTATAACTACGTCTATCTATTTTCGCCTCATTTTATTTTTTCCCTTGATTTAATTTTTAACATTCAAACTGACCACCAACGATTTTGAAGTGCGCATGAGGCCGAGAAGCAGTACGAATGCTCATTCTGTGGCAATCGATTCAAGAACAAGAACGAAGCAGAGCGCCATCAAAACAGTCTTCATGTCAGGCGCCATAGTTGGTCATGCTCTGCACTGCTTCTTTCCCGCTACGACCGTGCTTTTCATGAGAGCACTAATCGGCCTGGAGAAGCTGATACATGCGGTTACTGCGGAGAGGAATTCGAGCGCCGTGGTGGCATCCAACGTCCGCGACAGGCGACCGAGCAAGATTGGGAAGAGCGACTAAGGCATCTACAAGAGGTGCATAAGTTTCGCGAGTGTAACTCGAGCAAGAAATTCTACCGTGCAGATCATTTTCGACAACATCTGAAGCACAGTCATGCGGGGACTAGTGGCAAGTGGACGAATATGTTGGAAAATGCATGCATGCTCGATGAGGAACCTCCGCAACCAGCAAGATGAGCGAATTGAACCGACCAGGAGCGACGGGGTTGGGTAGCAATACTGCGCGGGGTTCTCCAGCGAAAAAAAAAAGGATCCTATAGGTTTCGAATGCGCAATATTCTGGTAGACTGATTCGCTAGTTGGGGGGGACAGGCGCTCATCGATGCACGACAGCCGGCTTGCAATTGGGTGTTGGGATGAATAGGGGTCAGTCGGATTCCGCAGCAATAATCGTGTGTGGTGCGCTTCCGAGTCTCACCGCATCTAGGGGCACGCCTGGTTTGCTGTGCTGATCTCCCGCCCCGCCTCCTGGATGGTTCATCGCGGAGATACATGATCGGTCGCGGCATGACGATTTTCAAATCGATACCAATATGGCAAGCCAAGTAGAAGGTGTTCGGTCCTGCCTGGACAAAATTCCAGCAGAGATATCAGGCGCCACTAAGGCGAATTGGGACTTCAAGTAGAGTGCAGGTGGATTCCACGATGTCAATGGCTAGTTTACGAAGCAAATGCTTGCTGACGGCACTGTTCCATCCCAACGGGTGCTTCGTGCTTGGCACCTGTCGAGGTGCAGCTCGTCAGCTCAGATTTGGAGAATCAACTTGCTGTAGATCCACTATAGCAGCAGAATCCGCGAATTGAACGAAATAAAAGAATTTGGTACTTGATAAAATGAGTCTTCATTCGCTTTCGCGTCTCATAAATCCGAATTTGACAAACTCCTATTCCTTCCTATATGAATGATGTAAATGTTCCAGTGGGTAGAATAAACGTCATGTCTTCCGGGGCGGAGCGTTGTAAGCGTATGCGAATGCTGACGCAGACGACAACTTAGCGCACACACCTTCTCCTGTATCAGCACACTTCTGCTTGATGAAATCCGCCTTTGGTATAGGGGAGCCCACACCATCATACTTAATTCTGTCTAAATAGGACTTTTGGCTTACAATGCCTACCTACTACCTACCTAGGTACCTAAGGTAGGTAGTTTCTACTTTTGCGTCCTAGAGCGGGATTTGGACTTGAGGGCCATCTTTAAATGGGTTGAACAAGATTCACTGCGATCTTTTACGGAATCGGGGTGCCGTGAAGGCTTAGGTAGACGCGGAGGTCCTTAACCATGCCATTGTGAAAAACAGATTTGACCAATACTTTGGTCGATCAACAACATAAAATATACTCGTCATTTTCAGCAATGGGTAAAGTCTAAAATAGGTAGCTTCAGTGATGCGTTACATGACTTTATGAATCTTTATCTACTCTAAAATTTCAGGTCAAATCCAGTTGCGTGCCTAGGTAGATATTTACCTAGGTAGGTAAGAATTGGCAGAGAGCGAGCGGGACTTGGAAGTCCGAGACTATCTTTCAGTGTCAGCGTTGAACCAAAGTCCCATCTCAATTGGATGGGATTTTGCGAAATGGCGCCGGGATTCAGCGGAAAGCTGCAAGTCAAACTGATACCAATCGATAGGTAACTTTTCAGCAGATTAGCGCCAAACGGGTATAGGCTTATCACATGATTCAGCCCTACCGGGAGGGGAGAAGAAAGCCCGAGTCTAAAGTGAGATTTCAAGGTTGACGTACACAGCCGCGAGCGCCACATCTGAACTGAGGGGCAAAGCTTGCACGGTCCCATTTTTTGTGGATCGGCACCGAAAAAAGTGTTTGCCCTACCGGTTTCACGGGAAGGAGAGTTTGCCTGATGATTCACAATCTTATAGGCAATTGCGTGTCTTTTTAAGTACCCAGCCTATTCTTAACTTTGCATTATTTATAGGCAATTTCCAAACCCACCTAATTTCCATTCTTACAAGAAGAGAAGGAAAAAGCAACTAGGCGAAACTACCGTTGTACACAACAGTTATCTAACCTTCTTCAACCGAGGAGATCCCTAGAAAAGGCGGCAGACACGACGACATCATGTCGCTATCCAGGGTCCCCGGGCCAGATAATCTTTACGTCGGAGGGTAATTCCATGTCCTAGTCCTCACCGGCCCCGCATGATCCCAGCTCACCTGACTATAAACTGACATAAGCCCTTAGAGCCTGGGTCCTGAATACTGAAGCAGGGCGTAACAAAGTCAGAGCACAGAACATTACTCATGTGCTCTCCGTCATCAAATTCAGTTTCGAAAAATGGAGCGAGGAAGTGGAACGTTTCAAACATATGAGCATTGACGTTCTCGACGATGAAGATACTGATCTACTAGTCCACTTCCCATCCGCGGTGCGCTTCATTGACAGCGGTCTGAACCTGCCGGAGAGACCGGAGGACAGAGAAGATGGCCCTCCCTCCGGCGGGGTCTTCGTGCATTGTGCCATGGGAATATCACGTTCCGTAAGCTGTGTGATTGCTTATCTTCTTTACAAATATCCTCACCGCTTCGGAGGCAAACAGTTTGCTCCATCAGAAACGTCTGCGGCACAGCGACGACAGACATCCAAAGACGCCGTCGAGAGGGCGCTAGAGCTGGTACGCGAGGGCCGCGAGGGCGTCCAACCTAACGGTGGCTTCATGCGCCAGCTCGAACTCTGGTGGGAGATGGGATGTCCCGCGGATGACGATAGCGCTGTGGAGCGTCACCCAGTATACCAGAAATGGCTGTACGAAAGGATGCTGAAAGAATCCCGGGATGTACATGAAGCACCGAACCCTGACGATATCCGGTTCGAAGACGAAGTGGAGCGAGGGAAGGAGGTTGCCGAAATCGATGCAAATGAGAAAGATGGCAAGGAGGTTCGTTGCAAGAAGTGCAGACGCGTCCTTGCGACCCCGAAATTTGTCGTGCCGCATGCCCCTACCGGACGGCAGGAATCTCCAAACTGTGCTCACATCTTCGTCGAGACTCTGTCCTGGATGCGACCGTTTCTAGAAGAAGGCGCTCTCGAGGGTCGTCTGGCTTGCCCAAATGCTAAATGCGGTGCTACAGTTGGCCGCTTCGCATGGCAAGGCCTGAAATGTAGCTGTAGCGAGTGGGTAGTTCCGGCATTCTCGCTCAACCGGAGCCGGGTCGATGAAGTCTCTTCCCGGCGCGCAGATACGTCTGCAATCCGGCTACCTCCAGGACGGAACGGCAGCTTATGATGCGGTCGACCTATCATGAGCCCTGTTAATAATCACTTACCTCACATTCATAAGCATTCCTACCCATATGCTCCTCAAATAACTCTGGCACCTGATTCGTCGAAACTACGACGGCTTAGTTACTCAGGGGACACCACTGGTTACGAGTGAATACGGCGTGAGCACGAGCCAGCAGATGCTTACGGTACATTCTCCCCGCCAGTTCCACTACCAAGCGAGGTATCTTACCTAACCCGCCGCTAAGAGCTCAAGGATCACGTCTCAGCAACAGGGGCTAGCTAACTTTTCCAATGTCTGCTCTTTTCTGCGCACACGCCTCTCTTCAGCTGTGCCAGATTGCACTTCGCAAAATGTACCCCCAATGGGTTATCATACGTATTACGTAGAAACGTATCTCCAACCAGGGTTTGGCCCCTTGTGGCAGCATAATGTCAGATGCACACCACTAAGCCCACCGAATATACGCTTCTGGGATAGGGCTTATCCCCTTTCCACATAGACCTGGGGTTCACCATTTAGCTTACGGTCTAATCCTCGAGGGCATTCCCGTTTCCCCATGCTGCTTGCGATCTCGTTGTCAATTCCGCGCTGTCATGCTCGATTGCTGACGCTATACCCTCCTGTTGAGTGTTCTCCGGGCAAATTGCTTGGTTGACCGTTGATTGTTACCTGAGATGCGTGTTTCGCTCGAGCTACAAGCGAAGCCGGCGGAATAACGCTTACCCATTCTTGTCAGCTAATCGACGGGGGATTAGCCTACAACCTAGTAAATTTCTCGTTCGGCAGCCTGTACCTCCCCGAGATGAGCTCACCTCGACGATTGCGACCGGCCACTGTCAGCCTTCTGTCCGTGGCAGAAACTGTCGGTGTGGACAGTGGGGTATTGCAATCACTGTTGAGCCGTATCCGGCTACACCATGCCACACACCCACACATACGCCGCATCGCGATAGCATCATGATGACGGGATTTGCATTGATATGCTGCTGGTATCGATGCTGATTCATGTTGCTGCGTTTTTATTGACAGTCTGAATAATAACACGGATCTTGGCATCAATTCTGCTGACGTCAAAAGAGGCCCCCTTTGCCATGTGAAGCTCCACGATTTATCGTACAAAAGACACATAGTCTGCTTTACATTGACGCCTGTCGGGTAAGAGACCGGCGACAACTATCCAGGAAATAAGCCGTGCCGCAAATCGAGCTCAGCTCAGCTTTCACCAGTAGCCAGACCCTGATGGTCTCCCCACGGAACTTGATGACAAAGGGTTAACCAGCGTATCTCCTGCTGACAGAGCTTAGGCGTGTTACGTTATCGAATTTGCTTATCGAAGCTGTCACAAGGAAATGCTTGATAATGTATCGATCTACATAGTATCAAGTTTCGGTCGCCGTTTCGTCCAGAGCTGAGGCTTCGTCGTCATATCTGTCACATCTGTCGTGCCTTATCCCTCATATATAAAAGCCTTTCATATCGTTTCCAGCAGGTACGTACGTATACCTCACATAACCTAAAACAAAAGCACCGCGCAGGGCTAGCTGGTCAATTGCCTAGCTAAGGTGAGGAAGGTGAGAAATCCAGGAGAATTCTCCGGTGGAAAAAGGGACTACACACACCCTTGACGTTGGACGGATCTACGTACGTCACGCCACGAATGCTCCCTTTCCATGCAGGAACGCGACGGGACTTCTCGCCTCTGGGGCGATGCGTGACAGGTCAACTCATTAGAAGGAGTCGTCTGCAAGCCTCCGTTACATGACTCGTCTAGGGTGACCGGTCTGGCGGGTGGCCCAGCGCTGATGCTGCGCGGGCAGTTTACGAGTGGGACTTAACTGGAGACTCCGCAGCCCGTCGGGCCCCGTACCAAGGGGGCTGGCTGGTGGGAAGGTCGATTGTCTGGAACCCCGTCGACAAAGCTGCGAGGCCGGGGCGTCTTTGCTGGACACGCCGTATCCAGTGCCAACGATGGTCCGCCCCACTGCGAAATGAGGAAATGAGGGTCCTTACGGTCCGACGCCTCTTGGGACCTCTAATCGGCTGGCGAATTGTCTACGTTGTCGCAGCATACGTATAATGAAGAGAACTGACGCGTGGGCTAAGCGCTTACGTAGTGCCATCGACGGGATAATGCCTGGTCGCAGAGCTGAAAGTAGGGGTACGTTTTTACCAGTACTTTGAAGTAAACCGGCAAGCCACGTACGTACTCGGCGTCCAATCTACCTTCTATACCGGTAGTGCTATCATACCATGATGGACTTAGTTTTTTTTCCGTGCTTGGCATGCGCTTTCTAAAACGGTGGCTTCCCGCAGCGGCCTCATTCCCGCGTTATAGATCGGCTGCCGCATCCCTAGGTATACGTCCATGCGAAAGTGCGCCAGCGCGCCTCAACCCCCGGTGCATACCGTTATCGGTGGTCTTCACCACTGGAACCGCGGGTAGCTAACGGCAAAAATGCCACCTAATTTAATTGAATCATCTTCTACGCACACGGATATGCCTGCCATACTTCTAGATCTATATACCTACCTAGGTATCTATCTCGGTATTCGTGTCATGTGTTAAGTTAGGTAATAGGTGCTCAGTTAAACTCATCCTAGATGTCATCGTATATGGGAAGTCTTTTACTCGCAGGGCGGCCCGTCTTCTAGACCCCCGTCCCCCCAGGAATTGCTACGTAGGAGCGAACGAGTCAGTGCCCCCAAGCGTTGGTGATGGTGCGCTCGCTCGCGCGTAGAACGGATACAAACCAGGGTGGCGCTTTCTGCAGTTAGGGCTAAGGGTTAAGAGGTAGTGTGTGTAGGTATGTACGCATGTATGTATGTTTGTATGTAAGTGCTAAGAATGGCAACTGGGGCTAGGCGATGCGCGCGGGGGGACGATCGTCTTAAGAGCCGGGAGGACGGGCGGGTGCGCCGGCGACGAGTTCCGGCCGCTGCGCGTTCCGCTGCTGCTGACTGGACTGGACTAGACTGCAGCGCGTATCGATATCCGCGGCGTCGCACAGCAGCACCAGGGAGGGCGCTCATTGAGCGAGAGACGTGGCTGAGACGCGGTTAGGTTAGGTTGGTGTGCGGTGTACGTCTGTGCGGGTTTGGCAGGAGGTAGGTTAGGAAGATACCTAAGGTAGGTAAGGTAGGTAGGTGTCGAGCGTCACGCATCACGCAGCACTGATCACGAAAACGAAAATCCGGGGGCGTTAGTGGATGAGCGGACCAGGGGTGGGAAGGTGACGAGGTGCGGAAGTGGCTGCGGTTGGGAGTCGCGAAGGATCGCGTATGCAGACGCGGGTAGAGGGAGCGGTCAGCCGTAGACGATATCCCTACCTATAACTAGGTGATGTTGGGGAGGCAGGCAGATAGATAGGTAGCGTTGGCTGATGCGTCCGAGTCGTTGCTGTTGCTGATAACTGCCTGCATTTTAGTTATGTAGATGCGTACATCAGGCATATGATGCATTTAGTCGTCGATGACCCGCGTCCCGTGATGAGCAAACCCCCGGGGATCGAGAATCAGATCATCTTCGGCAATACACAGATAATGTACCTTGTTGGGGGTCAAGGTGCGCACGCAATACTCCTTTGCACCCCTTTCCCCCCCTCAAGAGGCGCACTCAGCGTTCTTGTCATCTGTTGGACACACAATACCTACCTTAGCCAGAGCCGCGGGTTTTGGGCTCGGTTTTTGACGGGGCCGCAAAGACCGACGAGAAGAACGTTGAATCATCCTTAGGTGAGCATGCCAGTAAGTCACTCAGGTAGGACGGCGATGTTTGCGTTGCAGAGTACGACAGATGACGGTGTGATAACATGACAATCGTTGCAAGTCGCCGTGCGGCGTAGGGCATGAAATGCGGCTGCCCATAAGACGTCCATGATGTTATATCCGAAAAGGCCGCCGAGAGAGGAAATACGACCGAGCGAGGTCTCTCTCTCTGCGTATGATTGCGAGCTTTCCCGGTGTGACTTTTGACAGCTTGTATGGGGGTCAAAGTTTATGCAGGTTCTGCACTTCTGTTAAAGTATTTCGTCCGAGAGAGAGTAAGCTGAAGGTGAGAAAAATCGATTGATCCTTGCGCGATCAGATGTCGGATTGGCTCGGCTAATTCGTCAGGATCTCGCGAGATCTGACTTCGGATGGCCCGCGCTTTTTCCCCTTCCCGTTGGGGGCACACCCGTTGGTTTAAGTCCGAACGCAGAGCGGATTCGAGTTAGGTACATGGTATGACGAAGCTATTGCCAGTGGCGTAGAGGTACATACCTACATGGGCCAGGTATGTAGGTAGGTATGGATGTACACAGCATTCGATTTCGTCTCGCTTACCTAGTCGTCGGTATGCCGGCATATAGGATGCGAGATCGTGTTGCAGTTTTCCAAATACCGTCAATGGTACGGGGCAAAGTCCGAATATAAACTCGGCGGACCCGAGCTTTGCATGTACATAGTTGCTGCTTCTCGTTTACGCTGGATCCAACTGTGTGGTCTTCTTGGGAAATAGGGGGTAAGTAAGTATGACAACATAAAGTCTTTGACGTATCACACCTTCGATCCTCGTGGGTGACACGGCATTAGAGCCCGCCCGCCAAGTCACAAATGGGAATGGTCCTTTTTTCTCTGCGTAGCACGAAGCACATGTAGCTTTTCGATTCTCATGACTTGGGTTAATTTAGCCCCGGGCCGAAGCCCAATTTGTTTTATTTTCGTCCCCGTCTACATCAGGGAAGAGCTTGCGATGCAGCAGTATATGCACGTGCATGGCGTGTGATTATAATCAAGGCATGATAGGTGCTGGTTGAAAGTTTCAAATTCAATAATTGAAATTTAGAACTACCTAGAACAAGCCCACGGATGTTTGCTGCCAAGCCATCTAATAAAGCCGTAGGGCTAGCCGCCAGCCCTATGCAGCCCTGATTCGAAAGGCGTCGGCTCGGCGCGGCGGTAGACTCAGCCACCAATCTGAAGAAGTACAACGCCCCAGAATATGTCTTAGATTGCCCTACTCCGAACGCCTGGGCCTCTTGTAAAAAACGAATGCGATATCTCCGTGACAAGACGGGCGTATAAGTTGATTCTGCTTCTCTCATTCGACGCCCAGAATAACCGGGGCAGATTCAACGTAGGGGTAGGGCGATCTCCTTGAGCGGGATACGCCGTAAACCCGGATTCGGTCTTGGTGTAACATCAGGGCGGATCCGTGAAGCCGGCGCAAATCCCGGAGATCTCGAGTTCCGCCATGTAACGTCTCGGAGTATCCGTAAGCCTGGATAGGAAATACGCACAAGTGCACAAGTGTCACCCAAAAGTGTAAATTATACCCCCGGAAATAGTGCTGACAGCGTCTACCCGCATATGAGCCATTTCTAAACAGGTAGGACAAGCTACCATGCAGCTCTGATTAGCCAAGAAAATCTCAATAATATTTCCTATTCTAGGTAATGGTATATCGCGTGGGAGACAACGAGGGTTTTCACGAAATTGGCTCGTGTGGCTTGTAAATGCAAAATCTCCTCTTTGGCGGCCGGGTCAAATACCCCGAGTGGTAGAATGATTGGAGTTGTACATCTGCAGCACCTGCAGCTCGTCGAATACCTAGCCAATTACTGTCAGTATACACCTTAGGGGTGGCTTCACGTCCGGCTGTACATATGAATTTTCATCTATAAGGTCAGTACCATAACCTGTACTGTAACTGCTGGATCAGCCCCTACATGCTACAGAAGTGGAATCAAAACATGTACCAACCTGATGACTTTCTAGGTATACGTGACATCATCCCCCACGCTCGGTCAGCTTTGTAAGTGTTGCGAATCCTAACAAGATATGCTATTGTCTGCTGACAAGACCGGCAATTCTGCATGGTTCATCGATGCCGAAACTGTAGCATGTATGTACACTGGACAGCTCGTAAGCGGAAGTGGAAGGCCACAGCAAGATGCGAGCTCGATGTATACAATAAACCCTGTTCTGATATGGTGTGTCTGCAGCGGTGGGGTGAACACATCACTCCAATGCATCGTACAAGTGAAGGGTCAGAGGGGGGCGTGTGCTAATCAAGCATGTCAGCACTAACGCACATCTTCCTTGTTAGACGGCCCCCGCGTGAATAGGCAATAAGATGGCCCGGTTCGTCAGCCGGGCCGAGGACATTGAGTAGGTGCCTAGGTAGGTACCTAATTATTCTCCATAGGATAAAACTAGGGCCGTAAGCCTTAGAAAGTGTAAGATAAGTCGTGGAACAGGCCTGGCTCCAAGTTGAAGCGTGACCCGCCGGAGTTCCAACTGTATATTCGTTACGTGCCACTTTCGCGCTGATTTGACGTAGGATCTAGCAATCGGGAATAGGTTAGACTGCTTATGTCAGAACCATTGCCAGTTTGATAGTAATAGTGGCCTCAACGGAGCCCTCCGGCTCAACAAGTAACGTGGGGGCTATAAGACAGCTCAGATAAACAAGAGTGCAGCAATATATTGTATGTGAAAACACATAAAAGGCTGGTCTGGTTACACGGGAGTTGTGACCGATCACCGGGATAGATCCGGCTGCCCACAGCAAGGTTCCCCCGAAGACTCATAAACGTTTAGGGAGAGAGTCGATAGACCCACATGGTTGGTGCTACCCATCGTAAGGCTGACGTTTAAGGGTGCTCGTCCGTGTCCCGTTCCCTCAGAGCGAACCCGAATATGGCCGAAGCACATTAGTTTGCGAACGCAACTTCGCGGTGCACATTTGAGAGCGTTACCTTCCCTACAGCCCCATCGAGCTTCTAAAATGGGACGAGTACCCCTCTATCAACTTCCAGGACGTAGAGTAGCCCCTTTGTCGTCACACGCATACAATGCGTTGAAACCATCCTGGAAAGGATAATGCAGTTCCCCAGATGCGACTATAATCGGCGTATCCTCGTGACCACGTTGGCAATGTACTGGTTGCATGAATGGTGCATCGGGTCGTTGAAACACGGGAGATGACCAGTAGATCAACCGCTTCCAGGCATTGGCAGTCATGGCGTACACTGCCTCGTTGCTCGGATGTGGTATCATCAGGGCTGGTGCCGTGCGTTGTCGGCGCAATGTAAGCGCTAGACCGTTCTACAGTAGGCTATAGAAGTGATGAGGCCGTGAACTGAAGTGGGTAGCTTGCCAATGGCTCATCTAGTATGCATAGCAATTTCCCAACATTGTGCAAGCATGCATGCAGTGCAGAATGCTTGGGACGAAGTCCGCTCAGCATCTCCATCGGGATCAAAAGCGGAGGTTGGAGCCGTGATGCCAAGAGATGTTGCGTTCGAATCGATACGTCAATAACAGAGAAGCATGGTCAGCCTTATAAGGCGTCCCGAAGGCTTACGGCCATTAGCCCGGAAGCGCTAGCGGTTCTTGGTGGTCAGCTTGTCGTGTTTACCCCATAACATAGTGCCCTAGAGGGCGAGACACATCCCTGAGGTAGACGCAGCTAGGCGAAAGTGGTAAAGATAATCGTCTGGTGTGTCTACAGAGAGAGGAGATGGTGTGTTAATCTGAAGCAAATGCGCATTCCCGTGGTGGTAAGCCGACCCAAGATACGACGACGTATTCGGTTTACCATATCCACATTGATCGAATACTTGGCAATATTACCACGGACCTTCCAAGGCATTTCTATTGTATGTCGTAGTCGCAGTCGCGCTACGGCGACAAGGGCATGCATTCCGGCGAAGGCTACTAATACGCCGAGAACGGTACACTCATGCCTGGAATCAGTGTCTCGCAGCGTGGTATACTAGTCCCTAAAGGCATATATATGCCTAGGGGCGCAACAAGAGCATAGGTCGGAAACACTGTCGGTTTTAACATGCTTCGCCGGCTTCAGACAGACTACATGCTGGACTGAGGACTACTCGACGCGGGCGGAGTTCACCACTTAAGGCAGGTCCTTAGGGACAGAGGGAAAGAAGTTGGGATTGCTCAAGCGTTCCCGATTCCTCTTGGCCATCTCAGCTTGGCGTTTCCTATCTAGCCGTTGCTGATAGAAGGTCCTACGTATCATTAGCAGTCGAGACTTGTGGTTGGAGACAGGGACAGATGGAGACCTTTGTAATGCAAATACTCGTGGTTCCTCTTCTGCCTTTGGTGGTGGTGTCTTGTCATCCGTCTTATCCTGTGCATGTCAATCAGCAAACTTTGGTTCTTCAATTGAAACATACCCGGGCACCCACCTTGGCATCTCCTTTTACTTCGTCTTTCTTCTCGGTCTTCTTCGAGTCCTTTTCGTCGTCGTCCTTGGTCTTTTCTGCATCCTTGGTAGATTTTGATTCCTTCTCCTTTTTCTTGCGCTGCTTCTCCTCATACTCCTTTTTTGCCCGCTCAAGTTCCTCTTCCATCTCCTTTTTCTTCTTGGCTGCAACAGCCTCCTGGTCGATGATAGGGGTGCAGAATCCCCTATCCTTCAGATGGCCAGGACATACATAGAAGAAGTCCTAAGGATAGGAAGATCAGGATCAGGACCATACTATTCCCTGACTAGCTCCTAGGTAGAGAGTAACAACCCACCTTGTTCTCCGGTGTGACAAGAACGCTGGAGCTGGGTTTGTAGCAGACCTCGCATGCTTTGGCTGAGGTTTCGGCCACCCGCCGATGGTGCCAGATGTTAGGAAAAGACATGATGCTTCTGACTTGAAGCTACGGATCTTGTAAACAACTCGTATCCATCTACAATCTGCTGAATGCGGAAGAAGGGGAGTAGAGGAAGCTGAGTGCCCAAACGTTGGAGACGCAGCGAACAGCGAATAGTGAATAGCGAATGTGGGGGTTTTGTAACCGCCCTACCGCCTCCTACCAATGCAGGCTTGCAGCCACATGTGGCGCAACCTTAAGAGAGATTCTAACTTTGTTTCCGATAAATCTCCAGCTGCGATAAGGCAGGCCCGTAATACCAAGCTTCGAGGTCCAATTTGCTCTCCAGCCTTGTAGCCTACATAGGTGTAGGTAGGGGTTACTTTCAGGGGCCTCTGTACGTCATAATGTTCAGCAGCAGCAAAATTTAGTACCCGACAACACTCAACAGTTGGTCAACTTAAGAAATAACATCACAACTATCACCCAAAAAGTCGGCCTGAGAGAAAAAAAAGCTCTTCATTTTCTACGACTTTATTCAGACCTCATCTACTCGCAATTCGGGGTAATAGCCCCAATTAGTCCCCTTCAACATGGCAAGTGGGCTGGATACCCAGACACTGGACGCTGTGTTTCAGTCGCGACCGGACATTTTGGAAGATATCCGCAAGGCTGCCGGTAATTACTTCGCTATCATATAGCTAGCGCAATGCATGACCTAGTAGGCATTGTTTCTGACCAAAAGTACAGATTCCCCGTCGAAAGTCCAGCTGTTCAATAAAATCGCAAGTTTCGTTTACGAGCAAATCGGCGACCAACCTTCTGGAACCTCGCTTAAGCGACGTCGCGTCGATATCGAGCCCTCGCGCAACGGTAGCACACCAAACAGCGCGGCGCCAAGCACGACCGAGGATGTAGCCCGCGAGAATGTCCTTTTAGAGATTAAGGATATATCTGTTTCCATCCCGCAGCGCAAGAAGTTCGAGTTGTGCTTCACACCTCAACATCTATACGCGCGAGCTCCAGGCACAACTGCACCCGCGCCCGGCATAATATATGCGTGGAAGGATATTGGTATATACTCTTAAGAAAAGGACAGTCCAACATCAAGGCTAACTGCTATGTAGAATACGCGTTCTACCTTCCTGTACCGGAGAAATCTCAGGTCCAGCACAACTACGTCCTGTTCCCGCGAAACTCTTACGCCCTGTCAAAATCAGGCACTCCCGCCGTAGATCCGCTGGTGTTTACCGTATCTTCTGGTGCGCCGAAACAGGGCTCGGTTGGTGGACCGAATGCGGGGGCTGCTTCCTCCGTCGCTGACTCTTATACTACTCTATTCCACTGGGCTCTGAATAAGTGCCTCCAAGCAGCGGGAAATAGTGTGCAGATAGTTGCAGCAGACCCTGCGAAATTCTCCAGCAAAGTACGGCAGCCTCATCGACCGAAGGAAGAAGCGGTGCATGTGAAGGCGTTCAGGGGTTCCAAGGATGGCTTCCTGTTCTTCCTAGACAATGGAATTTTATGGGGTTTCAAAAAGCCGCTGCTCTTCATCCCGCTAGACCGGATTGCAGCCATTAGCTACACGAGCGTTTTGCAGCGGACATTCAATATGGTAGTTGAAGTGTTCACGGGCGAAAACGGCGACGACGAGACGACTGAGGAGATCGAGTTCGCAATGTTAGACCAGGAAGACTATGGAGGAATCAACGAGAACTATGTAGCGCGGCACGGACTTCAAGATCGCAGCATGGCGGACCAACGGAAGGCCAAGAGACAGCTCGCAGAAAACGCCAAGGGGAAGAAAGACGGCGACGGCGAAGGAGAAGATGCTAACGGCCACGTTGGAGACGACGGCATGACTGAACTGGAAAGAGCACAGAGGGATGCTGAGCAACAATTACAGGATGAAGAGGATGAGGACGAGGAAGACTACGACCCTGGATCTGAAGGCGAGAGTGAGGGCTCTGGGACGAGTTCCGAGGAAGACGATGACGACGACGATGCGGAAGGCGGCGAAATGGAAGACGAAGATGATCTTGGAGAGGAGGAAGAGTAGAATTTCACCGCACGATGGTAATAGCGAGAAGCTAAAAGTCACGGAGCGGGCATGTAATAATACCTGGGGTACACGAAATGGCTGGCGCGGCTCCTACGGAGGATTTCATTTCGTCGAACCGGTCCGAGATAGACACGAGGCGAGGAAGACTTCATCCTCGACACGAATATCACAATTCATTGGCTCCTCCGCATCGAACGGCGCCAACCATGTCCGTCATTCTAGCAACTATGATCGCATGGGTCATTCCAATGAATCGCCTGGCTCGCCGGCTCGTAATGGGATACTTTGCAAGCCGGTTCTTGCTTTTAACTAGATGTGATCCACGAAACGGTGTACGAAGGACCAGTATAATCGTGATATAACATGAAAGTATATTCACCGTGTGTAACTTCAACTACCCGCCTCTTGTGAGATAACCTTCCTTTCCCCGACCTTCTGAAACTCACGACAAAGGAACAGTATCCTGAAGCTGCCCAGGAGGGGCCGTTCCGAGTTGTGTGTTCCGCGCCCCCACAACTTGTAAGTTGCCGATGATGTCCCTGATCTGCTGATTCTCCTCAGGAGAAAGCTTCACGTCCAGCGCGCCCAAGTTCTCCTCCAGGTACTTGGTCGACTTAGTTCCGGGGATGGGGAAGAAGTCGTCGCCCTGCGCCATAATCCAGGCTAGCACCAGCTGGCTGGGCGTGTGGCCCTTCTTCCTCGCAAAGTCTTCGAACTTCTCGACTAGCTTCAAGTTCTTCGGGAAGTTCTCCGGGCTGAATCGTGGCACGAGTCTGCGGTAGTCGCGCGGATCGAAGTCGTCGGGAGACTTGTACCGGCCGGTCAGGAAGCCACGTCCGAGGGGTGAGTAGGCAACAACAGCTACGCCCAGCTCCCGGCAGGTAGCAAGCAAGTTGGTGCCTTGCTCGTTTTCGATGTCGAGGGTCCAGGGGCTGTATTCTACCTCCACCGCAGTGATTGGGTGGATGGCATGGGCTCGTCGAAGCGTATTGGACGTACACTCAGACAGTCCAAGATATTTGATCTTGCCCTCCCTAGTCCAGGATTTAGCAACCTCGTCAGACCCGGCGCACATTAGATGAGGAGCTTACTTCTTAAGCTGCACCATGGCTTCCACCGACTTCTCAACAGGCGTCACTCTATCGAACCGGTGACAATAAAACAGGTCGATAGTGTCAACCCCAAGGCGTTTCAGCGATCGTTCGCAACTAGCACGACAGTGCTCAGGGGAGCTGTCTATGTTGATAGACAAGGCGCCATCAGCCGACTGCGAAAGCTCGATGGCGAATTTGCTGGCCAAGAAGATGTCGCCTCGTCGTTCCGGATGTAGCTTGAACCATTTTCCTACTAGGTCTTCGCTGTCCCCGTACGAAACCGCCGTGTCCCAGAATACCTCGCCGAGCTCCCAGGCCCGGTCGAGGACCTTGAATCGTTCCTCGTCGGGGCTACGGGTCGAGTTAGTATGCTTGCTGCAAGGCGCTATTCGGATTGCTTCAACCTACCCCACGCCGCCGTAGCCAACGCTGAGGCCCATCAGGCCAAACCCGAGCTTAGGGACTTGAGGGCCGGATTTGCCCAGCTGGGCAGTGGGGAGCTTCTTTGGAGGAGACATGATGCTTGTTAGACTTCGGCGGTCGATACTTTTCGACTGTTTAATATTCAACAACTCCCAACTACAAAGGACTGGTCGGGTAGATGAACCCGTGTCTGTATAGAACCTTGGGCGTGGGAAGCAGATACTTATATTCAAAAGCCAGTAGTCTACGGCGAGGAGATAACCATCACGGGCGCTTTATTGCTCAGCTTCGTCGACATCATCATTATTATGATATCTGTCAAAAGACCGCCTATTCTACGCCCATGGTGGCGCCACTACTACTAGGATGAAGCCGGGCCGGGGAATGTGGGATTCCCGAGGTCGGTGATAAGTGCTGGAAGCACTATTTACATCCGTAGCCAATCTCTTAACCATTTTCTAGTCGTGACATGATGTTCTTCTGCGTTCCTCGACGCCGTCAGTGCGATGGCGTAGGTTAAGAGTGACATAGTGGGTTTAAGGACCCCGGACGTTGCATTAACTCCGCTACGGGGCCTGCAGCATAAGCCATTGGCATCGGACGCTAAATGCGAAAACCGCGTGCGGAATAATGTCTTTTGTTCGATTTGGTTCCGTACGTATGTCCAGACTTCAATGCAAAACTGCAATCGAGTTCGAGTTAAGTGGGTTGTTAGGTTATCTATTATCTTCTCTTCTTGCCTATATATTATCCTTCGTATCCTAAGTTGACTTGCTGGAGACACTGTGAAATCCTGGTAACTGAAGAGAGGTCTCAGACAGATATTCCGCAAGACTGGTGGTTAGTGTGAAATTCTTAGGTAAGTCAGCTTGTTGCTGGTTATTCCGCATATTACTTCGCAGCCGTGTGATATGGCATATACTTAGTCTCAAAGCAATTTATCTAAACCGCGTCTTCGATTATATGATGAAGAATATTAGTATTCCACTTCTTCCAGTCTTTCGTGGAACATCGTTCCCCATATCATGTTGTGTCGTGTCTCAACGCTTCCCATACGCACGAATTTTCATTATTCCACACTTTAAGTAGTTTCGTTGCGTAATAATGCGCCCTAAATATTTTCCTCACTGCTTGTGTCCTGCGACGCCCCTTCAGGAATGAGAAAGTATTTCTCATTTATTGTCGAAGAAAGCCGTATCTACTATCTCTTCGTACAGTCACTCTAGGGGCTTCATTCTCTTACTAGACTAACGCCTATTGTATAACATAGCGTAGAAGTTGAGGATGGCGGACGCTCCGTGTAATTTTCGATCTGTCGCTCCACGTTGTTCGCTCGAAAGTTGTAGGGGTATGAATCAAATGAGCTTTGGCTCTTGTCCAATGTATAAGAATTCATCCTACACCCGAACCAGCACCGGCTTTTCTGTCTGCCTTCTTCACCAACTTATGTAAACAGCCCGGATATTGCCACTTCCGCGAAATTCACTATGAAGGATAAAATTATGCATCGGCAACGTCGTCTACGGGAGCCGGGCGTGCCACCGTTATATAATTATGAAATGTCGTTCGTCATATGGTGGAACATGGTGCTGACTGCGGTAATGATTTTCATGCGTGTACGAAAGTTTGGGGTAAGGACTCGTATAAGAGGTACGGACTCGTCCGTCGTCCAACTCTGTCTCAAGACTTGCCAATTGTACGAGTTCTTCAGCGCCTCAAATCGCGCGGTCTTTTCAATCAAGTGACCCGTATTCGTGATCCAACGACTATCATTGGTAGGACATATCCAGACTTAAATCTACTGTAGCTTGATCGAGGTTTTGACGTCAAGCTTCATGCACAATACTAGCGAACTGCTCCACAACAGCTCTGCGTAGCACTATAGCATCATTGCGTCGTCGTATACCGTATCCGTATTCGGTAAGGTGGAAATTCCTGATTGGATCTCGACTTAGGAACGGATCTCGAATGCTACTATACCCGGTATGAAAAGTTAAGCATTACTGTTCTGGTCCCTGCGGGGTCGCGAGTTGGCGCTATATTAATAGGGATCGTGGGGACGGAATTGGGCCTGGAACGGTTAGCAGTTCGGCGGCGATGTAGCTCCCCACGGTATACCACGCGGAAAGGTGAAACATCAACAAGATAAACGAGCGTTAGTGGTTACATGCTTATGCCCTACGATAATTGCCGGAGATATAAAGTCGATAGTCCTTCTGCCACTGCGACGCAACCCCCTTGTGTTCCCAGCACTACACCCACCCGACCGATTCACGATGGAGGCCCTTCACCGCGCCCTTCCCGAAGGGCTGCCTGTGTCACTCCAAGTGGTTGTTGCAACCTTGGTGCTTGGCGTTATATATTCGATAATCACAGCCGACCGACCGTTTGCAGGATTCCCAGTCGTATCTGTCCACGGACTGAGTCCGAGAAAGAGCTGGTTATGGCATGGTAGAGAAGCCCTGGCCGAGGGCCTGCGAAGAGTATGACTTCATTGATACGAGCTCCATCCCACCGCCCACCATCCGTCGCTAACGTGGGGTACAGTTTTCCGGGCCGTTCCAAGTCATGACAGGGACGGGTCCAAAGATCGTCTTGCCTAATAAATTCGCTGATGAGATACGCAATAACCCTTCGCTAAACTTCAACAAGGCTTTTGCCAAGGTACCCCCTCCACGCCGTCAAGGTAAGATGCGGGAAGTGGCTAACTAGGTATTCTAGGACTTCATGGTGAATTATCCCGGCTTTGAGGCTCATCGACTAGGTTTACGTGGTGAGCACCTAATTCAAGAGACCGTACGAGTAAAGTTAACCCAGTCTCTCAACTTGGTTACGGAGGATCTGGTTGACGAGACTACGGCGGCACTGCACGATGTCTTTGGCGATAGTGAGGAGTGGACCACGAGATATATCAGGGATGACATGCTCGAGGTGGTTGCTCGACTCTCGTCAAGGGTATTTTTGGGACGCGAACTCTGTCGCAACCGAAGATGGCTCGATATCGCGAAGAGTTACACCGTCGATTCATTTCTCGTGTCACGACTTATGAGGGCCGTTCCCGCTTTCCTACGCCCTATCGCCTATTTCTTGATTCCTCAGTCGAAATCTCTACGGAATGCCGTCAGAGATGCACGAAAGCTCATCGACCCCGAAGTGCAACGTCGTAAGGCCGCCGTCGATGCGGCACACGCCGCTGGTGAGAAACCGCCGAAGGTCGCAGACACGATTGGCTGGATGTATGAGGTAGCTAAGGGCGCCGACGTGGACTATGTTGCTGGGCAGCTCTCGTTGACCATGGCGGCTATCCATACGACCACAGAGACGAGTTGTTGGGCATTGCTTGATATCTGCGAATACCCCGACGTGGCCCAGCAACTCCGAGAGGAGATTATCCAAGTTATCGGTGAACATGGTTGGGCCAAGACTTCGTTGTACAAGTTAAAACTTATGGACAGCTTCTTGAAGGAAGGACAGCGCGTCCATCCGATGGGTACCTGTATGTTCACGCGGCGACTCCTCTTCTGACTGAGCTAATGGGATATCTAGCTACGATGAACCGCTACGTGGAGAGGGACGTAACGCTGTCTGATGGCACTGTGTTACCGAAAGGATCCCGCATCATAGTGGCTGCCAATTACATGGACCCGACGATCTATCCCGAACCAGAAAAGTTCGATGCCGCGCGCTTCTTGAAGATGAGGCAGCAGCCCGGTCAAGAGAACAACTGGCAATTCGTCACTACCAGTCCGGCTCATACCCTATTCGGCCATGGCCAGCACGCTTGCCCAGGAAGATTCTTCGCTTCCAACGAACTCAAGATCGTGCTGTGCCATCTGTTACTCAAATACGATTGGAGGTTCGTTCCCGAGGAGGGAAGACCGGCTCCCCGCGTGTTCGAGTCGGTGAATGGTGTCGACCAGAAGTCGAAGATCCAGGTCCGCCGGAGGAAACCAGAGATTGATCTTGACAACTACTAAGCGACGTCGCGTATGTATCGCCATATAGCATGTCATTTTTTTCTGTATGATAGCAGTACCATATACCCGAGTTGTAGTTCCAAGTAGGTACCTAGTTAACTGTTGTAGTAGCGCGCTGAGATGAGTTGACAGATTTCTCGATAGCTCACCTCATTTCGTCTAGGTGCCTCGATGTTCACGAATGTGCCCTGTACTTACCTGTAAAAAGTTGCCAGGTACCTAATTGAACGAATGTCATTTCTGGGCGATTTCAGGCTAGTCTGCCGATGAGTAAGCTTCATATCAGGAAGGGCCTACTCGTCGCAGCAGAATATGGACACCTTCTCGTGATACAATTGGCAGTTGCACCTTGATTACCACCAACCTCACACCACTCATACGTCACTGCGTCACTGCTACAAGCATTCATCTCTTTTGAGGACTGTACCGACCACTACAACTTCGTCCTGGAATCTTCTCCAGTTGTTTTCGTCTAGATTACGCCCCTTGTCCGCTGAAACAAGTTATCAGCAATTTTCCGCACAGACCGCACTATCACCCCTACACAAACATAGGATCGTAGTGTCACCTCATCTAAAGCAGATGTGACGCGTTGCGACTATTTAGAAGTGTATGGACTGGCGGCATAGTTGACCATTCCTTTTAGACTATGTATTGTTTTGGTGATATGCGTCCCTCCCAGCCGATATACCAATTGTCGACTTCGAATTAGGAGTACCTTAAAAAGCAATTCATCTCATATCAGGCGGGCAGAATGGGTCTAAAAGCGTCCGTGTGCTTCTTGAGCTCCATCTAGTCAAGATCTAACAGGTATCCTCAGATTCTCCTTGCGCGAGAGAGGCTTCAGCCAGACTCGGTCGATTGCCCAGTGGTCTTCTCAATATTTCGAGCGCAACGGCCGGCCTCTTCGAATTGCCATCGACCAAGCAAATTGGTGGTTCAGAAATGTGACGCCAGAGAAAGAGATCCAGATCCAGAGACGTACGTGCTTCTTTTTACTGTACTGACTTGTAGCCCGCTCCTCCACTCCACTTCCTCCGCGACTTCTTCAGCTTTAACACCCGACTCCGTAGAGTGCCCCGGGTCCCACCCAAGGGAGAAGCGGATCTTGGAGCGCCTTCACTACCTATTACGAATGAACGTGCAGGTCATTTTTGTATTCGATGGACCGAATAAACCTTGGAAGCGTCGCCCGAACGGACAGAACTACAGCGAACGAAATGTCGCCGTCTTGAAAGAGCTCTTGGACCAATTGGGCGTTCCGCGCCATGAAGCTCCGGGTGAAGCCGAGGCCGAATGTGCTAGGCTTCAGGCGCTCGGCGTAGTTGATGCTGTCTGGTCTGACGATAGTGACACATTTATGTTCGGATGCACCACCCTAGTCCAATTTCACAAGCCAGAAGGGTCTGAATTCAAGAGCGAAGATCTTGTACTCGTCTACACGGCCGAGAGTATCACCAGCCGTAGTAAGCTATCTCGCGAGGGCCTGATTATGTATGCTATCCTAGTTGGGTGCGATTATTCGGACGGTCTGCCAAGCATTGGTGTAAGCACTCTCTTGGCCCTTGCAAAGCATCCAAAATTCCAGGAGGCGGCGACCACGTTGGCTAGGTCTGCCTCGAATGTCCAAGAACTGAGCAGATGGCGAGCCATACTCTTTAATATGGTCAAAGCTACCTTTCCGAGCAAAAACTTCACTATGCCCCCAAGCGCTTTTCCAGATCCAAAGGTCTTGGAAAACTGCTGTTCCCCCAAGGTCTCTCCAGACAGCAAGCTCACAGGTTTAGTGGCCGATTGGTTCCGCTCCTTTGGACCAGACTTGCTTGACCGGCATCTTTTCCTTATAAGACACTTCCACTCTAGAAAAACAAAAGACTGGACAGCGGAGTACCTGGTGTCGATTGAGCTGAATCACCGTCTCCGGGAAGGAGTCGGCAATGTCGATTACGGGATCACGGAGAAGACCGCAATCGGCCCCAACGGAGAAGCCACTATCACGGTAGACCCATTGCTGGTCATCCCGGAATATTCTACCCTGCTTCACCTGGACGTCGGCTTGCCTCGTCAACTCGGTAAGATCAACGTCACCCTTCTAGATTGTATTATGCGGCGGGGACTACCACACCTTGTCGTGAAGGCTACGAAGAAAACTTCGAGGGGCAGGCCGAAGAAAACCGCACCAAGAGATAGCGCCGCAGATCGTGCGTCCTCGCACAAACCCCAAGAGGGAAAGGCTCAATCAGAACCCGCTGCAGCAGCCAATGTTCTGAGGCGGAGGGGACGGCCGAGAAAGGGAAGCCTGGCTTGCCTTGCAGAAGACAACAATCATAGTCTCCCAGGCTTAGGCAGTGATCCGAAGGGACCAGCTAGCCTCACCGAACTGCCAAAGGCGTTTTCTCGAACAGTGAATACTTCAGGAGATATTGCAGTATTCGTCGAAGATGAAGATGATGAGAACAGGGACCCAAACGAAGGCCAAAGCCGATGTAAACGGCAGAAAGTTGGCGCGCCTTTGCCTGCCGACATTGAGGTGGTCGACTTGACGGAAGCAGACTGACCTGCAATGTAGTGAAGTTGTAGTCGGAACTATGATCCGTTGCTATCTTTAACCTATGGAGGATATACATAATCTATCAATGGAGATATAAGCGTGTGAGAATTCTCCAGATCGAAGGCAACAAGAGTGAGAAACTACTGCTGGACCGAAGCACCGGGGCTCCTACAAGCATGTATGTAGGTAGGTAGAGTTATGATCATTACGAGTTGTCATTGAATGGTTGGAAGATATTGGAAAAGACTTTCGTCACCAGGGGTTAAACGTGGAGACGCAGAGGTCTCGGAATCTGACATGCCAGGGAGGTAGAGACATAGGGTCGTAATTTAGGTAAGGACACCTTTTGTCTAGGAATCAATCAACTATAAGCTTTCACATACCGCACATACCGCATCTTCTAACTTCCTCGCGCAAAATAGCAGTCCGCGTCGCGAACTACAGAGCTATCCATATCTGTTCGACAGTGTTGGCTCACAGTTTGTGTTTGGTAGATGAGTCCTCAAACTGTCACTGGACATTTTTTCTTCCGAGCTAGGTACCTCATCTGTTACTATGCCCCAGGTATCTCAGAACGCCAATACACTTTACGTCTTTGCGGCAACGCATTCCTGTCGAACCTATTCCAGCAATAACTAGCTCATAGGTTATGCGGCATCACCACCAACATCGTAGAACCTCAGAGTAAGGGCGACTAAGAGTCTTTATCATGTATAAAATAGAACTACCAGGTGCCTACAGGTGTCTTACCTTTATGCCGCCCATGACTCGGACCTACAAAGCGTAGCCCATTGGCGCTTTGCGGTCATCTCACGTATCATCCAGTGCTTGGACATTCAATGGAGCAAAAAATGCGGAAAATCATTAGCATTCACAAACTACATTCGTATTCTGAAAACGCCTCCCTCATGTTCCGGAGATTTGCCATCGAGGCAGCAGATAAGGCCTCTACCAGAAGCCCACGAGGTATAGTTAGGATTGTGGGAGGGGCCGAATATCCTCCCCTGAATGTATGCCTCTTGCTTCATATGATTTCCCTAGAACGCCGACGCCTGCTGATAAAAACCGCACAGAAACAATGAAATCATTTCTCGTTCATCCCCGTCAATGCCTTACCCCTGAGACCTCTTCGTCTCTGAAAGGAAAGGAGGCGACATCCTTTATGTCAGCCTAGTCATCGTGGGGGTAGAAGGCGTCGTCATCGTCAGGATCAAAGCCCTTGGCCTGCTCATCCAACTTTTTCTGTCGTTCGTGCCTGTTGATTAGCGGCATAGGCGATCGCAGCTCCTCCTGGCGCAACACAGAAGGCCGCATTGGACTAGATTGTGCCGACTGCTGGGGAGTTTGCTGAGCCATACGTTTCTTCTGCAGGTGTTGGGGCCGACTCTGCATGGGCAGGTAGAGATGAGCAAAATCAGGGCTGTCCGCTGCGCTCTGGCGCGGATCGGTAGTCATCTGGCGGCTGAGCGCGAAGTTGGGATCGTGGGGGCTGCCTTGGCTCCAAACGTGGGGAGGAGTGAACGTAACAGGTGCGGCACGTAGGGCTTGTGGCGTGAAGCCAGGAGGAGGACGAAGATTGCCCCGGCCCTGAGACTGGGCGTTGAAGCCAGGGGGGCAAGAGTCAGGCCGGTCTCGGAACCGCGACGGGAATCCCGGAGGGGTTGGGATGTGCCGCTCCCAAGGCCGAGGATGTAAAACGGAAGGAGTGAGGCTTGGACGCTGCGATTGAGGTGAAAGGCCGGGAGAGGAGACATCTTCGTCTTGAGTCTGAAGCAGGTAACTTAGGAGACGGCGGTCGTGATCTTGATCCTGGTCGCCGACAAGGGACTGGCCCGCCAAGTATAGCTGTTCCTGGGTAGGTGGGAGGACGACTTTGGGCATCTTCGGGGAGATCGACTCTTCGCTATCGCCCTCTAGGCTAGGGGGACCGGTGGCCCCCTCAGGTTGAGAGAAAGAAGGATAGGTCATTTCACACCATGGAGACGCGCTTCCATACGCCGCCGGAAAGTCCCCTGTGGCTACTTGATCTTGTTAGTACTTCGGCTCAGGCTATTTTGAGGAGGTTCGAATTGTAGTGCATACCTGGTTGCTGATAATCGGGAGCTTCATAGTCGGAAGCTTCATAATCGGAAGCTTCATAATCGGAAGCTTCATAATCGGAAGCTTCATATGGCTCGCCGCACTGAGAATCCTCTTCGAACTCTAGACAAGGATCCGAGTTCCAGAGCATGCCAGTCTCATTGTACAGCTCGGAGGCGCATCGCATCTCGCCCGGGCCGGGGAATAGCAACGGGAAGTTGCGAGAACCCTCGGGCCGCTTGTCCTTATCGTCATCGTCATAGGAGGCCATGACAGCGGTGCGTCTTTTGTGTGTTTGGAGTAGGCCGACAAGAACAAAACGGACTAAGGCGACAGGCTGTCAACGTCGACAAGGTAAGTCAGTGAGGCTAATATGGAAGAGAAGACACGGCTTGACGGATAATTATTAGCCTGGGTCCACAATGGACTCGGTAGACGGGGGTGACGAGGTTGACACAGGGACGACAGCTTCCACGGGAAAAGAGGACAATGACGGTTATGGGAGCACGCGTCAATTGTGACAAGTCAACTGTAACCAAGGAAGCGCGCGAGGAGAAGCCAGTCCGTGTGGTTAGACCAACTGGGGGAGGAAGAATCAGTTGTTGTGTGAGAGTCTGCGCCGCGGAAGTTTCTGGTGGCCGACAATTTAGGTGTAAGCAGTTCGACGTCAGGACTACCAGGGTGCGACTTTAGAGAAGCCAAAGAACGATGGGAAGGCGCAACGGCAGTGTGGGTAGTCCCAGTCTAAACCTTAGGTACAATGGACGCGTCGCGTCCTTGAATGGCGTTTGCCAATCGCCGAGGAAAGAACACTGGGCGACGTTCGCTTATGCCTTAGCCCGCCTGCTGCCCAGCAACAATATCAGACGAAACAAAAACTTGCTCGAGCCTCAAATACACTGTGGCTAGCTTTGCAGTACCATGAGCAGACTCCACGTATCCACCGAATCAAGCATCATATAAGGTGTTAAGTCCGCCCTCATGCCACCTAGACTTGTCTCACGATACAGGGGGAAATCTTTAGTTAACTCGTCCATATCCTTCATCCGCAGCCACCTGTCTCTCAATTAACGTCAATCTATCTGGGTTAGACACCCGATCAGACGTGAGGTGACTTGGATATCCGCCTTGAGCACTATGTTGAAAATTTCGGCATATAAGGCTTAATATTCGAAGATCACGGGTCTTGCTCGAGCATATTCAGTTGTACGACGGTTTCCAGGCTATAAGATTTTGAAGAAGCGCTTTGTGATGGCTGCTGCCTCAAGGATAATGGTACGGATTTCGAGAAGATTAATTGCCCTATTAGTATGCATAAAGCCGACCAAAAGGTACAGTCTAAACGGGATTAGTCAAAGAATCTTCGATGATTTCGTATAAAAGCTCCTCTTGTATGTCAACAGTAGTCAAGTATATTGGACGAAGAAACCACTTCCACCTCATAGTCTTATCCACGGCCAGGTATCACAGGAGGAGGCGCAATTCTCGTGTCAAAAACTCGTCGGTCGATAGCTCTGAAGTCGAATATTTTATCGAGCTCTGCCTTCACATTTAAAAGTTCCTCCATTGCCTTCTTGACCTTATCCGGCTGGCTGTCATCAAGAACGTTAAGCTTCACGTTCAAGACCCATTTCTGCGCCGGGTCTAACGGCCGTAGATCTGCAAAGGCTGGCAAACTTGCCACCGGTCCGCTTGGAGAATCTGGAAGGTGATAGTATCTGCTAAAGACGAACTCGACGTTATCCCTGACGAAGGAGCAGCTCTCTTGTATCACCTCATTCTTGTAACTACCACAATCCGTTAGTATCATCTCCAGCCCGTACTTGTCCAATGTAGAGAATAGTCTCACCGGAAGCCGTTGTCGTCCAGCGCCATCGGCAGCTGTGTCTGATCTGGAATCTCGATCTTCTTCCTCGAAGTAACAGGCGTGTCCCGTAGAGGGTCCGGCAAATCTATCCACCGCAGGGTACCAGGCAGCGCGTTGAATTCCATGGTGTTTTCTTTCCCAAAGTCCCTGTCCGGGACGACTTCATACGCTATCTGGAGAACATATGATGACCGAGCCAGCTGGTTGCTCAGCTCTTTCCAGAGCGGCACGAACCGAGATGTCTGGAAGGCGCGCGTGTTCTTGAGAGGTCTTGGCTGCGGCTGGCCATGGAAGAACAATATGCGGTGGATTGACTGGCGTGCTGTCATCCACGTCAGGCCTTGTAGTACCGCACATGCCATCTGGAAGTCGGAGTCCCTGACGGACGCAGTCAGGAACAGCTCCCGCATTCTGGTGTAAGTTTGACTGCGATTCTATAGGTACTGATGTGGTAGTCGAGTGGGTGTACGCTTGAGCAAGAAATCAAGTATGCGACACGTATTTCCTCCCGAGGACTGACGCCTTTCAAGAATACATATATAGCTCTATTGAACGCCAATAAGGATGAGATGAAGGAGAAGGTTTGATGTAAAGAAGTGGAAGCGCGACGAGACGCTAACGATGGAGGTTGAGTTGCCGTGGGCCCCACACGCACCTAATGACGGGATGGTAGGGCTGAGAGTACCCCACTTAACCCACTACGAGTCGCACCCTGGCAGCCCTGACCAATGTTGTACAGCTGTACCTGTGTAGTGCCAGTCTTCCCCTGAAACATTTCTTACCAACGCCGAATTAGGGCGCCAACAATCTTCTTTCAGACTACCTACACTTTTCACTCTATCCGATTCTAAACCAGCTCGCTCAACATCCGCAGAAAGGTGTACTTATAGATCGCTCAGAAAGAGAGCAGTCCAATTCGTGACAAGGACAGGCCAGACTAGATACAATGTCATCCTGGTTCCAATGGACCACGCCTCGACGTGCGCACCTCACCACACAGCATTCATCTCAACACACTAAGTGAGCGGTTCGGGCCTGAACTCAGCATACTGGCCCGCCGCATCCACTACCGCGCTCTCAAAGCTCCTAAACTTCCGACCCAGCAGCTTCTCCGCCGCGCTCGAGTCGTAGTCAACAGGCAACGTGCGCACCCGACCCCTCTTAAAAACGCCCTGCGCAACCTGTTCCGGGAACGCCTTCTCGACAACGTCAAATACGGCGTCGTAGTCCACCTTGGTCGTGACGCCAAAGTCTTTCGTCTCCCCCTCCTGGGGGTCCAGGAACAGCACGCGCAGATGGACCTCCGCGACGTCGTCTATGTGCGCGTAGACGCCGTGGATCGGAGCCGGCGCCTCCCGGCCTAGCACCCCCATCATCAGAAAGTTGTTGGAGCTGTTGCGCGTCGCGACCGCGGCGGCGTCGAGCGCGAGCTCGTTGCGGCCGAACACGTACCCGGGCATCACGTGGGAGATGGTGAAATGCGGGCTTCGCTTCTCAGCGAACTCGTCCGCCTCCTTTACGGCGAGCATCTTGGCCATCACGTAGGCCACGAAAACGTTGTCGAAGGAAGTGGGCATGGGGCTGGGGAGCGGCAAGCGTGTCGAGGCGGACACGGTGTGCTCGGGTGCCATTATGCCGGTGTTAGCCACGATGGACGATGTGATGACGATACGCTGTATGCTCGGTGTCTTGAGCGCGGAGGATAGCAGCTCCTCTTGCATCTTCAGTGTCGGCTGGAAGACGTCTGTATTGGGATCAAACGTCGGCATGGGCACGGGCGAGCCGGTGTGCACGATGTGTGTGACGCCTTGCAGGGCAGCGTCAAAGACCCCCTCGGCAGTGAAATGAGGGGCGATGAATGGAGAGAGGCGATCTCCTGGTGCGAGGTCTTGGATCCGAGGGTTCGAGGAGATTTGCCTTGCTTTCTCTTCCGATCGCACCGCATAGCGCACATTGTGGCCAGCGGCGAGGGCGTCGAGAAGAATGCGGAAGCCGATCAGGCCAGTGGCCCCTGTGAGGAAGATTGTTGCAGTCATTGTGTTCGACTTCCACCAAACCTGGGTGTAGTGTTCAGACACCAGGTAAAGGGCCACCTCAAAAGCCTGTGGAAGTTTCCTGTATAAATACCTCGAAAATGCGCCCGGCGCAGGGGCCTTCAGCTCTTCAGCAAGGTCTATACTCGTAAGCTTACCAACATCGCAATTGATCGGTTCTTCAGCGGCAAGTTCGCACGTAGGTAAGATCTAAAGATGCGTGTTGGAGCGCAGCTACAACCAGTCTGGCGATTGGTAAGTCATTAGCGCAGCAGCAGGCTGTGCCGCAAGCTAAGAAATCCGATTTATCCCTTTAACAGTTCTCACTCATGAATATTCTATTCTATTTTCATAGTGTTAGCTAAGCCCAGATTGTCATTGTTAAGCTTATACGGAGCAGTTAGAACCAGAAGAAAGAGGCTGTAACCAACTAAGTCGCCAGGGGACGTGAGTGGATGCTGACTCCACGCTAATTGTGTCACGAAAGGTTGAAATGCTCCTCGAATATAAGAGAAGCTACGCGGCCGTGCTTTTCTCTTCTCTACGCCGAGTCTCGCCAAGTCTCCTAGAACTCTTTATTAGTTATTTTCCAGCCTTGACCGCTTTATCCCTAACACAGAATCACGACTAAGGGGGCTTCTACATCGGTGAATAATTGAAATAGGCTTATTTCAGGCGAATTCCATTTTAAGCCTGTACGATGCCTGCTTACTTCTAACGTACTGCGCTGGTCTTTAGGGAAGCCGTCACACATATAAGGCGTTACTTGCTTGCTGCAAATAGCGACATCGCTATTTGCAACAGAAGCTGATAGTAATCGAGAGACTGAGCATTCCTCAACAGCGTTAGTCGTCCTTTCCCGCTTAGATACGACGCCTATAGATAGCCTGCTCAAGCAAGTTGCCACATTCCGAATATAAAAGGCCAGTACGTAGGTAACCCTCTGCTGTCTTTTAAGGTACCTCTAGCTCTTATGGCATCCTAGTGTCAAAAACGAATGAAATGAGCTTCGAGCTACAGGAGAGAGGAGAGAGGAGAGAGGAGAGAGGAAAGAGCAACTGCATGTCCTCTATAGAGGCACCTTGTGATTGTTTCGAATAGGCTTCAGGACTACTCTGTTCCAGACACAGCACACATTATACCCGAAAGGCCATGACACGAGACGAGTTGGCAGTTCGCAAAATTAATAAGCCCTCGGAGAATAGGCGTAGCAAGATGTGACTCTAAGCACAAATGAGACAGTATCACTTTCGCTGACCTTAGAGTGAAAGCTAAAGCAAGACTGCAAAATAGTAACCGAGAAAAGGCAACTACCTAGTAAGCTCCCTCAGTGTGAACAAACCTTAATCCCTACCAACCAAACCGAGCATGCACGATAACAAAATACAGACAAGTAAACAAAAAGCACAAACAACACAGTACTCTCGATCGGGGAATCGAACCCCGGCCACCTGCGCATCGAACCTCCGACGGGATTAACCACCGAAACGGATGACAAGCAGGTATCCTGACCACTAGACCAATCGAGACTTCGCTCAGCAGCACGATGCATTTCTCGTGCGGTGGAGCTTGCGATGAAAATTTGTATGAGCTAGAGTCGCATATAAGGTACCTAATTAACGCCTGCGCTCGGCCCGTCTGGATACCGGTGTTGTGGGCTGCCGTGCTTTAGTCGGGTGGGTGGGACGTCGTGGAAGTGGGTAGAGCGATCAAACAGAAAAGATAATCCCTCATACAACGGCAGTTTTTGATTCGAATTCGAACCTTTGTTGGGCCACTTAGATCCCTAGGTTTCGGCTGGCATCCGAACTTTCGGAACTGTATTAGGCAGCGACCCAAAGTGACAGAGGTCCCCAGGCAAGAGGGAACGCTGGCTAAAGAGATTAAGCGACACAGGGAAGAGAGAGTCGCTAGAATTGACTTGGTCACAAAAGGTTGACAACTAGGTCCTAGACGGTCTCGGTCCACATGTCCGTAAGGAACTGACCAATCTCAGTGATCTCGGAGGTTAGAAAGGACAAAGGACCATTCTTTCTATAATCGGATAATTTAACTGCACATATCTCGATGAAGACATCGTCGTTGAAAAATATTAGATATATCCAATTCTAATGAGGATGATTTAGTGAACCAGCAGGCGTCGTAAGTCTATATCATCCTCGTCTTACACGTCAGACTCGTCTGCCCGTGTCCAATGCACTACCCAATGCATCCCCAACCCCGAATTACTCAGCTTCTATACAAAACCCCTTTTTATTTGTTAGCAGCAAAACATGTGCTTCGAATCTCATATACATATATATATATATATATATGGTAGATATGTTAGATTAGAATACGCGACCCTTGACCTGCTTCAAGTTTGTCACCTTGATGTCCCTCCACACAACGGTGGCCACCAGACCAAGCCCAGTAATGGCCGTAGCAGCAACGAACATCCATCTCAGGCCATCCCCGTATGCTTGAATGATGGCGTTTCTGGTCGGGGAACCCCAGGGGTATGAGAGTTGAACGGGAAGCTGCGAGTAGATTTCGGTAAGGTTGGCCTGGGACTCTGGGGGAAGATACTTGGCCAAAGCCTGGGGGAAGGTTCCAGTCCAGATGGCCGCGGAGATGGTTCCTCCGATGGCACCGCCCACACTGCTGAACATTCCTTCCATGGCAAGGACGACGGCAACGTGCTGATGGGCAGCCGCAGCCATGACAGCGATCTGCTCGGCTATAACGCAAGCGCCGCCAGCGAAGGCGTAGAGGATTTCACACATGATAATATAGCCAAGGTGAGTACCGGGCTGTCGGAAGTGGATGAGCAGGCCGATGCTCAGGATAGTGACTGGCACACCAAAGTACAAAGCAACCCACTTGAACCGACCAGTGTAACGGATCGCAAAGCCCACGATGAAGGAGAAAAAGCAGGACCCAAGGCTGTAGATATTGTTGATGTAACCAGTCTGGGTCACGTTAAGGTTGAGAACGACCTGGAGGAATGACGAGAAGTAGGCAGTCCAGATGTAGTATTCGACGAAGAGGACGGCGGAGAGAATACAGGCTCCGAGGACAGTACGGTCCTTTAGAAGCTCCCATGGCATGAACTTGACCGGCGCAAAGAATCTCTCCCAGACGACAGCTCCAATAAGGAGCAGGCCACCGAAAATGATTAGGCAGATGGTCAAGGGGTCTCTCCAACCGTAGTACTGGTAGGAGTAGATGTTGAAAGGAAGCAGGAAGAGCGCAAACCCGCCGGAGACCATGACGAGGCAGATGACGTCGAACTGCCAGAAATAGTACTTGAAGCTCTGCCAGAAGGTTCGGCCACTCGGGGTATACACGATCAACCCGGCTTTCTTCGCCTTGTGATAATTCCAGGTGAACAGGAAGAATAAAGGCAGGCACATGATCGGCGTAATGATGGAGAAGATGCCGAATCCCCATCTCCAGCCGACGCCGTAAAGAACGCTCTGAGCCATCGGGCTAGTAATCCAGACGGTAATGATATAGGGCGACGAGATGAAGGCCAGCATTAGACCTCGGTTCTTCAAGTGCGAGGTATCGGCGATGAAAACTGATAAGGAGTAGCTGATTCCATTGTATCTGGAAAGAGTCAGAATGTGACCGATCAAAACCGTCCGGAATTCCAGTGCTTACCCGACCCAGTAGAAGACTTGTGCAGCTGCATAAGTTTCAACGTTGTTACACGCCGCCATCATAACAAGACCAACAGTCATTAGGAGAACGACGAATAAGAAACCCTGGGGTCGACCCCAGATATCGAGAATTTTGGCAAGAGTGAGCTTCGAAACACCACCAAAGATGCCGGACATGACGCCCGTGGTGGCAGTCAGCGAGTGAAGGGCGAACGCGCTGGTAACGTATGGAGTCAAAAGAGAGCTCATTCCCTGTTGCATAGAGTCGACGAAGTAGATGATCCAGATGCTATAGCTTGTTAGTACACGGATTCTCTGGGTATCACGAATAGGTCGATTAGTAGTGACTTACAAGGCATAGGCCATTATCAGGTGGGACTTGGACCATACTTTGGTTGTGGCCTCGATCTTCTGAACACCAGCTTGAGCATTGTGGTCGATGGAATCGGGATCGGAGTCGGTTTCGCTGTTGCGAGGCTGATTATCGACAACCCCGGTCTCCTTGTCGGCTTCGTCGCGTGGTTTCTCTTCCACCGGCACCTCGGTAGGGTGGGTGAATCGACCGAGCGGTCCTCTCATTTTGGGTTGTGACTTGAGCAATAGTCTATCGGTCAAGTAGAAAACGAGATGGATGCTGCGCGGTTCGCGTCGACCGACTGACCTTGAGAGGATTCAGTCCTGGCTAGCTATTTGAATAATTGCAGGACACGCCTGAGTTCTTAGAATTGTATACTTATATGTATACAATTATGTCCGATATCCTCGGCCGAGAACTGTAGGGTTGAAGGCTGGGTGAAGAAGGGGAAGATAATCTCAGGTGGTCTAGTCCGGCCTTTTATTCAAGACATAATGGCTGGAAGTACCCATACTAAAACGGAGAAAGGTAGGGTGGGAAAGGTATAACCTGACTTCAATGGTCTCTCGGTCTGGCCCTGAAGTGTGCTAGAGTAGCTAAAATAGTGGGGTCGCACCACAACCGGAGTGGAGGGAGCTCCTGCTGGCGGGAAGATAATCTAAGTACATGTACTGGGTAGCGAGGTAGCGATTAAAAAAGTCAGCATTGATTAAGCTACGATTATCCCAAGAAAGGGAACACTGGTCCTGTATAGGCAGATACTACTTCGAAGCTAATAAGATCATGCTTGAAATCTTCGCGATCCACCGTCTCCTGCTTCAGTTTGAAATAGACAATTACGTAAAACCATCCCATGAAGTGCCTGCCATATGCCTGTACATGAGCTGAGAAGTGAATCCTGAAGAAGGTGCGGTTGCGTGAGTTGGCCGTTAGCCGTAAAAATTCAGCTCCAAACGGGGAAGGTTCTTCGGGCATTCCAGGTACACTAGTGGCCCACACCCAAGGGACTTTGCGAAGGGCTAGGCCGGATTAGGTGCACTAGCCGATCAGATATGCAAAGCAAACCGACGCTACGAAAATTATCTTATCAATCAGTCTCCATCAGCCGAGGATCGAAGCGTGACCAAAACCCAAACCAACTAATAAAACGACTAACAAGGGGGATCACATCCTCGATCTCGCTCGCCAATTCCAATAGTCCGGACAGAATTACGTCGAGACCGCGGCGGGTGGAGATATGAGAGCAGTTTTTCGACGTTAAAAATAGGTTTAGTTCTGCGCGACTTTCGTACGACTTCGAGAGGAACGACTAGATGTGCTGGATCTTGTAGCGAGAAGCGAGACATGCGACTGGCCAGACCGAGAACATCAAGTGCGAGCTGAACCCAGCTCATGACATCAAGAAGCCTCAAGTCTGGCTACACCAAGATCCCGTTGGCGATCACCGATCAGTATAGGCATAGGCCATCTGATATCGATACAGACTATAGTGCAAACTCGCAGTAGATGGCCCATTATAAATTTTGACTGACGACAAGCTGCCATTTAGCAAAACTTGGCATCCAGACCAGTCTCTCCTCTAAGGTCGCAAAAGTTGGCAATTGAATCGTTCGATTTCGAGAGGCTCAACCCTAAGCCGTCTTAGTTTGAAAGGCCGCTACTATTCCTGAGCGAACCAACGGGCGGTAGACTTCCCACAAGGGACACGCCGATGTCGCGGCCAGAATCTCGGGGCAATCGATTTCGTGTAGGAAGGCTTGACAAGGTTCCTTCCCTGTCTCTACTTTGTCATTCGTGCCGCAGGGAACGCAACACATGGGGATTACGTGTACCACATCGCGTGCCAATCAAAAAGCATGTACTTAGCAGGCCTAAGAGACGGGTATGCGATGCACATGCAAGGCCTTCACATCACCCCCTTCTCATCTCCAGTGGTGTGGACCGTGAATAGAATTATCAGATGCTGTGCAGGATTCTGGTTGGGCAGCTTGCGATGCGAGCCGGCCGTAAAGAAAAATAAGCCTCGAGAGACAATCGTCCCAGTGGAACTGTTCCAGATTAGGTTAGCCTTTAGGTTAGACTCCGTACACAGACGCGTTCCGCTGCATTTTAATCCAATTCCAGCCCACCTAGCACGTGATCATCCATTTTACGTTAGATCCAGCTTTTTTCCTTTTTCGTCCCGTAACGAAATTCTTCAGAAGGCCCACGCCACGTCCGAACTGACGGCATCAATCTACGACCGGATACCGCACTTGGTTCTCGAAGATGTCGGCGGCTCAGAAGCCAATTCGCCTGCCTCCCTTGAAGTCCCTCCGAGTTCGCAACCCGAACGGACAGCGGGAGCGCCCTTGCATGGCTATCATGTCTTCCGTCCTTGGTACGCGGCAAACCACACCCTACCTATCTCCCACATCATCTACAATGACGATCGATGTCATGACGTCTTGATGCTTCGTACATGAACTAATCCTTGGTCTTCAATAGCGTGTTGGGCATCGGCGGGATACAGCACGGCAGGATGTGCGCAAGTCGAGCAGGCCCTGCGAGCTTGCATGGATGGGCCGCCGCCTGCGAGACCGAGGCGCAATGAGATCAACTACCACCTTGCGAGGTTCAAGGACAAGCTTACATACCCGGAGAAGAAAAAGAAATGATGTTCCTAAACAAAGGCTGTATAACATCGCGTGGGGTCTTACCTATCGGCCGTGTCTGGAAGAAGCGGCTGCGTCTCGCTATAGCTTGACACATCCCGAACGAAGCTACCAGACGAAACAACCGTTGCTCTGTATGATACGATGGGACTATACGAAAGGAGGACATCACTGCTTCCATCGGTGGAAGCATGAGCCGGCGTTCTGGGTTGGCCTGCGAGGAAGCCAGGCCAAGGGTGAATATTTGGTAGCAAATTCAAGCCGGTATAAACCAGATTTGTACATTTGGACTGAATCCTCGCCAGAATACAATGTATACAAATCAAATCAGACAATGATCAAAAGAAATTCAACTTCAAAGTGCGTCCTCGGGGATTAACAGGTATATCGACCAAGTG
The DNA here is from genome assembly GCA_022578575.1 of Hypoxylon sp. FL0543. NCBI lineage: Eukaryota > Fungi > Ascomycota > Sordariomycetes > Xylariales > Hypoxylaceae > Hypoxylon > Hypoxylon sp. FL0543. The sequence continues at coordinate 734,293 of MU394004.1, forward strand.
TCTGCTTTAATGCCTCTTCCTCATCTTCATATCGATACCTTTTGAAGATAATATCATTTAGATTGGAAACAAGAAACGATAGTCAATCAGCTAATCGAGAAATCCAGCGAGATGTAGCCGCCATTTTTCTTTACACCACAAAGTGAAACTTCACAATCTCCCCGCCTCTCTCATCTCCAATCCCCTTCTTTAACCCCCTTCGCTTCTTCTCTTCCCTTCCCCAGCTTCCACCTCCACTAAGCTTAGCACAGGCAAGGCAGATGCAAGCTCTGGTAGTTGCTGCAGGTCTTGCCGGCGGGGGTCTCGCTCCCCGTCTGGAGGTAGACCTGCCAGTAGTCGCCGCTCAGCTGGCAGACGAGGAAGTTGAGCTGCCGGCCCCAGGTGCTGCCCTGGCCCGTGATGATGGTGTCGCCCTCGAGCGCCCAGGCGTCGGTGGCCGTCACGTCCGCGAACGTCAGCGTCTTGTACGACGTCGCGTCGTTGCCGATGTTCAGGTACTTGGACGTGTTGGCGCTCTGCAGCCACCCGCCGATGTTGAAGTACTCGCTCGTCGCCTCGGGGCCCATGACGGGGATCTCGGCTGTTTTCGGCGCGTTCTCATGTTAGCTTTTACGAATCGCGCTGCAATGTGCACATGAATTTGAAGGATGAGGGAGGAAGGGGGGAAAGGAAGAGAGACGAGAAATTAGAGCAGAGGACTTACGATCCTGCGGATACGCCTGCAGATAGTAGTGGAAGATGGGCGACTGCACAGCACGGATCTGCTCCGGCTTCGCCAACGCCGCGGGGATTGTCGCGGCGACGACCCAGAGGAGGCGGGTAGCAAGAGGCGAGAGCATCTTGTCCTCTGTCTAGAGACTGACGAGAGCTGTGGACGAGAGATTATCGAGCAGATGGTAAATCTAAAAATATGATCACTTAGATACCTGTTACATAAGAGCTCAAGGCAAAGTTTGCAAGTCCCGGGTTCTGGTGATGAACGATCGTCCGGGCAGCTCCTGAGGTAGATAATAAATCCATGATCGCCACCTGTTCATTTATACGGCTCAAGTCTATTTCTATTTCAGGTTGGTGGAACAACACATGGGCTACTTAGATCACCCAGCTGGGCATTCAGATAGCATTCCACTAAATTTGGATGAGGAGGGAGGGATAATGTAGGGCCAATCGGACGAAACAGGTAAAATGCGGAAGACCATGTCCGTCGACATTCAACCTCCCAACGACGGAGTTAACTAAGGCCCATACGGGCGTTTTTAACCCAAGACGATGAATGATCCATGACCTCAAGATACTATTTGGTGGATTACACATATTGATGACGTGAGGGGCCTTCAAGTAAAGAGGAGGGAGGGAACACTTCAACACTTCTTCATTTCAGTCAACCTATATATAGGTAGCCTAGCTCTCGAAACTCTTAATACTTTCTTCACACGCTGAGTAGGATTCGCCACTGCATTCGCCGTGACTGGAAATACCACTGCTGTCAACACCACATTACACCCACACAATCAAGCCCTTGGTTTACTCCCGACAATGCTGAAAACAACCATCTTCTCTCATGCTTGCAAAGTCAGATGCGCGAAACAGCAGAACCGCCATCCATCTTAACTAGCGCCGGTCCGTGCAAGGTTATCAAACGAGGTCAAAGTCCGAAATGCCAAATTATCCTTCTCGCGATTCCCCTTAAAGGCTACTAACCATGCTACCCCTAATTTCGGGGAGGCTACATCGAGGATTTGATGTCGGTGCCTACCGCTAAATGCAGAACGGATACGTGAATGTGTTGTATAAAGTTCGAGATTCGAGTCGGGGCATGTCTTGTTCATGAACTCCTCAAAAGGCTTCGTGACAGAGACAATATCCATAACGAGCGGAAACTTCCCCGGAGCGGTTGAACTTGTGAGAGAATGTAGGGGTCCTTTTAATCTGGCAGGAACCAAAAGCCAGTCCATTTGGGACCAAGAAAGGTCAGGTATCTAAAATATGTGCAAGAATCGTAAGGTCATGAAACGAATGTTGAATGGGAGGCGCGGTAAAATTGTGGTATCAAGATATGTCTCCTTCGCTTGCTAGTGCATACGTGTAAGTATCGATGTAGTCCATATTGGGGTTACGCCTCGGCCGTCTCTGACACGCATTATCATAATGTCTGCATCCCTTGTCTTCAAGAGGCCCTTTCAAGTAGCCGCTACTCAATCTTTCGGGAATATATACTCAACTGGTCTCTCCGACGCAGAAAAGTTCTATTTCTCCCACGCCGCCGGAGTACATGTTTCGTACGCCTTCGCGCCATTCTGAGAAGGCAATTTGGATGTCGTCATCGCTTTCGATTGTAACAGAATCGCCATCTTCGTCACGATACCGCAGTTTCAGATTGCCCTTAGCAATCGAGCTGTTCGTGAATCGCGACAGCTTAGCATCAATACGGTCCCTGAGCGACTGATATGCGATGTTGAATGGAACGACGAGCGTAAAGTAAGTCCCATTATCGCAATTAACCTTGACTTTCAGCTGTGCGGGTATTGGCATGTCCGGACTTGAGAACGAATTGCTTTGCGTAGCAGTACCGAGAGCTGGTGAGACAGGTTGCTGATTGTTAAGATTCAGCGGCTGAGGTACTGTTCCCGCAGATGTTGCTCCAGGGGCAGGAGTCGTTTGTCGAGGATACACAGGCTGTGTTGGGAATTGTGACATAGTACCGCCGTATTGTCCAGATTGCTGGTTTGCCCTTCCATCCCGCTGAACGCCTGGACTCTGGCTATTGGTGCGAATCGGAATATCCTGTCTGGGAGATCCGGTTTGAGACCGCGGGATGTTTGCGTCATGTGCAGGATGAAGATGCGGTGGTATTCCGGGTACGGCAGGAATGGGCGTACGATTGGGTTGCCCGTTGATATCCGGTCCTGGAGTGCTATAAGACCGGCTACGTTGCTGCTGAGCGAGAGACTGTTGTGAGGCCATTACGGGCAATGATGGTCCTCTAGGATTCCTGCCGTTCATTGGAGATGGGCCATCTCTTGAAGGGGCGCGTGGCATGGCGGGTGCGGTATAGCGATTGTTGTCATCCCATTGGGGTGTGCCAGTCCTTGGGAATGGAAACTGTCCGCCCGGGGCGAACATGGCACTCGTTGTACTTGTCCGCGATGATGCGGGAGACTCTGCGACAGGAGAGAAGTAAGAATCGCCAATGCGAGGACCAGGCGATTGCGCACTACCTGCTTGCGTCTGAAGGCTCAACTGCCCTGGGGGAACCGGAAGAGGGAAGCGCGGTGGAGGTGCTCGAGTCATAGCTGCTAGAGGATCGTGGCTTATGGAGCGCGATCTCAGACTTGTGCTAGATCCATTGCGATTAATGATCACTCCGCCAGTTGAGGCAGCACCGATACTCATATTCGGCGACGAGACTTGCTGCATTGGTGTTTCGTCCTCATCCTCGTCATCGTCGTCCTGTTGAGCGTATGGATTCTCGAGGTTGCTTTGGTTGCGCATCCATGCAAAGTCTGGAGTGGCTTGTTCGGGACTTGCAGTCGCAGTTGGTGCGTTCTCCTTCTTCTGATTGACTAGACCCGTTTCCCACTTCTTCATCGTTTCCTCGTTGGAGAATTTGATGACAAAATTCTCTACACCGGGATCGCCCTTCCACCAGATCTGTACCGTATACGAGCCTAGGCGGATTAGGTTGAGTTCTGTAGCTGGATCTTTGCGCAGCTTACCTGGCTTTGCGAATGACAGGACTTCGGTTACGTTTGTCATAAATATTCGCCCCTTAAGCTGCAATTTATTGTTCTTGTTCGGGATTTTCGGTGCGGTCTTGTTTTTGTCCTTCTTGTCCTTGCTCTTATTCGGTTGGACCTCTTTGCAGCAGAGAAGAATGCATTCGAACAGGTAAATCTCATACTTGTCTATCTCAGCACTGCTCTTGAAAGTGGAAGAGATTGGCTTCACGAGGCTTACGTCTTTTTCTTGCTCAGTACGACCGGTAACTACGGTGTACACGCCATGTAGTAAGAGTCTTCCGAAAGATTCCACTCTATGGTTCTTCCAGTCGTCCACTCTGCGAATTAGGTCTTCCAAAGCTTCATCGAGCAGATCACGGTCCACTGCCTGGTTTGCCTTTGTGAGGACTCGTTCTGCCGCATCGATACCGGCGGTCAAATCCGACTTGATCTCTTCGTCTTCGCACTTCTTAAGTAGGGACTGATACTAGTTAGCACAAAGCAAGTGCTTAATACAAAAGGCGACAAACCTTCAATAACAAGGGATATTTGACCAATCTCTGCATCGGTTTCAGCAGGAAACTATCCAGCGTGTTAAAATCGAAAGAGACGGGGTGTTCGGCTAGTTGAATCTTGTCGAAAACTTGATTGGCTATCTGGCCGGCTTTCCGCTGATTCGCAATGAACGGCTGATAGATATCGAAGGCATCTTCGTATGTGACAAACGGCGCACCCCATCGTTGCGCATTTTCGACCATAGAGTTGGTAGTCTCGACCCGAATCAGGAACCGTCTTTGAAAATCCAGGATCGAATTTATGTTCAAGAATATCTGATGGATAATATCACCAGGTATCACACCCTTCTGTTCTAGCGTCTTCTTTAGATCATGCAGGTTCTCGAGATCTTGGACGTATTTTCGTTCCGTGTCGACGAGTTCTTGGATAATGTGATCGCGATACGTCATCTGGGAACCGGGCGCTGTAGGGTTATTCAACTCTGGATATGATTGGACCTGTAATAGGAGACCTCGTTGCTCGGCGAGGTCCAAAACATGATTCACAACTTGGGTAACCTGGTCGAAAAGTCAGCTGGTTTGCTTGTGACAGGACTTAGTATGACAACCAAGCCGGATCCCGCGTGTACGAGCTGACAACTCGGGTGCGACATACCTTAACAAAACCGGTAGTATCATTGCCCATCAAATCATTGATCACGAAAGACTCGGAGGCGGGGATCTCGAGACGTTTCATGCAGGCCTCGACGAACTTGAAGATGGCCTTTTTCGACCGTTTCGTGTCGTTGGCCGTGTTAGCCGTGTTAGCTGTAGGGCCAACTTCTAATGGGTCATCGGGCTGTAAGCAATTGTATATGGTCAGCAGCGGCAGGCCAGTCCGCAATAAATTCCATAGCGATTCGACGGGACCTTCATCATCGCCAGCAGTCGACAGAGCCTCGAGGTGAGTTTCGAAATTGGGGACGCGGGATAGTCGCTGCTTCAACGCGATACAGATCTGATATAGCGACCTGGAAGCGTCGGCCTTTTGATTGATGATATTCGCGGTGGGCACGACGTTGCCATTGCTCGCGGGGGTAAGGGTAGAGGTCGACATGGAGGTAATGGAAGAACTCGACGAGTTGAGAGCTGTCGAGCCAGACAACTGGCTTGTGCGGAGACTACTCATAGTAGACGCTGACATAGAACCGTACTTGTTGTCGGCAGGGAATACGGGGGCCGTGTTCGTCCGTAGAAGAGCCGGAGCATGTGCCATACTAATCAACCCATATGAGTCCCGCCAAGCTGGTTCGTGCTCCGGGTGCTACTCGTCTCTCAATGTCGAGGCGAGACAAGGTGTCATCAAATCGGGAAACCTGGTTGAGGATTACTGTGGGTGTCGGTCAAAGTGTGGACGCGGCGGGGGCTTTAGGTATTGGTACGGTGAGATCGCCTCCAAGATAGTGGTGAGGCCGATTCTATCTCTTCGATTCTATCGCACGTAGTTGAATTCGTCCCAAATAGGATCATGCAGTGAGTAACTCAGGCTGGTAGCGTTCTGAAATTTAGAGTCGAGCAGAGTGACGATAGAGGAAACTGGTCCTTTTACTTGGGGCTTCTCTTTCTGACTTCTCCCTGAATCACCTCCGTCACGCGAACTGTCCCAAGTAATTCCGCGCTTTCTTTCTCTCTTTGCCGGCGCAGGATAATGCCGGATGAATAAGGTCGGTAGGTAGTCAGGTATTCCTATGGTTCGGTATTCTGTTTCGAATCACAGTTGCGGCGTTGGAGCAATAGGGAGACTTGAAACATCGAAAGTCGAGAAGACCGCACTCAGTGGTTACGGGGTACCAATGTTCGACGAGTCGGGTTGGCGCCTTTCTCTACTGCCGATCTATGTAGATGCGATGCAGTGCAGTTGCAGGTCAGGTGGGCGGTTGCAGTTCTGTACCTACATAAGGCTACCTAATGTAAGGTGGAATTAGTTGGCTGTTTGGGTAGTCGTGTGTTGTGGCTTTATCGATTTATCGACGGTGTGGATTGCGGATGGGTAGTGTAGTGTAGTGTACACAGATTAGGTGGACGACGGATTGTGGATTGTGGATTGTAGGTGTGGATAGTGAATTGCGACAGACCTTGAATTGAAAATGGACGTCAGGTTCGTTGGGTGGAAGGCCGTTAGGTCGTTTCGTTAGTTGGCGATCAGGAATGATTCAACGACCAAGTGTCCCAAACGGGTTAGTTGCTGTTACATAGCCGGCAATTTTGTAACCCCTTCTTTCCTTCTTTGACGTACTCTCATAACGTTAGCCCAAAGGCCACTTTAGCAGAGGTACTTCTGATTCTGCTCAAGCACTGACCCGTCGTATCGGTATAATGCCCGACTAGTGGAGTACGTGTCAGTGTTCGATGTTGCCTACCGCACCACTAATAACTGCAGCAAATGGAGGTAGAAGTAGCGCCAGCGCATAAAGTACACTATCGCACATGTCTTTACATAGGTACATACCTAGGTACTTACCTATATATAAGAATGTATTTGATTATACACATTTGATCTTTATATTGCATTTCCTTTCCTTTCAAGCCAATAATGTAAGACGAAGAATAATATGAAGTGCATTTAGGTAACTTAGGTACCCAGGTACCTAACCTTATGTACCTATGCAACTTATTCTCGTGATTGCCGAAAACCAAAATGACCTTCTGCCCCTCATTTGATAAGGTGTCTTGTCTGGGTGTCTGGGTGTCTGGCTCAATACCTATCGTCAATGCGCTAAGCATGCCCCATGCCTTCAAGGTACCCTACCTTATTGCCTCGTGCTGCTCCTGTGGAAGACCTTAAGCGGCCTACATAGACAGCCTCAATACACCGCCACCGCTGTAACTCTTCTGCCTGCGTTAGGGCAATATATGCTTACCTACCTCCTAAAGTATAATAGATGCACATGGAAGTGACAGCAGATATCGCCCAGGACTTGCCCTTTCGAGGCGCGGTAAACCACGATATCTATCACTGCTAAAGCTTTCACGTCACCGAAGGAAGACCTGGCAGAAGTCTCGCAATTGGGCATTAATCGTGATGGGGCCTCTGGGTTGTTTCAAATTAGCGAATCCCCGGGACTAATCCTGAAGGGGCTAAATCCCGTTGCACTGGACAAGAATTGCCATCCTGAACAGACCACGATCGACAAGCCTCTCCCGTCCTTTGCCAATTTAGGGGCAAGTATCACGATAGTACCGACAAACTACGGCATCAGTGGCAATGCATTATTCCCCATTGACATCGGTGGCTACGAAAATGCAATCCACACTACGTATGCTATATATGAAGGTAAGCCTTTGATATTCCAGGCAGGTAGATATTCGCCCGGGAGGATCCGGAATAGGATCTTTGCCCTACAGCGTCGGACAGTAAGCTGAAAGATTTTGGCCGAAGTGGTGGGCTGGAAACTTCTAGGTATGAAATGTCTTCCTGCGAGAGATTCCCAATAATCCCAATATTACATCAACTTGCGTAAACCAGACGCACAAATACCCGCCTTATCGTCAGGTCCATGTACTAGCTGACTCAAGCTTCGCACGATGCAGTCAGCCATACTGCTCCATACAATGGATCGGTCCTTTTCTATTCAGCTTCGATGTTCGTTTCTATCTGGATTCTATCTAGGTGGAAATCATTATCCTTGGGTAGTGTAGGTAGCCAATCAAGTATGTACGTAGAAGAAACTAAACTACGAAGTCTGAGCTTGGAGTGAGTTTCGAAACGGACGTGAAGAATCTGCAGGCAAATGGTGAAAGACGTCGGCTAACTACGAGGCGCCAAAAAGCCGGCTTCCAACAGCAAGCATCTACATAAAGGCTAAAACCTCGAAGCTGAATTATACCTAGAGACTTGTGCCCCCTTGTCAGCATGAAAAGGGGGTAGGGACCTTGATGAGCCCATCCACAACCACTCACGAAGCGGGGACCTCGACTCCTGCAGGCTCATGGAGCGTGATAGCACTATCTGCGCATGACATCCGTGGGGAGATGAACTAATGCAGGGATCACTGGTAAGGAAGTCTTGAACCGGTCAGATATCGATGTTCTGTGATGCTTCTATGCATGCTTCTTTTGGCACCCTGTCCTAGTTGACCTACATATTAAAGTCACATGCTACATGTGCGTAAGCTGCTCGAGGGTTCATTGCTCCAGTTTATACTACTGTGTAAGCAGTTCTCGATTATTCTTACTTCATATGACGGGCAAACATCCATAACTATGAAGTCCTTGGACCTTTTCAAAACCGTCCCCGATACCATCCCTATCGCATTACGTGTGCTCTATATATACGGGAAAATCCCGTTGCTGATTAGGTTTCCTCCTTCCCATTGACATCAGTGCTTAGGGAGAGACCATATGGAGACAGTCTAGATTAAGCAAAGCTGTCCTCTAGAACTACGTCCAGTAGATGACTACATTGACTCAGAATAAACAGACAAACCGTTCATCGGTATAAGCGAATCCCTTGGGGCGAATACCTACTCATCAAAGAACTTACCCAGGAAGTACAATATGATATCAGCCCTCATTTGTACCGTGTCCGGTTTCGCTTTGACATAGACTCGCTGCTTCTAAAGCTAATGCTCTAGCGTAAGTGCGGCGTGCCATCCATTGAATAGATATCTCATGAGACTCTTTACGAATCTCAAAGGTACATCTTAGCACATTCACTCTTGGGCAATATTTTTACGTTCCAGTTTGGTATCTAAGCCCTTCTTCGATGTGTGAATAGTGAAACGAAATGATCATCGTATGAGGAAACCCCTTAACACCAAACCAGTCTAAATCTGGCGGCGTTCTATCATGCATAGACACATGGGTAGGTCCGCTTGAGGAAAATCGAAGAATAGCTCGAGCTTGACTCTCTAACGATGCATGTAGTTTAGAATGTCTTAGGCTCTAGATGTAGGCCCGAGGGACTATGAGCTTTATGAATGCTCGATTTCCTCTGGCAGCCATAGCTGACGTTCGGGGAAGAAAGCAGGTCTACGTTAACATATATACATAGTTCAGATATACTACCTATATTATTTATGAGATATATCTTTGAATATCTTCTGTCGCGTTTATTAGTAGTCATCCGTTCAATTCGCCTTGAGGTGAAAGTGTCAACTTAGATGTCGCCGGGACTAACGACAATATGCCCTCCATGTTTACTCGAAAGGAAGAAACACGCAACTTTTGACCTGGAATAAACATTTTACTGAAGGAAAGAAAGAAGTATATTGTTGTATAAGTCACAAAACGGCCAACATTTGGCCCTGATGATGAGTTGAATTACCCCTCATTTGCTGCCAGCGGGTACATCAAGGTACTTGGTCTGAGCTCCACTGGGCTGGTCGTGGTTCGTGCGGCGGCCCCCGGACTATCGATTTATCAGTGGGAACCTTCCGCTGCCAACCAGCAAACTAGGTACATATACACTAGGACTAAAGTCCCCACAGGGCGCCGTTAATCACATCAACGCTCCGGTTGCAACATCATCTTCAACATTCTCACCGGCCAAGGCAAATCTACCCTACTCGTTATAGAATCATCTCTGATAACGTCGGGGATTTTTTTTCCTTGACTTCCTTCGTCGCACTTAATCGCATGGCAATCTCGGCTAGGAACGCACCCTGCATTGGACGGTCGCCTCTTTCGCGGCTGAGGTAGTACGGATTGTGATACCTACATCACGGCGGCCATTACAACCATTATTGGACCAACCTTGGCGCGCTGCTTTACCTAAGTTTCTGCTCATCGTCTGTCGCCTGCCGCCCTGCCCTGCGCCTCGTGACACCCCCAGCATATAACGGACAGTTGGACCTTATAAGATACGGCCATCTCAACCGTCACTACGCACGAGGCACCTGTACGAAAACCTGATGGATCCTTTCTCTGCTGCTCAGGAACCCGACGAGGGTTATTCGGAGCATCCCCTAAATCCCTCCGACGCGGGCGGCCTTGTCAACAATCCGTCGCTGGCCGCGAAGCAATCGCCTGCCGATATACCGGCATGGTTGTCGGCTCAATTACCCACATTGTCGGTGCACCAGAGGACTCGTAAGTTGTCTACTTCGGTTCCCAAACGGACTAACCCCATATTTGAATTAAATCACCAGCTTTTAGTCCAACTCTATATTTTCCTTGCTGACACGACCACTTAAAACCCCTCAGGTCTAGCTATGCTCATTCTGAACGAACTACCTACCACGGTAATCGCGGACATCGTTATGAACGGGTTAAATCCCCGCCTCTACATCAACTTCGTGGAACGACTACCAACAGAAATATGCCTCAAGATCCTAGAATATCTGGACCCTGTGTCCTTGGTCCACGTCGCGATGTGTTGCCGGGGCTGGTATGATCTGGCTGTAGATTGCAAACTCTGGGAACGACTGTACTATCTGGAAGGATGGAAGGCCATACCGTCCGAGATACTAGCCGCGGAGCACCGAAAGAACGAGATCCTCACTTCCTCCCAGATCCCATCGCAGAGCATCCAATCGCTCGAGGACGGTCACGTAAATAAGAAGCGAGCAGTATCCGACCCGACCCCACAAGATAACGAGGATCACGAAATGGTGGACGCGGATGCGCCTTCGAAACACGAGCCCGTACCTAGTCTATATAATGTGAGTATCTCCAACCTTCTAATTTGAGCGGAAGATGTTCGCTTTCCGAGCAAGGACACGTACCTGACCAGTATAACTAGAGCATTTTCTCTCGTCAACCGGGCCAGAGCGGTTCGTCCACACAAAGCAATACCAGTGTTACGCAGCACATGGGCAACCTAATGATGAAATCGCCCAGCCCTATGCATGACTCTGGAAGGAAGGGCGCATCTAAAGGCAAAGACAAGGCCGCTGCAGAATCCCTAGAGTTTTCGCGGCCGCTTATCGAACAGCCTGCCGGCTTACCTAAACCCACGCTTTGGAATTACGATACGCGGGGTCGCAGGTACAAAATAAACTGGAAGCATCTTTATACGTTGAGGCGGAGATTGGAGCGTAATTGGGAGCGCGGCCGGTACACGAATTTTCAGCTACCTCATCCGGACCACTTGAACGAGGGGCATAACGAATGCATTTACAGCCTCCAATATAACCCAGATTATCTCGTTAGCGGTAGCCGAGATCGCACGATCCGAATATGGAATCTTCGAACGCGGCGCCTCATCGGGCGGCCTCTTGAGGGCCACCAAGGATCAGTCCTCTGTTTACAATTCGACTCTGATCCCGAGGAAGATCTTATCGTCTCTGGAAGCAGTGACTCAGATGTCATTTTATGGAAGTTTTCGACTGGCGAAATCTTACAGCGACTTCGAAAGGCTCACAAGGAATCGGTTCTTAATGTCAAGTTTGATAAACGGATCCTTGTGACGTGCTCCAAGGACAAGACCATCAAAATCTTCAACCGCGTTCCATTAAAACCCGGCGACTTGGGATACGGCAGTCCTCAAGGTGTCAGCCCAGTGCCCATAAATCTAAGGAATTATGATTACGATGATTCGCCCTTGAATCAGGCCGCCATCAAACCGCCGTATACGATGATCGGGTGTCTTGAGGGACATGGGGCTGCTGTGAACGCCGTGCAAATTTTTGATCGCGAAATCGTCTCAGCAAGTGGTGACAGGCATATTAAGGTGTGGGACTGGCCCAACCAAACGTGCCAACGTAACTTTCTTGGGCATAATAAGGGTATTGCCTGTGTTCAGTACGATGGACGGCGCATTGTGAGTGGGAGCAGTGATAACGAAGTCAAGGTTTTTGACCGGGAGACGGGTCTCGAAGTGGCAAGCTTACGGGGCCACGGGAATCTGGTCCGAACAGTGCAAGCTGGGTTCGGTGATCTTCCGTACAGCATCGAACAAGACCAGTTGGATGCAAGAGCCGTTGATCAGGCATACTTCAGGGCTTTGAACGCCGGTGATCTCCAAGAGATACAATCGCTGAGACGACGCCCTCACAATGCGGGCAGCCGACGGCCGGAGGATATTACTGCCTACGGAGCTAAGCTACCTCCTGGAGGTGGTGGCGGCCCTTACGGACGAATTATCTCGGGTTCCTACGACCAGACCATCATAATATGGCGACGAGATAGGGAAGGCGTCTGGAGGAATGCGCACACGCTTCGACAAGAAGAAGGCGCCGCAGCGGCTCTCAGGCAACGGTATTCTAACTCTACAAGGCCATCCGCGATATCTGCGTTAGCCCCTGAAGCTAGAAATACCCCTAGTCGTAATATGCCAACTAGCACGGGGAGCGCGCCGCCGGTGCTGTCTCATGCGCGCCCGAATTTCACCCATGTCGAGCACCCCATTATCGCTACCATAACCCCCCAAACCACTTCCTCATACACCCAGATGATTGACGCTGTTGTACCGCAAGGGCCTGCGGCTCTCGAGCAAGCGTTGACAGCTTATCCGACGATGTTGACATACCAAAGTGCCATTCAAGCTGCTATCGAGAACGAACTAAACGCACTCGTCCGGTCAGAGCTGAGGCAAGTGGTCAACACTGCTTTAGTCAGAGCGCAGATTGCGCAGAACCGCACTAGGGAATCTATACAACGGGCTCTCGCGGCTACGTCAGGCTCAGGGGATACGTCGGCATCTCAGCTCCCTCATCCCTTGACTCATGGAACGTCGGCGCTATCGACTGACCAGCATACACCACCGAGGCAGTTGATTACTGCCGCCGCCGGCCCATCTACCTCTTCTGCTCTGGGACATTCTACGGCTGGTAACGGTGGTGGCCCGCCTCCCACTGTTGCCAGTATGACCGTTGCACATCATCAAATTCAACAACCACAGTCACATGCCTCAACATCCCAAGCACAAGCACAAGCACAATCCCTAGCGCAGGGGCAACAACAACTGCAGCACCCTCATATTCCCCAAGCAGATACGAGCCCCGCTAGGATCTTCAAGCTGCAGTTCGACGCACGACAGATTATCTGTTGTAGTCAGACGAGTGTCATCGTGGGTTGGGATTTTTGCAATGGAGATCCGGAGCTTGAAGAGGCCGCTCCATTCTTCGGGACAGTGGAGTAGAATACCTAGAAACGCGATAGAATTCTAGCATCACGTAGCATCAGACTAGCCTTAACACGTATTGATCATGACGTATGTTACGAGTATTCAAAGCTGGTGAGAATGGTATTGTGAAATGGCATTATGAAACGACGATAACCACCTAGATAGAGTATGGCGATGAACGAGTAAACATCTAGACCCTTGCTACACACAAAACTCCCGTAACTCCTTTCTTAGGATGAATGAATAGGTAGGTATGCAGAGAAGCATGCATGTCCTGCGGGATCATCGCGCAGCCTCCTGTACCTTGGCGTTCGTCTCGGGCGGCTCGTCGATGAACTCGGGCACCTCGTCCTTCATGAAGTCGGGGACGCCGCCGGCGTCGACGCCGACGCCCTCCATCTCCATCTCGGCGCCCAGCAGCTCGAGCTCGGCGTCGAGCTCGGCCTCGTCGACGTCGTCGGGGACCTCGTAGCCGCGGCTGAGGGTCTCGTTGATCTCGTTGCCGACGTCCATGAGGTCGGCCATCTCGTCCTGCATGCGCTCGATCTTGTCGAGGTCGACCTTGCCGTACTGCTTCCTCAGCTCCTTCTGGGTGGTCTTCATGGCGTCGACGGTGGTCATGACGCCGGCGAGGTTGTCGCGCATGGTCTGGGCCTGCTCCATGTTCCAGACCTGGGACTGCAGCTGGTCGCGCTGGGCCTCGTACTGCTTGCGGCGCTGCAGCACCTTGAGCGCCTTGGCCTTGAGCGCCGACTTGCCGGGGCCGTCGCGCATCTTGGCCATCTTGCTCTGGTACGTGCCTAGCTCCGCGTTTAGGGAGGCGATCTTTACGTCGAAGGAGGAGATGCGGCTGTCGATGTTGGAGATGGCGCTGGTGAGCGTCGGCTTCGGCGCCTTGGGCGCGCTGCCGAAGAGTCGGTTCATTGGCGTTGGTTGGTTCGGGGGAGCTCTGGTGGTGGTGGTTGGACGGTTCTGTGTAGGATTCGTGACCTCCGGGGACCAGAGGATGGGTAGATTAAAGGTGGTTCGATCTAGGTGTTCGTGGTTTGGCGGCAGTTATCTTCTCGTCGCAGGCAGCTGGCAGGCTGGACAGCGGCAAGCGGGATGGGAAGCGTGGTGATAACGTGAACTTGGTGGGGCAGATGCAATGACGTCCCTAACCGAAGCCAGCCGCTTCCGGGTGGTCCCACATAGCAACAGCTGGCACATTCTGGCACAACTTTATCTTGACCTCGGGATGTGAATCCAACCATAATCCAACCATATTCCCACCACAATCCCGCCATAATCCCACCTTGAGCCTCGAGATGAGCTTCGCAACTGTTTATCCACATGTCTAGTTTATCTAGGCCATAGCTCCATTATCTGTCATTTCCGCTGAAGGCAACTGGGTACAAACGAACGACTTATACCCATCATTGCAGGAGAACCCTAACCCTGGATTGGATGTGAGGGGATCCCTAGAAGAGGAATTTCTGCAGCAAGATCTTTCATACTATGGAAAAGCGTACACGGGTCCTGTCCTGACCGTTGGCTGGAAGTAGACTGCAACTTCAACGGACGTTGGTATGGTATCGTCATGCATTGTCGCCTTAGTACTAAGAAGTTTCTGTCTTGAGCTTCTATGGGAAGTGAGATAAGGGGGTCAGGATTCAGACTACTGAATACAAAAGACTCAATATTACACTCGCCATCCAGTTCTGGTCACCAAAGTCTCACGGGCTGAACGATGCCAGCGAAGGTGTCAAATCCAAGACCTTTTCGTACCCCTCGGTCCCGACTTGCACACCACATTAGGCTAACTTTCTACTAAGTGGCACCACCTATCTTCCATTTATAGATGGCCTGCCTATTCCCAAGCCAAATTCTACTAGAGGCTAGGAGACAGAAACTGCGCCAAGGCCATGCAGCCATTAGGGAGCTTACCACCGCCGGGGTGATGGTGTTACCGACGGAGATTCAACCAATCAAGGAAGTCCGGGGTAAGGCTGCTGCAGCAGGAAGGTATGTGACAAATGGGAGGTGCCGTCCGGGGAAGTCCCAAAGGTTGCATCGTCCAAGAGGCCGTTGAGGGAGTTAGTCCTACCTCAGGAACGGGAATGGTGCCAATAAGCAGGATCGAGATCCATGGCAGTTGAACAAGATGCGAGCCGCTTCCTTATGCCACCCATGTCATCAGTGCATTAATGAATTTCAGAAGCCCATTGGCCGCAGTTGGGTTTGAATTAGTAATTGAATGCTCTGAATCTTGAAATTGGCAGGTCTGGGTATCAATAGTCCGTTGCCTTGTGTCAGCCGTTAGCTATCAACTATGAAGCGGCTGAGATGTATGCAGCCCCCTCAAACGGGGATGGCAGGTGAGCCTGACAGGTTCATTGGGTTCCGTCCATATTAACTTCCCATGCAGTCATCGTGAAAAGATGCAGAGCTACAATGTCCTTAAGATTAAAACGGGTTCCGCGGAGATCGAGGACTTGGATGCATCGTATAGGTGGGTATATTAAATAGATCAACTGTCATAATGCTATACAACTTTGGGTACTTAGTAGTATGTTGTCATTGTTCGCGAGAATTGCAACATCTCGACTAATAAGGTGTGAGGAGTGCTTGAGACATAAATCCAGCACACCGAACAAAAATCCCCAGTCCACCGTAATTCTGAAGAGTGATTGAAAAGTACCTTATATCCCTTGGAGAGGTTGACTGGCCTAGACTTGCTTTCATTGAACCACTCTCCTTTTGAAGAACCCGAGGACGTGGCGCTCGTATCCTAGCGTCGGGTTTGTCGAGTCCTGCAAATCCAAGGGTGTTTGCATATTACAAATTTCATCTAGAGCTTTGCGAGTCACCGGTAAGATGCAGCTCCGCGTCTTCTCTTCCAATGTCCTGCAAAGTTTACATCCTCGTGCTGTAATAAAGCACTAACAATCTTGATTATCGTGGCCCTAGGAAATGTCGGGGGGTCGGGACGACACTCTGCAAGATGAAAACAGAAAACTTTTCAATATGCGGGCACGAATGCCAACCCTGCTTAGGGAGTAAGGCATCCCCAGCAAGGACACGATCAATCGTCTCCTTGGCTCTGCAAGTCTTCTGCAGGCTTATGCCCAAATTTATTGAGTCTTTCGATTATAGCTACCCAAATCCACACTGGGACCATGAATCTTGATTTGATGCCTCCCTCGAGCCGCACTCCATTGCATCGGTTCAACCTGCCAAACGTTAACTGGAAGCCATGAGCAGTGCATGACTCTATGTTATTCCAAGCTAAAAGTTGATATTGAGACACGTTACACAAAATGGTCACGGAGCTTGTGTCTCCAACCGCCGCTTAATGTCTTACAAACGGATCTCCATGAACTCTAGGGGCCCATTCTATTATGGTTAAATGTCTTGGACTTGAGACGTTCTCGGCGCAGTCTGGAAGCCGCACGCTCGAGCTAGCCGTGTTGCTTTTTGAGACTTGGAACGCCTTCTTTAACTTGTGCTTCACCGCTGACGTTGACTAGCCTCAGGCCGGGGGATCAACGAATCGGATCTCTTGACAAGCAAAGGATTTGAGGCTGGCGGTAGTTAAAAACTAAACGTCTAATTAGACTAGTCGCTAAGCCTGGCTAGGCGGAGGCGTGCCGTGCTCGATCTTGGCTGCTTATGGTCAGCTAGCCCTCAGCTCAGGTACGCTCATTTAGGGATAGTATGTAAGATACGATGGAAAATGCGGCGGTTATAGCCAAAAGTTGATTTAGGTATACAGGGATACTAAACGGAACTTGCCTTTTGCCACTGGACTCGAGAACGGCCTTCTCTCATACCCAGATTTTGAGCCTCAACAGAAGGTTCCGAATCTTGCTGGAAAGTTTACCTTCAACTATATCCCCACTCACGCATTGCTATGTCCATTTAGAAGAATCAAGATTCTATATTCATAAGAATAAGAACATAGACATTCTATGCGAGATACGTAAGGTGTAAGATCAGATCTGCACTTGTTAGCTTCGACGCTAACATCCTGGCTCGAAACGGTCGTGCCGTAAGCCATGGACCTTTCCAGTCACTATAGCTGTTCTCAGTCCTAGTGTGGTATCAAGCCGTTGACGGCACATAGAGCTAAAGCAGCGCCGAACTTGAAAGGTCATGAGAACCGACTAGTCGTCTCGCCCCGTGAGCCTTCGAATATGACCGTGCCTTTACCACCAATCACGGAGGACAACGCGTAAGGCTGGTAGCTAATTCTTACAAGACGCACTAGAATCAAGTTCCCGAGGCGGCTATGACGTTACGATGTTACTCTAATATACTGTGCGGCCACACGATGGCTTACTTGTAATGCCGTGCGAGCACTCCCTTTTTTGTGCATGAGGGTCTTTCACCACCAGGTGTCTTAAGTTAGTTGATACAATGAAGCTGTAGTTGACAGCTATGAGCATGTCTCACTGCTATTCGCTACAGAACTTCTTTCCACGATTACTTTGTTGATCATAACGGTTTTCTCATGCACAGAACAGATCACTGCTATTTTCTGCCTGTACCCTAACCAAATTTTCGGGCCCAAAACGGATGTTCCCGCCCTAAGATAGATCATTTAGGTATGCAGCCTGCAACGTGGACCTGACTAGGGTGCCTCCCGGGGACTTTTGTCGAATGCTCGAGCTGCATACACCCCATACCAATGGTGTGGCTGGATCTGGAGCTGAAGGACAAGACATGTACGGTTCTTGGATATGCTTGGCCTGACTGTCCTCATTGGCCGATGTCTCCGGCTGGTAACTGTAACCTGTGCCGTGGTGGCTTGCATCCACGATGGAAACTTGGATTTTTTAACTTAGTAACATACGACTCAAGGTCACACGGCGTTGTCAACGATATTGTGGCTGCGATGGCAACGCCCTGATGGGTACTGTGTTGGAGCTTTCACCTGAATCGGACAGATTAGTGAGAGATCGCATCCGAAGCGGAACGCCATGGCAAAACAAGAGATGAGTCTGCGGGATCAGGAGGCCAGCATATGCGGTGACGTTGAGAGTCACGTCCGAAAGCGCACGACTTTGGGAGCATGGCAGTCGCCAAGTATGAAGAGAGCGCATCGCGAACTGCTATATAAGAAGCCATTGACCCCGTCCAAGTCCAGAGTCAGAAACAGCATCGCAAACCATCAGCCCTCAGTCTTTAGTCTTCATCAACATCTTCAGCTCGCTACAAGCACTCTTCGTCCATCTCTTCACGAGTACCCATAACCACAATCAAAATGCAGTTCACCGCTATCACCACTCTCTTCGCTCTGGCCGCCGTTGCCATTGCTGCCCCTACCGAGATCCAGGCCCGCACCGGCAACCCACCCACTGGGATTAGCTGCCCCAACGAGCAGCCCAACCAGGTCTGCTGCTCCGGCACTCTTGGCTTGAACTGTGTCATTCCTCTCGTTGGCGAGACCTGCAGTGGATCGTCTTTCTGCTGCAACAACAATGTCATTAACCCCCAGGTAAGCGGACTACTTCTAACGGCTCCTATGCAGTACTACTCGAAAGTGTTCATGATTGCTTACTATCATTCGTTAATAGGGCGGCCTCATCAACGTCAACCTCAACCTTCTCAACTGTGTCAACGTCTTGTAGATGAACAGATGCATCGGACTTTGCGAGAAACGGAGGCAGATGGACGACATGACTGAGGAATACGATGGTGGAATGGTATATGGGTGCTTGGATTGGTTTTCATTGAATCGACTTTTATCATGGCCTTGATCACGCTCGCTTAGCTTCGGAATATTACTCACATACTTGTTTTAAGATCCTCGTATTGACTTGTGAAAAGTGTTGAGATATTGTAGAATATTTGAGTGTTATCAACGTAAAACCCCTGAGTCCTAACTGTTCGACGAACTAGAAACACCACCAGCGATGTCCTTCGGAGCTCAAACTGTAAGTCGTCCCCCGTGAATAGCATCCCGAAATTTAGACGGAAGACATCTCCAGTTCTACAAGGCTCTCACGAAGGTTTTGCGCTGTAGCAGTCAGATGAGCCCGCCTGTTTCGCTGCTTGCGGGACTCGGAGCCGATCTGCAAAAGCTCCTCGTCGCTTAGCTTAGCGATTGTCTGGGGACAGAATATGTTCGGGAGGCGTGCAATAAAATGGCGCTCAATCACCTGGCGGCATACATTGTCGACAAACCTTTTCAATGCTACCTGCTTCACGCATTAGCATCCATAAGTTGTGTTTCGAGCGAGGGGTTGGCTGCATACCGCATAATAGGCATCCAACGCTGCCAGCCCTTCATTGCAAGCTTGGTGAACCGTGTCAATGGATAACCTGCTCTTGAGCTCATTGGCAGCCTCCTCAATCTGATCGGACATCTGAGGCGATATGAATTTGCTCGCCGTCCATCCCCTTTCAACAGCGTTTGCTATGACGGGTCGCACAAGGTCTTGGCTGGCCTCATCTCGCGTCCTTTCTATCTTCTGTGTATAGTAATGGTTGTAAGTTATGGGCTGCTGCTTCATTTCGTCGTCGACGAGCTTTTGCAACTCCTCGTAGGCGAGTCTTCTGTTTTCCTCGAGGCCCTTCCTACATAGAATTAAGACTTTGCGGCGTAACTGTTCGTCACTAATGATGAAGGAGACAGCCTCGGTAACCCATTCGGACATCATCTTGTCCACCTTCTGAGCGAGTCCCTTCGCTATGTGTGGCCAGCGACTTGATTGTTCATGAAATAACTCCGCGAGGAAGACGTGGTTGTGAGTCCCAGGGAGCTCGCGGCCACGGCTCTTGGAATATACCTGGATAATAAATTAGCATGGATTAGGAGACTAATTTACGAGAACTCACATCCAGCACCCATTCCATCATGCCTTCTGTAGTCACGCCCACTTCCGTTGGATCTGAATCATCAGCGGAGTCGGTGCACTGTCCTTGCTCTGTCGCAGAGCTACTTATCACCTTTCTCTTCTCTCCATTTTCGCGCATGAAGTCGGAAAACACCGTGTTGGCGAGATGGACTACCAATCGCACCCGATTCTTGGGGTCTGAAAAGAACTCTGCGGTAGTCCCTCGATAATTGCCGTCGCATGCATCTTTAGCTAGTTGATAGAAGCGCATGCTGACCTCCGTCAAGAACGGACGGACCTGACCAGCTGTAGGTCGCTCAGATCCAAGCAACGTAAGCTCCCCTTCGATTTCAGTCAGCTTTTCCTTGGTTTTACTCCAAAGCTTCGGCATCTGGCGCTCAATGTGTTCTTCGAGGAGTTCCTGCAGGAACTGCTT
Source organism: Hypoxylon sp. FL0543 (assembly GCA_022578575.1). Taxonomy (NCBI): domain Eukaryota; kingdom Fungi; phylum Ascomycota; class Sordariomycetes; order Xylariales; family Hypoxylaceae; genus Hypoxylon; species Hypoxylon sp. FL0543. The sequence continues at coordinate 754,830 of MU394004.1, forward strand.
CAGATTCTCTATGCCCAACCGACGCTCATCGACATGTTCCTTCCAGGCGGATCGGGAGAAGAATTCAATTTCGGATTCAGACTGGGCCGATGGAGCCTCATCTGCTTTCTTCAAGGGACTTGGATTCTTCAAGAAGAACCGGACTTCTGGCTCTTTTACATCCGTGCTCTTTATTGGCATCCCAATTACATGTCCGGCGCCTGAGGTCACAAGGTCAGTCTTTGTGAGGACAGCCACAGTCCGCCGGCATTTCGGATCATATTCGCGTGCTAATCGTAAGATATTTTGGCTGGCGGAGTACTCTGGCGTCTGAAGAACAGCCAATATGATCGTACTTTCAACTGAGAGATACTCCTCCAACAAGCTCTGAATGTTCTTGTCGTCTTCTGTTCGCTCGTCGCCTTCTATTTGCCACTCATCCAAACCAGGTATAAACCCAGGAAAATCGACAATAGTAAGATCAAGACCCGTAGATCCCGTTACTTCAAATTTAAGGACGTTGCAGGAGAAAGCATTGGTGGCCTCGGGGGTGCCATGCCCGCTAATCCGCATCAGAAAGGCAGCCTCCTCGACGATGGTGGGTATTTCGGACAGGCCAGACAACTTCCTGTGGAACTCTCCGAGATCACGTAGAATTTCGGGTGACTGCTCATCATGCTGATCGATCCTTGCGGTGATCTGCTGAGGTGCGTCGGTGTGTCGAAAAACGATTTCGATTGGAAATCTAGTGCAAGGACCCTGCCCCTGAGGGAATGGTACCCCAGTGAGGCGCTCCAACACCGAGCTCTTCCCCGATGAACGGCCACCGCATACAACCAGTTGAGGCATTGAGACCGCATCATTAACTCCGTTCGCCTGAACTTTGCTGATTTGTTTTAGAAGCTGCTTGGTCCGAGCTGAGCTCAGACCACCTGCAGGCGCTTCCCCTTTATTGAGAGTCATCCTGCTGTTAATCAGATAATCTCAGTAAATCTGCGCTGCTAAAGAGAGATTGGAAAGAAGTCAGATATGGTGCTCACATATTCTTGTCTAATACGATTCAAGCGAAACTTACGTCGTTACCTCGCTGCTTCTTATGGTGGCTGCTACCAGTCTCTATGGACGAGATCTACAACTCTAGATATTGTATGGAGTCACAGAAGACCTCTAGTTCTGCGGTGACTGTATTGATGAACGAAACGGGCCGAGCAATTGTCGTATGGCTCGTGTGCAGTGCGAACAGAAGGAACGAAAGGTTCTTATATTCGATAGCACCCCAGCGGGTGGGGAGTGGCCAAAGCGGTTTCTAAACTCCGAGACCATCTTTCTGGCCCTTTCCTCGTTTTCGACGTTTGGGATCGTTTTTTTTTACTTATCCTTACTCAGGGATTGGTGGTGCGCCGGAAGAAGTCACGATTATAAAACTACTAATTGGCTGCTGTGGGTCCCTTTTAATTGAGGTTATCACGGATTTGCCCCACTGGGCAGGCTCAGGGGCCGACTACAGCGTCAACTATCGTGCACTGTATATACTGTATTGAGATAATTGAGTAACTGGGACCTATGGACGCCCTCTGACTCTTGGTCCTTCGAAGGCCGTATGGTCTAGTAAGTTTGCTCATAGCAAAAATGTAGAAGAATCTCTCCAGTCATATACCGAGTGAGTGAAGTCTATGTATTTGTATCCGAGGTACCTGGGTCGATGGCCCGTGTGGCCGCTCTGAAAGCTTCCCGGTCACTTCGCTGACATTCAATTAATTGATCAATGACCTCTATTGTCCGTGGCTGGAGGTACATGTGAGTTATTTAGATAAGCCCAAGGAATTGCAGTCTACGTACCTCCTCGCGGCTTTCACGTCTAATGAAGCATCACTGGTATCATACTGACGTCTATACCTGGACTTGTAATTTATTCAAAAGACATTCCGATAGCGAGGATGCCCAGAAAATATCGAAATGCATTAGTATGAAGGCCTTGGGCATGTCACTATTGGCACCTTTGTCCGTAAATTTGCGTCAGGAACGATGTCCAATTTGTCTCGATGCCATCCAAATCCTGGCCTAGGAACCGGAGCATTTGCGAATAGAATGCTACCAATTCATCCATGTATAAATCAAGGTGTCAGATCAAGTTATTAACAGCCTCGCTATTATTACTACCATGGTGGACACGCCCAAGGCACTTGGTCTAGTTGCAAATTACTGTGACAGATGTGAATTCCTCTCTCATAGATACTATTAACCTTGCCCCGGAAAGGCTGTAGTATGCAGTAGGAGATTCGAGTTCTAAGATAGTATCTCAAGATAATCGGAAATGACAAAAAGGCAGATTGATGGATGGTATACACGGGGTTCCCCATAGGAGTCAATGTCATCCCTAATGGAAGTAGTTGTGTAGAAAAATCTATAAATACATCAATAACAGTCAAGTAAAAGTAAAGAAAAGGAGACGTCACCTTAGAAGGTCATGCGAATCAAGGTTGTAAAGTAATAAGAAAAAAAGGAAAAGAAAGAAAAAAAGGCAAAAAGCTCGGTCTTGGAATCGAACTGGAACATTTGACCAGAACAAGCTGGCCTACCTGCCGCCCTGCCCAGTATTCGAATCCAAGACCTACGAAAAACCCCCGGACGGGTTTTGTCTGGGTCCCTCATCCCCTAACCGCTGAGCCACGGCCACTTTGGCTTTGCGATCGCGGGTCAGGACTTAGCAGAGGGAATGTTTATTTGACCATATATGCCTACTGTTGGCTGCGTAGCAACGGAATGGCGCGTGCCCCTGATTGGTAGCCCCCGCGCGGCTTTGGAATAACGCGGCAGGTGCCATACACGCTACTGTCTGTTCAAATAAGGCTCCTGCCCAGGATACGTGCTTCAGAGACGCGTACATCAGGTACCAGGTAACCTGAAATCCCGAACTTGCGCCGCCGAGTTACCTCTTAATACCGAACTTACAAAAACGAAATGTGCCTTCCAAACGAGAGTACTCTCGGATAACCCCTTGATTCGTGACCAGCGACTCATATTCTAATACGACATCGATACCAAGGGATGTATTTCTTTCAATATATTTCATCTAGACTAGACGCTGTTTTCTGGGTGACAATGCTAATATCTAAATCAAATATTTACAAGATCTTGATCTCTTCGTCGAGGACATAAGGCTCCCAGGACTTCCAGGTGCCCTTCAGGAAGACGTAGCAAACTCTCTCCCAGCTACCATGCTCCTCCGGGGAGCGTTTAAGGAGTAGACACAGCGCACGCTCAGCAGCAGAGCCTTCCCAGAACGTATCTACGAGAGCGATACAAAGGAGGCGGAACTCATTTTGGCCTCCAGAGCTTAAGACGTCCCAGTCGCCTTGTACGTCCAGCTCCAACACTGTAGGTAAAGGGGGAGGAACACCCGGAGACACATGTTCTGGCATAACAGTCAAATACTTGACTTCGTCGCCCCTAATCTTCCAAGTCGCGTCGCCGCTATCCCAAAGCTTCTCTGCTATCTCCTTTCTCATGTTCTGCGGCCTCTCTTCCACCTTAACGTGAACGACCTTACTCCTAACCTTCAAATACCCCGAATGGACGCTGCCAAAATCCCCACTCTGGCCTACAGAATAGCACTTGACGTCGACAACATCCCATATGAATCTCGTCTCCCTCGAGAGCGGGATAAATCTGATCTTCCCCGAGACCGACGCCCACGACCAAGACGGGGCGACGTACTCGACCGTCCTGTAGCATCTACTAGGGGCACCCGCCGCTTTCCACAGGATGCTGGAGTTCAGCTGGTCGCGCCACATGCCCGCGAAGTAATCCCGGTGCGATCGAGGGACCTTCGCGGCAATCCCCGCAAGCGCCACGAGCCTGTCGGTTTCGTACGTCAAACTCCGAGAGGTATAGTGCTCAACAAGTTGGTGCCACAGCCACGCAGGCGTCTTCCACGGCTGGTTCTCTCCTTTCTTTGGAATCTCGAGAATGGCGAAGTTTATGCTGGGGTCTGCCATGTCGGGAGGAGTAGGAAGGCCGCAGTCGCAGTTAGCAACCGTCGGACACTTCCATGTCAGCTCCGTCTCCGTGAAATGGATCCTCCGTCGCGAGAGGCACTCTTCTTGCAGGATCCACCCTCTCCCAGCGAGCTGGCTCGTACTTTGCTCCGCCTGGCAGAACAGCTCGGATACGTCCGTTGCGAAGTTTGCCGTGCCCGAGTCTATGTGAGTCTGAACGAGGATTCTCGTAGTTGTGCGGGAGTCCCCGTCTTTGTATTCTAAAGCTCGAACCGAACGGGGAGTCGCCCTATCTTTCTCGTTCTGGAATAGTCCGTCGTCGCTGTGCGTTGCGCGGTCCGCAAAGATGGTGGCGAAAGCGCCGGAGTACACGCTGTGCATTCGGCCTGCTTCGACTTCCCAGTCCGCTGTGTCGTTCTGGACTATGCAGATGGAGTCGATCCATAGGTACTGAACTCCCAGCCCCCGCGCGACTTCGATAGCATCGCGGAAGGTCCTGGGGAACTCGGCAAGAGGCATCCTCTTGCAGTGGCCGGCTAGGTTCTCCTTGAGAGTCAGGAGCTTTTTGTGGGAGGATTTCGGATCCCCCCATCGGTGACTCAGAGCCAGGTAGCGGCCGCTTGCGCCTTGGGATATATGTAAGAAAGGGTCTTGGCCACCAAGTCCAACGTCGATAACCCGAGTCGGCAATTGTTCGTTATCGAAGTCGGGACATTTGGGGTGGTTTCTTCGGCACTCCTCAATACGAGCATTGGCCAGCTTAATATCCCGCTCCCTCGTTCGCGAAAGCGGCGACTTTCTTAGTACAGGTAACCAATTCAATGCCGAAGGACAATATGCTTCTATACTAAATTGTTAATATGCGTACAATATGTCTCTGTCCGCTCGTACCTCCATCAAGGGCCAGGGTTACGGAGACATGGTCCCAAAGAGACCCCGTCGTAAATCGTGGCTTGGATGAACCTGCGACGAGGTTGAAGAAGCCGTATCCCCCAATTGAATCGATGCGCTCTATGGCCGGGTTATCAAGGTCGACCTTTTCCGAAAGCGCAGTCCAAAGGAGCGCGCACGTTGCACATCGGGCTTTCTCCGAAGAAAGTCGGAGCGAAAGTTTCGTGCATGATGCTGGTGGTGCGATGAGAGGTGCGCAGACTGAGCACCTTGAACTGAATAAGTTCTCGAACGCGGTCGCCATTCCTAGGAATATTCAGGTCCCTATAAAATCTTCGAGTCAGACACAGGAATCGATTTCTGTAATGAAACTTGGCTTCTGGTAGATTATACAGAGCAAAACATTCTCGTCGTGAATATGATCTCCACGCGAGACGCGCAATAAGTTGGGGGCGGGGAATTAAACCCGGCTTTGCTGACCACTAGGTTGCAGAATCAAGATATTTATAGAAGATAGAAGACGATGCCAGTGTCAGGTTGACCTTATCTATTTTATTCCTAAAGGGTTGTCAAAGAACTTTAGATTTATATTGCTTCTGAGCAATTGATTTTCGCGAGGCTCTAGATCATCACGACATGAATAGGAGAGGCGAAGACTTAAGGGGTAAAGTACCTAGAGAAGAAGTCTAAGCTATCGTGGTATAATTATTGTGTGTGTTGCAAATCTATTGTAGCTAATTCACATGGCTGACCTATGCCTCAATAGCCGAGATGAGTGAACCTCTTAAGTCTCACTCATGCTCATTGCGGCCGTCGTCTGTGAAACAGAGCATAACTTATGCCAATCCTAGTAACATAGAAAAGCTGCATGTTCAGATGTAGCAACTGCTGGATACAATCCTCATATTTTGCTGGCTTTAATCGATAACCATGAAGTGATCATTCGCGTCTCATAAGGACTGCTAAATCTTCTTCATCTGTCTCATATTGTTGAGGCTCGAGAGACTCTAAGCTTCGTAAATTTGATATACCAGATATCGATGTAAAGCTGGACAGGAAGATTCCTTCCTGGAGCAAGGGTGTGCTCGCACATTGCTCAACGACTGAGGCCTCTGGCGAAACCCAAGCGACTTGTGCCGGCGCGAAGTAGTGTCTCCGCTCATAGATGCCCGCACTATGATTCAAGCTGGAATCAATTCAAGGCCCAAGTGATAGCGTGGGATGTTCGAGCTGACGCTGCGTACGTGGAGACGTTGTTCGCTGGTATTTAAGTTGTTATACTCAGATGAACGTGGATTTGTCACATTTCCATCTCGCTAGCAGAGGATGAAGATTCCAGATATTCGGCGTGCTAGATGTCGACGTAGTTGTGGTTGACTTGTCCATCGTTTTCTCATGTGTACTTTTCGGATCGTGAGTTGTTTGATACTAGAGGAGCTTCCTGCAAGTGTCCTTCCTCGAGTGTGGGTTCGAACCAGCGCTCCTTTCTGTCAATCCGGCCGCACATTCGTGGACCGCATTGTGCGAGAACGCAAACTAGTGTAAGGACAACCACGGTGACGACAGACCCAACTGCAAGGCCGATGATTAAGTTTTTCTCGAAATCGGAAGAAACTGAAATCGACGAAATCGACATCTTGGCGAAATTGAGCCGTAGAACCACGAAAGGCAGGGCTTGGGGAGACAGGACGACTAGGCAACGATGTAATTTAATAATTTAATGAAGCTATTCGTATGTTTGCGATGGGTTGGGGGACTTCAAGAGGAATATGGGACTGAAACCAGCGCTAATTCTATAACCAAAGAGCCTCGGATTATTTGTATAGCAGTTGTGAGCGTACGTAGGCAGAAACAATGGAAGTCTATCGCCCCCAGTCTCTTTGTGAAACGAAACAGTTATAAAGGTATGGTGCGACGTCTACCGAACGATTCATTGCCGAGAAAGACCGAGCGATTCCAAGAAAACCGCGAGCTGGCTGTGAGCGACATTTTATGTATAAGAAATTTCCTTCCGCTTCTCTTTTACAGCCGCTGAACCTACGCTTACCCGTCGTGTCAAGTAAACTGCCATCAAATCAGTCCTACGAGCATCCGATGCTGCCGAGTCCCAAGACCCAGCTGGACCCTCACGACAGGGGTTTGGTAAGGCTTAGCTGCGCTGGTCGCACCGCGCGGCAGCGGTAAACGAAACGTACGTCTGGATCAGCTGGCTACGGGTAATTCCGATTGGCTCTGGTTTCTTGCACAGTCAATTCTTTCCATTGATCGGCAGCGAGAGCGTCTATGAAAGGTTAGCCGAGCCTATAAATAGTGCTCTGCGGAGCACTGCTGAGATAGAAAAATAGAGAACGTTCGACATTGATAAATTGAAGAAATTGATAGAAGCAATTAACCTGCATATTTGGCGCTGCTGGCAGAGATGGCAATGGAGGACTTCCTGTCTGATGAGAAACATGATGGTTTTGGGGCCATGTTGGTTCGACACTTGTCAATGGGGCCTCCGAACCCCAAAATTTGGAAGCTCGTCTCCTTGTTGCAGATTCATTGCGTGGCGCAGGTGTTCTTCCACGACTTTATTTCGTTGTCGACCAACAGTTGTCTGAAGTTCAAATCATATGTGAAACGAATGTGGGAATGCGGGTCAAATTGATCCATTCGCTTTGGTAGGCTACGTCGAATTATGACCACTTGATGTGTACCAACAACTGTTCGACATTATGTAGATTCGTAGGTGAGGTATTCAGTGCTAAGGGAAGACAGGAAGATCCACTGCGGACAGAGGCGTCTCCAACCTCTTAGAAAACGGAGCGAGTGACAGACGAGAGCGTCCATAAGGCCAAGTGTCTCCAAGAAGGTCGCTGCTGTCATCTCTAGTCAGAATTGTCTCGTGGGAGGCAGTCTGTCTCTCGACAACTTTGTTGAATCGTCGAGGCACCTCATTACACCTGACTTTGCTGGTTTGGTGTGTTTAGCTTTTGAGGACGGCTTTGATTTACGAGGTGCAATTGGTGACATGTAGTCTCGTAACTTGCTTCATTGATGCTGAACTTGAAACTGGGCAGAATGATATCACCGGAATAAAGAGACGAAGACGAACGGCGTCGCGATTATCCCAATGCGATTCAAGCCGGAACCGCTTATGTAAGGTGAGGAGAGAGATTTGGAAATAGCTAGTCACGTGGCCTACATTATGCGAGACTGGGAGAGCCATCAGGGCAGCTGCAGGGCCAGCTTGGTTACGTGACGTCATCAGCTAAACTTGGACAGAAGAGTGGACTTGGGTCACTTTGCGACGTCAATAATTCTTCCTATGGAGCTTTCGGTCCGGCAGTTTTCTAGAGCTGCGTGAAACAAGATGCAAGCGATTCCCAGCTGTGTTTGATGTGTTTTCGATTGAAATGATAGAAGGGATACCCAATTGGCGATAATACCCGAAATAGAGCAGCGATGAGCTATGCGTTTAGGGCATATTCGCAGTTGACAGCCTCGAGTGCACGACGGTTAACTGGCCGCCGTATTGCGAATGCCCCCCTCTCAAACCTGGTACAGACAGCGAAACCATCTCCGAATTCACCGTACAGATGGCTTGTAACGACCTCAATCACGAGAAAGAGTAACCTTAGCGACGAGACTGCGAGGGAAACGAACGAGAGAGACCAAGCCGCTCACGAGAAGGAAGTCAAGGTCGGGATCGAAGATGCTGTTAAGCAACAAATCAGGCGCCCCTGGCATAGGGAAGGCGCCGACCAACCACCTGTCAGCGACTCAAGGCGTATGAATAAGGTTATGACAAAGGGTATATTCTCCTGCTCTCCGAACGTCAGGAGATCCAAGGTGCTGACCACCCGCAAGGCAAACTCCTGACCACTCCAACCCGACTCCTAAAACTAATTATCCCCCTTCCTGTTGACGCAACGCATGATGAGAAAGGCAACAAAGGGGAATTTAGATCCCTGGCGCAGAACGAGGAGATCCAGCCTCTAGCGCTGCTTGTCCACCCTCAGCAGCCCTTATCCTACCTCGAACGCCTAATCCAGGCAGAGCTCCCACCTGTCCGCGACGACGACAATCACGAGAAGATGCCTAGCATATACTTTCTGGCCGAAGGGTCAGAGCGAGACGAGACGGGACAGAAGACGTCACTGGAAAAGAAAGGCTCGAACATAGCCTCGTATTCGGGCAAAGGGCGCGAAGGGGCCGATACGCCCCCGGAGCATAAGGACTGGGTTCGGTGGAGCAGCAGCACGGAGATTGGCGATTTCATCCGCGACGCAGCTAGGGGGCGCGAGTTCGCCATCGAGATCGCAGGCCACAACACTGAATTGCGCGTTGCGGTGCCCAGTTTCAACGACCGGACGCATTACATGAGACTCCGATTACGACGCATGTCTCGCAAAATCGATGAGCTCTCCAAGATCAAGCACGAATGCGACATGCTCGCTCATCAGAGTGCACATCGTATTGCGGTAGCCGGCTTTTTTGCTCTTACTGGTTGGTGGGGTGCCGTCTACTTCTTAACCTTCCATACCGACCTGGGTTGGGATCTTATGGAGCCAATCACCTATCTTGCTGGTCTTACTACCATCATGGGCGGTTATCTTTGGTTTCTGTTTATAAATCGCGACCTCTCTTACCAAGCTGCAATGAAGACGACCGTTTCGCGAAGGCAGAATATCCTATATCAGGAGCGCGGCTTTGATCTGCAGAAGTGGGAGAACTTGGTTCACGAGGCGAATGCGCTCAGGAGGGAGATTAGGAGCGTGGCTGAAGAATACGATGTCGACTGGGACGAGACTAAGGATCTCGGTGGGGAGGAGGTCAAGGAGGTGCTCGAAACTGAAGATGAGAACGGTAAGGGCGAAAGCGAGCGTGATAGGAGGGATCGCGAGGATAACGGCAGGAAGAAGCCGGATGATAAATGACGAGCCATGATACCCGAGTAATACATATAAACGTATAGAATATCATGGAATTTGATCCGATAGTCTTTAATATGGATGGCAGGAGTAGGCCTCGAGTAAAATAGTCATTTAACTTTTTGTTCATACCACAGGTCTCTCCCCCGATATCTCATCACTGTAACTACCTGCAAAAAGGAGTTTCATGCCTCGCTCTAGGCCCGTTTGTCAAACGGCAGCGCACGAGGCTAGTCGATAGAAATCATATGATCAGGCACTCAGCATCCCCTTAAGACCTTGATCTGCTCTAGAACACTTTATAAGCTATGTAGTGTCCGAGGGTCGATCGACGATGAGACTGCTTATCAAAACAGAAAAAAGCAGAAATAAGAAAATTGATACACCCACGCCTCAATTGATGCATATCCCTCCAAGTAAACGGATTATGCGGTAAATGAGTGGATAGGACCCCCCGCGGCAGATACCTACCTGCCTGCGCTGCAGCGATGCCCGTCCCGGTTTCTCCCTCGCCTCATTATTCATCAGATCTTTTCAATCTCTCTGTAACCCCGACGTCTGATCATTCCTGGCTATTTAGAAGCTAGACGACACGCCGAATTCCACCGTGATTGATTTATGAGTCCCGACTTCTAATACCGATCTTGTTTGGTTCAAGTATACTGTGCTGCAATGAGGTCACACTCGTCTTTCTTGGCGTCGCTGACTCCAAACTCGTTTTAGGGGACCCGTTCTTCATCCATCTCACCAAGTGACGTGGTGGATTCAACGGTCTTTTTCAACCCGCCCGTGCTACAGTTGTATTACCTGCTTAACAATAATTGCCTGTTCATTGGATACCTACAGCCCGGTCTGACGAGCGCCACCCTCCGTCCTGGGCTGAAAAATACCTGGGTACAGGCCGCCTTACTCAACGGTGTGCGGCTGTTCGGGGACCCGTGGACGGGTGAAGAATCTGGGGAAATTCTGGATCGACAGCCCTAAAGCTGACACCACAATCCCCTGATTTCCCCTCGCATGACAGGCCCTAACAGGACATCCATTCGACAAGACAGGCAGCCAGCCCAAGGGATCTCCGTAACCACAAACACTGGAACCCCCACTGCTAGTCCTCCGCTTCCACGCGCCAGCCGAGTGGTATGACGTCCGCGAAAAGTGGACGAAACGGAGTCGCCGTTTGATTTTAGGCGGTTGGTAGCAGATCGATCTGGAGGTCGTCGTCCCACATTGACTTGCTATGACATACCATTAACTCGATTCATTCATTTTTGCCCTTTTATTTTCGGCAACCAACAGGCTCTCACGAGGCTGTCCCATTTTTCTACACACCCGTCCCAGACTCATCAATCACATGAGCACGCCGTCAATGTTTGATATTTAACCCTTATCGGTGGATCCATTGTACCGGAATGCGTGATAGCCTCCACCTTCTTATGCCCTCAACATTTCATTGCGAGTCTCACCCTTGACCCTACATTCCCATATCCATTAAGCAAATGGCACCGTCCATCGTCCATTTGCCAGATGGCCAGAGCTTCACGGTTCAGCCCGTTTTCTCTGGCTTGTTCTTCAAGTCCAATGAGCTCAATCACCACCATGCACCATTTCCTGTTGGTTGGACAGTCGTCATACATAGTGAAGATTATCCCGAGGATCACCTACAGAGTCTCACTATTCAAGAGGATGCCAACGAGCCTCGATCCAGGCGAAGCCATATTCACAAGTACAGCAAGCCTACCTTGCAAAATGATACCATCTTTATCTCGTCCATCTCAAATCCCTCAAGCAGCGAGTATAAGCCACACGCCAGCCAATCCCGCCAGATAGCCATGATGTTGTGGGTAACGCTTTACTGGTACTTCCAACAGCCTGAGCCGTCTCCATTTGTCCTGACGGAGCAATCTAAGTATGCTCCACCGGAAGCACGGCCTAGAGGCGACTGGTGCATCAGGGTCAAGCGGGAGGGTGTCCTGCGCACACGGAATATGATCCCGAAGCTCGAGAGAATGGGCCTGATATCGACTCTAGACACGGCCGTCGGAGGCAGCTCCAGCGAGAACAATCATGGATGGGACCACATGTTTGTCAACCGGCGTATGTTCTGGCAAATCCACAGCGGGCTATTTCTGTTCACCCTGCAGCCAGTGAAGCCTAGCTCTTATCCAGGATCTCCCAGTAACAGTCGCCCTACTTCGCCTGTCAGGAGCGACGTAGGTCAGCTGGCCTCCTTATCCAACCACTTGGCTGCCGAGACACCTTGTTCCCCGATCGGGCCATATCATTCATCCTCTCATCTACCAACCTTCTACCCGCCAGCTCCTTTGCAATATATACTCACAAACGGCATCCGACATCCGTTGCGACAGAAACCCCCGCATATGGGAGAAGTCTTCTACACGCGCTTTATACCCAGTGTAGGAAAGTACCTTTCATTCCGTGTCGCATCACAGTCGCCGAAGCCGGTTGCATGCCTTGGCCCCGTTGGACCAGGCGAAAGAGAGAATAGTCACTTGAACACCTTGTCGGATACCTCGCTCCTCCAGATGTGGCTAGCCAACCCTAGAGTCTCGGCTTTCTGGGGCCAATACTCGCCCCAATTCCTCTCGAGTGCTCTGCAGTCACGCCACTCGTTCCCGGCCATCGCGATGTGGGACGGCGTTCCTTTCGGGTACTTTGAGATTTATTGGGTGAAGGAGGATAACTTGGGGCGCTACATGGGCAACGAGGTGCAGGACTTCGATCGGGGTATCCATGTGCTCATCGGCGAGGAGTGGGCGAGGGGAAAAGTACAGCAGTGGCTTTCGAGCATCGTCCATTGGTGTTTCCAAGCGGACTACCGCACGATGAACATCTATCTCGAGCCTAGAGTCGACAACGCGAGGTGAGTTTCATCCACGCGCCGCAATCTGTGATTTACTGACGCATATGCAGATTTATTCAGCATCTGCAAGACGGTGGCTTCTCAAAAGAGAGAGAAGTCTCGTTCCCGCATAAACGAGCGTGGCTTTGCCGGCTGAGAAGGGATGTCTGGGACGGACCAGCCATGTGAGGTCCTACGGAGGGCTGATTGATGGTGCCGAATTCATTAACCTGCATTCAATGGCGCACATATGCTATCTATTTGGACTGTGCTTGAGCGAGCGGTGAGTTGCTATTTATGAAAGCACCTATGCATATGCATCGGGGAAAAGCGATGATTTAGATATGATTTGTTTTTCTACTTCGGACTACATCTTTCGATGTCCTCGCGATTCAAGGGTTGGCATTCGCAATCCAGGTTAGAACACGAGGCATTGGTCTAGAGGTCGCTAGCCGGCGAGGCGGGAATAGAGTATCATTACCTACCTAGTTATTTCAAGCAAACATCCGCATCCTAACCTGCGACCCGCGTCATTTGTCGAATCCCGATCTGTGTTTGCAGATACCGTGAAACATTCTCTCATGTAAGTTCCCGAGAACTCACGCACCAACATTCGGGACCGAGATTGAAGCTAGGGCGGTAGGGCGGTGGCTTGGTTAATTATTGATTGCAGAGTCCAGCGGTGAGGTTGGATTGTTCCCTTTCTCGTTTCACAGCCTCTTCCTGATTGTCGTATAGAGCGACTGGCGTTCGCCCCAGCTGTGTGGTATGGTAGCAGGCCGCTTGTGAAGGTCATACCTACCTTAAATATCCAGGAGTTAGGCGCACGCGGTTGCAAACTGCATATATGAATTGCATACATACCTCTACAGAAGCTCTTGGAACCTTATAACAGACCGTTCAGGTATTTGCTATGTACCTAGGTACATAAGGCTATGTAGACAAGCTAGCTCAAGGCGTCGCACGCGCAAGGAGACGCCGCTGCACGTGGGAACTCAGGGGGGGCATCCCGGTGAACCTTGTCAGAGTCGGCTTCAACTGCTGTCCGTATCCGATCGCTAGGTTGCTCTAAATTAATAGCAATTGACCTGCCGTCCCCATCCTAGATATTATCACCGTAATCTAATATACCCACAGGGCCTACCAAGGGGAGCTGGAGATCTCGACAATGTCTGCTGCTACCACAACCACCCGCACAATCCTGGTCGTCGGCGCAACAGGCCAGCAAGGGGGCCACGTGCTCTCCGAGCTCTCGACCCTCCTATCCTCACCAGCCGAAGCCAAGACCAAAGCCAACGTCAAGATCCTCGCCCTAACCCGATCCGCGTCCTCGCCCAAAGCCGCGGCGCTGCCGCACAGGTATCCCGCGCTGGACCTGCGCGTCGTGGAGGGCGACACGCGGGTCCCGGGGCCGATCTTCGCGGCGCACCCGGATATCAGCGCCGTCTTCAGCTACACGACGCCGCCGGACGAGGAGCCGCAGGCGACGCTGCTCATCGACGCGGCGGTCGCGCATGGCCGCGCGCAGGGGCGGAGGGTGCACTTTGTGTTCTCTAGCGTGGACCGCGGCGGCGAGCCCGGGTCTTGGAGCACGCCTACGGAGATCCCGCATTTCGTGCAGAAGCACAATGTCGAGGTGCACCTGCGCGCTGCGGCTGACGCCTCGGAGGGGGGCTGGGGTATACGGTTTTGAGGCCGGTTGCTTTTATGGATAATTGTGAGTGCTTGATACTCGGTATTGGTCTACACAGGGATTCATGCTACCCCTATCCCCTTTTCACTCGTGAAGGGTCACCCTGCGCCTCGCTTATCCGAACGTCCCCTGCACGTCGATACACGCATCCCTTACTTACTTACCTCCCACCGCAGTGAACCCCGGCGGCACCTTCGGCATGGTCTTCGCCAGCCTATGGAGCACGCTGCCCGCGGCGCGGAAGCTGCAGCTAGTCAGCGTCCGGGACATCGGGCTCGTCGGCGCCAAGGCGCTTCTCGATCCGTGCAACCCGAGATACCACAACCGCGCAATCGGGCTCGCAGGCGACGACCTCACGCTGAGCGAGGCGCTCGACGTCTACCGCCGCGTCTCCGGGGGCCGGGAGCTGCCGCAGGCGTGGTGGGTCGTCGGCTGGGCTGTGCGCGGGCTGGTCGCCGCGAGGCACGTGGGGGCCATGTTCCGCTGGTTCGAGACGGATGGGTATGGCGTTGATATCGCGGCCTTGAGAGGGGAGGAGCCGCGGGTGCAGGACTTTGAGACTTGGCTTAGGGAGAGTAGCAGGTTCGAGTGTGCGGGCGGGAAGGAGTGAGATGGTCTGGACGGAACTTTTGGGGACTAGGTACATGATGGCGGAATGTCTTCTGTCAAGGATCTACGAGCTAGCGAAGGGCCACCATCAGAGCAAGGCGGACATTAAAAGGAACGAAGACTTGCGGTTGATTTTTTGCTGGTAAATGCGCGAATCATGAATGTTTCGACGAATGACCAGCGGAATCCCGTATTTGCGCAAGACATTGAAAGCATCGCCTACCTCATTCCTTACACTAATTTGCTCATGACACTAAACTACTCGATAGCTCCCGGTGTTCTAGCCCACGATGCATACGAGCGTCGCAGCATTATCTGCATCTCTTCCTTGCTGCATTCCTTGCAATATCCAACTCTAAGCGTAATATTGTCGCCGGGATTGATCAATGCTAGCCAGAATAAGTTGCAGTGCTCGTTGACGCAATCGTGGCGCTTGCGGATGTGTTCTCTCAAGCAATTGATATATGCTAAGCACTTACGTCCCCTAGCCCTTGGGAGTCCCTCCGAAGAAGTCTGAATTACTCGAAACGGAAATGTGGCTGTGGTTTCTGGAACCGGAAATAAGAGATAAGCATGGAGGAAAATAACTCCCATTACCTACCTCCACGCAGTTCTGTAGCCCGAATTACCTAAAACGGAAATGTGGCTATGGTGTCTGGATCCAGAAATGAGAGAAGACTACGATGAGCGACTTGGTGGCTGTCGGGCATGGGACGATGTGACGTGACAGGGAGCGGATTGAAGGATGTGGTTCTTGGTTGATGGCTTTGATGACTGAAATGAGATGATCGCGTAAGTCAAGGTCAAGGTTGCGTTTTAGGTCTACGGTCTACCTTTGACGGATTGAGTTCGAAGTAATGAATGATGAGAGAGGGTGAGTAGGTAGTTGGTGTTGACGTTGTATTAGCAGGTAGTGAAGATCTGGAACTGTTACGCGGTTAGAACGTTCTGGGGCGACAAACAGCACTAGCCACAGCTGTAGCGCTCACTAACTTTTGGTGATCGATCTACGGGCTAGGCGTCAATTGCCAAAAGCTATCACTGACATCCTTTTGCAATTTAAACCAGATTAAATCGCAAAAGGGATCTGAGATTGCTTAAAGGGACATAACGAAAATATCTACCCCTAGGAGTATTTCTGATCCTTTTTATATTCTCCTTCTGTCAGACGTTGACTTTTGGCAATTGGTTTTGCCAAACCCAAAACCATAAGTCAAAAGATTGCCTCAGACCACACATGCACTTTGAAATCTCCCCTGCCCTACTACCTACCTCCTACGTACCTACCTAATGCAAGTAGGCGCTGAGACCCCCTACCTAGGACTGCAGCGTGCCGTTAAGCTAGTGGTCTGCCAGCCGTTAACTGTAATCCAGGATCAAAAGGATACATTTCCTCTACTATCAATACGTGATTGTTGACGCCTGCTGTTACCATACCAACGAAGCTGCCCTATCGTAACAGGTAGGGTACGTGTCGCCTCTTATCAAGAAGATCGGGAAGAGCAGCAAACGACAATTCCACAAGAAACAACGCCTTCTCTTATTGAACTAAACTAGTTTTGAACCCTACTCGACCAAGAAACTTAAAAGAGCCAACAACCAACTAAGCAGCCATGGTGAAAGTACGCCCTGGCAAACAAGCAGCTTCGCCCGCCGGAATGCCATGGCCCGATCCCGTTGCGAAACGCGCGAAGATGGCTCTCGAAAAAGAGAAGGAGGAAGACCAGGGCCCAAATTTTCGATCCATTCCGAAATATGAAGACGCGCAGCAAGCTCATGATGACGACCTAGGCGGCAAAATACTAGGATTTGGCATAGACTCTGGATTGGATGGAAGCACTAGGAGCCGGAGCCCAGAGAAGAAAGCTTTAACCCTGAAGGACCTCGAAACCATCTATTCCCCCGAATTCATCAAGGAGGTTACAGCCCCTAATCTAGGAGGAAGCCACGGCTCTCGGAATGCCCAGGCGAACAACGCCATCACGGACGTTGTATACGTCGTCACGCATGCCAAGTCAGGCCAATGGACCGATCCCGAGTTTGATGTCGTCGGGACATATGGAAGTGCAGAAGCAGCCAACTTGCGGGTCTTGAGTCTATTCGAAGAAATGTATTCGGAAATTACCCAGCAATGGAATTACAAGCCCTCCGATGGCTCTTCCCACCGCTTCTCGTACCTCGACGAAGAACAGACGGTGAAGAAGGCGAAAGGCCAACCCAAAGATGCAGAGACGAACTGGTGGATAAGCAACGATGGTGCACTGTCGCTATGGGCTAATTCAGAAGCGGAGTTTTATCGAATCTGCGCGACTAAGCAGGTGGTTGGTACTGATGGGCTTGCAGAAGGAAAACTAAACTCCGTCAGCAGTCAATGATCCGACAAAGCCAAAGCAAAGCTCTAGGACTTTCGCGGATATCTGGAACCGCTTTGGACTTGAGATAGGGTACCTTATTCTGTGCTGGAATCGATGACCATGGTAGGCAGCACATGTATGTAGAGGTACCTACCCAAATACCTAGCATAAACTGCACATAATCCGACCTGCATAGGAGGACACAGGTGGCGAGCTGCCTCGGTGGCTGCTGTGGCTGAGCTATCAATACAATCAAATATACAGCATGCAGAGAAGTAAGTTCTCGACCTTGCCGTGCGTAGAGGGCTTATATAACAACCAGCCTTATAAACGTTAAATGGGGTTAATTTCGGGTTATGGTTGAGTAGGGTATCTAGAACCAAGGGAATTACATCGCGACCTTTCAGGTACTTGATCCTGCTGCACAACTGGTACGGGTAACCTCATCCACATTTGCTGTCGATTCGTGAGTATATGCCTTGCTTGTAAGCTTGTCTGAACCTTCAATATAAACATCGAATAGCTGTGAATATCTAAAGATGCGACTTACTAGTTGACCGGTTACTGCCACATCTAAGCCATCAACAGATAACTCATTTAGCCGAGATCTCGAAATAGAAGTAGGTAAGAACGGAAGTAAAAGCAGAATGTTAATGTGCGTTCCGAGAAGTAAATATCCAAGTTCCCTATATCCAACGCCAGATTTGATTCTGCACTCAACAAAGCTATCATGCACCCCGCGGCGTGAAGGCTGATATCGTTGAGCTTAGCAGGTGAGCCTCCAGGATCGGAAGTAGTGGTAGGCGCCGAAGGTGACGGTGGCACAGAATGGCCTGTCAAGCTCTTCAGTATCGCCACCGCAGTCGCGCTCGTAATAGACGTGGACTTTAATTAATTCAAAATCAGAATCTTCTCTGAATCTCCTTGTATGTACCTGAAAGTAAGGAGGGGGGAGTTGGGAGCTTACGGATGCAGCCTGGCCTATTAAGAGCAGTCACCTTCACGGACCTGATACGCGTAAAGTCCCCGCAGACGCCTATGCTTCCTTCTGAAAGGGAGTAGTTTCCAGCAGGGAAGTAGTCACGGCATTGGGACTGCCTGTAGCTGATGAACTCCATCACTTGTGCGTTAACGCCCATGGCCAGGAGAGCGGCGGCGACGAGAGCGGTGAACTGCATTTTGAAAGGTGTTGGAAGACGACGAAACGGCTTTTACTGCGGGCCAAGTAGGTTAGTTGAGAGTATCGAAATCGGCGACTGTGCTGAGCAAGCTGGAAGTCCAACTACGTGTGTCGTCGTTCTCCCACTTTTATAAGGAGGCTTGCAATTCAATAGTACCTCACATTCCTATAAATTTAGCCTCTCTTAGACTTGAATAAATTCTTGAATATTTGCTGTAATGAACTCTAACCTTTAACTATAATCTTGAAGAGCTATTTTAGGTGATTCTAATGATATAAGCTTCGTTTAGGTGCATTTAGAGTTGAGTCTGGTTTTTCGGAGAAAAGGTGGTTGGCAGCCAAAAGGCGTCACGTGGCTCCCCTTCTTTTGGCCACATCCCACGGAAATACAGGCGTACTAACTGGCTGAGTATATAATGAGCTACTCCCACCATACTCTATATGACGTCGCTACAGCCCATAACTCGCGAGAAACAGGACCAGAAGAGGGCTTATCCAAGCAATACCGGGGACGGCATCGTGCCAATGAAGGTTGTTCAATGCGTTTGCATAGGACCCAGAGGAATAGCTATCCCATACCGCCGACCAACAACCGTTATGACTAAGGCTGAAGCCGGTATTAATATGCAGTATCACACACCCCTACGGAATGAGTCATTCGATCTCTAGCTTCCCCCCCCCCCCGAAGAAGACCTCAATGTTCAAGCCATTTCGCGTATACGAATATGCACACGTATCTACGGCAGTAGGCGAGCCGCACTATTCGAAAAAGTATGAGACCGTTTAGAACATATTTTCAGTTGCGAGATGTCTGCTTATCAACGCAGGCTGTAAAAGCCATGGAGCAGTCCATATATTAATTCAAAAATTTGATGTCGTTCCTCGCAATCACCTCGACTAAGAATCCGTATGCTGACCCTCACCTATCAACCAACAAGAGCAAGCCAATCTGAAACATGTGTGACTCACGGCACACGTTTTGTTGCCCGTAGGCTGGGAGCCGGACGGCGTATGCGGGTTCCCGGGGACCGGCGAGATTACACGAAATAGGTACCTAGCCTGGCCAACAAACGCTGGGGCAAGCCGAGCCTCTTGATCAGCATAAAACCAACCGGAGGCCCTTGACAGGCAGGACATTTTCACTTGTCTTGTAAAATCCTGCTACATATGCTAAACAACTGTCCAAGATGAATCCATACGAGACGGACCACAGCAAAATACCACGTGAAGATCCGTATGTCGGCTCAACCTACGGTCGTTACAAGCCTTCTCCAGGAGATTTCGTCCCCGATCCTCCAAGCGGCCCCTCAAGAGACCAGGATGTCATCCGCTACTGGGAGCGTGTCATCCGCGAGAAATGCACTGAAGCCAACCGAATGTACTCGGTAGAAGGCTGGAGAGACGTATTTGGGTTGGGCACCGTCATCGTCAAGTCCAGCCATCTAAGCGCCAAGCCTCTGGATGAAGACTTTGCGACGCGCGATGCCAATCATCGGGAGGCAACTTTAACGGTCGGGTATTTCTTGGCGAGGAGCAACTACCAGGTTCCCAATGTCCTTTTTCAGGGGAAGGTAATTAATTGGACTAGCAGTATTTCCTCGTATGAAGAACCACTGGACTAATATCGTCCCCCAGATTAACGGGCGCGATGTGGTCGTAGAATCCCGTATCCCTGGAGTAGCTCTGAACGTAGCCTGGCCCTACCTCACAGAGAAGCAGAGGGCGGAATTCAAGGCGGAAACGCGCAGACTTATCAAGCTACTGAATCTGAAGACACCGCCGCCATACGAAAATCGCACGGTGCCGTGCTACGCTCTCCGAACTGGAGATCCCGTGGGGATCGGGCTCGTCTCCCAGGAGGAGTACAACATACTTTTCTACGCAAAGGCGCCTCACGAAGACGTGTCGGAGATAGGCTTCCAACACAACGACCTGGATCCGTCAAATATCATCGTGGATGACGACAAGATCGTCGGCCTGATCGACTGGGAGACGGCTGGATATTTTGGGATCTTTCGGGCTAGCATAGTCCATGACAAGGTACGGTCAAACAAACTGGAAGATGATAACCGCGCTAACTCGACCGAGATGCGATATAAGCTGCCTTACTTTGATGATTTATACAAGGGGCTTTAGTATGCTGAATTGGATGCGCGTAGCCTAGGCGCAGTGTGTTCTGCTCGTTCCGACGATACTTAGTAAAGTTTTGTATTTGACTGAGAATGGGAATAGGTGACCATGGGACGAGAACATGTTCACCGAAGAGATCAGAGTCTCGCGAGAAAGCGCCTTTCCTAGTCGCATAAAGCATAACAGATGTATTTTTTGCAATCGCGATGTGTTGCAAAAGCGACGCCGCTATTTGCTTGCTGCAAATAGCGCCTTATATGTATGACATGATGCCTCTGCCTACAAATATTGACGAGCGAATTTTGGGCCCTGTAACCGTGGATGCGTATCGAGATAATCTCTCCGTATTGTACCATGGTCTAGCGGGCTTGAGATACACAGATCTCAATGCCAAAGACCGAGAGGACGTGAAAGCATAGCTAGGTACATAGGAGAATCACGAACACAAACCACGGCTTACGAAGCAGAGACGTAGCCGCCGAGGCCAAGCAAATGGCGGAATCCCTAATTAAGACGACGCCAAGGGCGTTCTCGATGGCGTACCGCCTCTTCTCCATTCAGATAAGCGTCTATGCGAGTAGACGGAAATGGTGTCAACTCAATACTTACTCGGTTGACAGAAATGAAGTATTCGATACTATCGCACTAAGCCGGACCGTCGAGGATGTTGTTACTGCTGTTGCTGTTATTTAATCCTAAGTTTCTTGAAAGACGCTGTTGGTAGAATTATAAAAATCTTAATTCTAGGTATTTATAAGACTTTCGACTCTGAAGCGAAAGAGAGGTGGAAGAGAGATTCTGGATTCTAGGTTTGGCGACGAAAGTTTGCGTCTGAGGGAAAGTTAAACTTTATAGTATTAGCAAGGTCGATCGACTAACTACCTAGTGTAGAAGAAGCGCCAACTAAAGCACGTAGAGGACGACAATAAGATTATCAATATCTTTAGTCTCTACGTGTTGACTCACGCCTAGAAGAAGCTATAAGCTTTACATAGGAGCTCCGTGTATACGAAAGCTCATGAAAATCAAAGGCTCACAGGCACAAAACTTATACATCTAGATAGACTAATGCGGTTGGGATTAGGTATCCATGAGCACATGGTGTAGGTACCTAGCTGCGATTTAATAATCATAACAACCGCGACTCTTCTCGATAGGTCCCGCTGCAGTATCCTCCACCGTGCCTAAAGGCAACAGTTGGTGCCAGCACCCTGCATTATCGGTGCTGGCCGAATATTGAGTGTGTATAGGCATGCGGTCCCTTGATATCGACTGCTGAAGTACCGCTCAGATGTTGAATTTGGCTACTTGAACGCAAAGTTGGAGACTGCCTATGTGCCTCTTAGGCACCTCAGTACCAAAGATGGTAAGCCTTAAAGAGTACGTCGTCTCCTATTTTAGCTAGACTGTGTGGCGTGAGTAGTAGGCGACCGGAACTACGAGCTTCTTCGTCCGTACGGTTCGAAGGGGAAGATGACGCTGACAGCTGCCATAGCGAGATACAATGCCGCACAGAGGTAGATCGGTGCGACGGTACCAGTATTAGCAGTACTGGCAACCACGGCGGAGATAATTCCCATGATACGGTTGCAGCCAACGGCAATTCCGTTACCTGTTGCCCGGTGAGCACTCGGTAGCACCTCAGGGGTGTACTAGCATTCAAGGTTAGCAGCTGCCACTAGAGTCTCGAATCTCGATGGGGGTGAGCCGTTCACCGAGTCTCGTGACCTGATGTCCGACTTTCCTCCAGGAAAATAGTCCTTGCTTAGTTAGGAAAATAGATGGCTTGTAAATAGGTACTTACCGCGTATAGCGTCCCGTAGTAGATGTTGATACAAAATGCGATAGCGCAACTAAATCCAACATCCTGGGCCGGAGTCGAGACTACGGTATAGGCGAAGAAAAATGCCATGGTAACTAGTGCGCCAATTACCATGGTGTACCTTCGGCCGAGGAATCGAAGGTTGCACATCCACGCCGCCAAAATTGGACCAAATATGCCGGATATGTTAGTGAGGGTATAATTGCGCCATGTTTCAAAAGTTCCAACCCCGCTATACGCCCCTCGACTTGCAAGATACGAGCTGAAATGAAGTTAGATGCGGCACGGACCTAACAGAATGATTCTGAACATACGTGAGGAAGACGTAAAATAGAGGATATCTAGGTAAAATAATGTTAGTCTGCCGCTAGAGGATATCCATGGCTGTAGACATACGCAAGTCCGATAAGCGTCCATGACAACCAAATGAGCACAGTTGAAAAGCCGATTCGCTTCGTGGCAAAGAGTCCGCGTAAGTGAACAAGACTCTCTTGAAATGAGTAGCGGCTCTTGCTGTGTGCAGTCTTTACCGTCCCGCAAGCATCCAACTTCTCGAAAGTTATCGAGCAAGGCCGATTATACTTCTTTGCGATCGACTGAAGCGTTTCGACCAACTCGGCGTCTTCTCCGGTTCCGAGGCGGTACTTGGGCGTCTCTTGCAAACGGACAACGGTGACGCGCGCGATGGACATGACGAAGACGAGAGCACCGGAAGTATACATGACGAACCGCCATCCCTGGTTGGAATCCCTTGGACAATTTTCGGCAGAATCACAGTTCCATTGAGGAGGAACTACACCGACATTAGAACTGCCTAATAAACTGAGAACCGTGGACGAGGCTCACCCAAGAAACCCCAGCAGATGAAGCCAGTAACAGCTTGACCGATGCCCCACCAGCAGGCTAGAAACGTCAGCGCCCACTGCTTACTGCTTGGAAGGTACTCGAGAAAGACAGTGGTATCCAATATTAGATTGCCACCAGCGCCGAACCCGGCCAGAGCTGTGAAGACTCCTAGCGACACCCAGCCCGGCGCCGCACCCGAGACGATAGTCGCAGCCGAGGAGATGAAGAGGGAGATGTTGAAAGCCCAACGCCGCCCTATGATGTCAGCGCTCATACCCCAGAAGAGCGCTCCCACGAGCATCCCGACGTATGTTGCAATCGTCTGAGCATTATCGTAACCGACCTCGCCAAATTCCTTGAAGGCAGGACCGGATATGTTGCTTTGCAGTAAGAGCACCAAGGAATCAACCGCATAACTACGGGGTCGCGTGAGTTTTCCATAGCTTCTGGGATCGGTTGACGCTCTTACCCAAACCCATTCAAAGCGAACAGCTTCCAATGGTAATTGGTCCAACCGATTTCGTCGATTGCCTAATCTCAGATTAAAAAACTGCCATGAATTGCAAGAGGCTTATATCGCCTAGTCTCACGTTGTTGACGAGATGCATCTTCGCGTTGAGGGCCGGATCCAAGTCTTGGAGCGCAAGAACCTCCTCGGCGTCACCAAAGGTAGACTCGCTTGTTCGAACATCCTCGCTGACTCCAATGTCCCTTTCGAAGAGACCTGGTTCTTCCTGTTTATTCTCCATCGTCTTTTCTTCCATCACTATTTTTAATCAAGTAATGTAACGGCTAGGATCGAGTGGCTCGAAGCGATGCGCTGGATGCAAGTGTGTCTTAAAATACGGGATTGAATAAAAGCCAACCGAGAGTTGGGACGGAATGTGAAAAGTAAAAGTCGAATAAACAAAATTTACAAAGGACATTGTGAAGTCGAAAATGAAGGGTCCAAATAAAGAGTCCCTTCCAGCAAACGGCACCTACGTAATGGTACAACGGCCATCTCCATTCGATCTAGCAGACGATGGAAGGGGAGATGCCAAGCGATAAGATCAGGGATTCCCAACTAGGTAGGTGAGTAAGAGATTTGCCCCCAGTCCGGCCTTTAGGGTTCGAGCTTGTAAAAGTAGTACGGCGTACACTGTCGCCATTGAAGCTAGCAATGTAAGATAAACGATCCTCGTGCGAATCCTCGTGCTACCTAAGACACATGTTGATAGGCTGGCTGACGGCTTGGCCGTGTTATACCCCACGTCACGGTCTGACGCTTGCAGGTATCTCGGTCCACGTTGACAGGAGTTGGTAGATCGTATTACTTTCCATCATTTCCTGCATTGTAGGGGCAGTCAGTGGCGTGCTGGAATGACATTAACGCAGCGCCGACTGGTGAAACAAGCGTATTCAGACATTGCGTTTGGTGAAGTAAGAATCGAGATGTGCTTATCAGCTGATACCAACTCCGCTGTGATCAGATCGCAAAGAGCACTATCAGGTGCTTTGACTAAGGTTAAAGGAAAATGCATGAAATACTCCGAGTCCGATAGCAGCAACGCCCAAGTTGAGCGGGTTGAGGCGGTCTAGAATAGGATGCAATGGGATCCTTGAATAGCTGCGGAAATGAGAAGCAATTGAGGATTCGGTCTGCCGCTTAATAAGTGGCCTCGGTATGCGCCCCAGTTTTCTGCATGGGCCAAGATCTGGACAGTCTGATTTTGTAAGCCGACACACTGTGCCGAAGAGAATTAAGCATACAATGTAAAGTCGGAACCTTCCCCTTCCTTACAATGAGGTACCTTCAATAACTGACTGCCTCGAATTTCCTGGTTTACGCGCAACTTCATAAACCTTGACACATACGTCCCTTTAACTAGCTGGCCGAGACATTAGCTATTTTAAATAATTGGGCATCTAGAATCTAGGTTCCCCGAAATTTCAGGGACTGTTCGCCAAAGCAGACATCTTCCGCACGTGCAGCCGATTGATCTAGACCGGGCAGCTTACTCCAACGGTCCAATAGGCAATTCGGACATTACCACGTTTTGAGGCTCTACGAGGGGCCTGCTCCCCAACCTACGATCACATACTTCGCTACGACTATCGGAAGTTATTCTCGGATCCGTTCGATGGACAGCTGATGCACTGAGACTCTGAGCAGCAACCTCGAACTGGGAAGTGAGCTCTTCTCATTAGATCTTTACCCAATCATAGACTCGATAATTACTCTCAGCTTTCCCCTCTTCTGCTACCTACCATGTCGCATTTAGTGATGTCAGCCCATCAGCCACGTCCAGCAGGTCTCAATATGTCAGTATTTAAGCAGGAAGGGAAGTCCTTAAGGGGGCTATTCCCGTCTCATTCAAGCGAATGGCAAGAAGCACGTCCCAGCTCATTACCAGTTCATCATGGTTCGTAGTTTTCATCTCCTGTCATTCGCTGGTACTGCATCGGCAGCTTTCACTGGGAACCTCAACTACTTCTCTCCTTCGAAGCGCCATGCGTCTTTAGGTGTTTCAATCGATAAAGTAGCCAAACGGACGTACGCGAATACTGCTTGGGAGTCGAATCAACTGGATTTTACTCATGGGGTCGCTTCTGGTGACCCGTACGAGGATAGTGTCATACTCTGGACAAGGGCAGCACCGTCTAGCGATAACAATAAGAGCAACGTAACCGTCTCGGGCTATGTTCCTCTCTACGATCATTCGACTGAGCAATATGTCGCGAAGAGCGACTCTCCAGTCTGTGTGAATTGGAGGATCAGTACCTCAAACTCTTTCGAAAACATAGTCGACTCTGGGATCGCCTACACCAGTTCCGACATCGATTACACTATCAAGGTATATGCGTGGTCCCCAGCAGCCGGTAGTTACAGTATTGATAGGGGTTTTAGGTTGAAGCCAAGCAACTAGTACCTTTTACAACGTACTGTAAGTGGTGACAGCAGCAGCAAGAGCAAATGGCAAGTCGAAATTCACTGATTGAGCTGTCAGTCTATCAATTCAATGTGTGCAACTCCAACAATACTTCACCCATCGGCCGAACCAAGACGATTCCTTCCGCGGACGACGAAGTGTCTGAGCCCGTTAAGATTGCTGTGTATTCCTGTAGCAATTATCGTGAGCTCTTATTCATCCAACTCTGTGGTCATTCCAGTAGCTAATATAAGCCGACAGCGTTCGGCTTCTTCAATGCGTACGGCAATCCGGTCAGGAAAGATTCTGTCGATTATGTAGTTCACCTGGGCGACTACATATATGAGTATGCTAATGGTGAGTATGGCTGGGGAAACGCCTACGGCCGAATCCCGCTTCCAGACAGAGATATATTCACGTATGTGAGCACCAAAAGGTAGCTGTCCGACTCCTGGAGTAAGCTAACCTGTTTGCAGTCTTTATGATTACCGGAAACGCCTCGCCACGTACAGAACTGATCTGGATCTCCTCGCGAATCACCAGAACTTCCCCTGGATACCCGTCTGGGATGACCATGGTATGTATGCCATTTAGACATGGGCAATATATGACCCTAATCGCACCCTCATAGAGGTTGCCGACAATACATTTCGCGATGGTTCCTCCCACGTGAACAATACCGAAGAGTCGTTCGTAATGGACGGCGGTGTATCAGTTGACCAACGGAAGATGAACGCTGTTCGCGCCTATTTTGAATGGAGTGAGTGGGTTTCGTATGATGCGTGTCCCACAGCAACTAAACATCTGCAGTGCCTATTCGCCAAGTCGATATGGATGATAATCTGCGAATCTGGCGCAATTTCCAATTTGGCAACTTGTTCGATCTTGTCATGCTGGATACTCGGCAGTATGATCGATCCATTACCGATTTGTACTGGAATACCGAATATCTTGGCGAGATTTATAATGATGCCAGCCGAAGTCTCATGGGGCCGCGGCAGGAATCTTGGTTCTATCGTACTCTACGTGAGAGTTCCTCCCGAGGGGCTACCTGGCGTATAATAGGAAACCAGATCGTTTTCAGTCGAATCAATGAGAGCGAGGCTACTGGCAGCGACCTGCCTTATAACTACGACCAATGGGACGGATACCAAGCGAATCGTAACCGCACGTTTCAGACTATCTACGAGAACAACATAGGAAATAACATATTCCTTGCCGGGGATTCTCATGCTTCCTGGGTTTCCGACCTCGTGTGGCTCGATGAACATCCTTACGATCCGGCTTCTGGGTCTGGGTCTATGGGTGTCGAGTTTGCCGGATCAGCTGTCAGTTCTCCCTCCCCAGCGGGAGAGAACATCACGATAGACGGCACTAGAGCTTATTCGGACTGGCTGGTAGCCGCCAACGCCGAGCTACAGTGGCAAGATCTTTATTACCGTGGCTATTTTGAACTTTCCATTAGCCACGAGAAGGTAGACGCCGCTTTCTTTGGCATCCCGACGACTACTCTGCGGAACGGAAATGAG
Organism: Hypoxylon sp. FL0543; assembly: GCA_022578575.1. Lineage (NCBI taxonomy): Eukaryota > Fungi > Ascomycota > Sordariomycetes > Xylariales > Hypoxylaceae > Hypoxylon > Hypoxylon sp. FL0543. The sequence continues at coordinate 782,549 of MU394004.1, forward strand.
ATTCCCTTAGCGAACTTCACCGTGTTTGCCGGTGAGAATAGGTTGCATCGGACTGACGGGTCTCCTGCTGTTGGCAATGTGGAGACCGGTAGCTTGAAGGGCGGCAAGCCAACGCATTCGAATTTGACTCATGACACGGAATCTGGGAAATGGTTCACGTATACCGGACCATAGCTGGTTATGGGAGAACGAAGCTCGCAGTTGGATGCCAACGATATAAGCTTTGCGATTTTTGCTGTCTTTTCGGCGTTGACGTGTATGATGTTAAACCCGAATTCCAGATACACCAGTGGTACTATCAATGTGGCCAGGAGGATGAATTGAAAATGGCAACTCATGATCAATCCTGTCCTATACAGATCTTAGCTAGGTGACAAGCGACGTAAAACTCAAGTGCGTTCTCTATGGGCTAGAAACTGGTGAATGTCCTACCAGCCCATTCCAAATCGATGCATTGACAAGTTGATACTTCCGCCTGCACCTTACCCCTGAGTCTTTTCGTATTTTGACTTTCCTGCAAAGTTTCCACCACCGGCTATCTCACGTTTCTTACCACGGTGCAATCTTATTTAGCCGCATATGATCTAGCTGCGCCGAAGTTAACATATTTGACGTCTCGGTCCGTTGTCGTGTCATCTCATCCCACAAACTTTGAGTCACTGACAACGCAGCATTCAGGGCATGTCATCTTGTCCATAGTTCAATTACAGGGAGATACAATAACACGCTATTCTCTGATATTCGCGATTCTTCACCTCAGGATCTAAGACTGGAAAGACCCACCTGCCTGCCACCTGCCCGAGGATGAAGGGCACTTACCACTTGTACAGCACATCTGTACTGTGCCCAGTTCCTTCCTCGGCCGCTGCCAACGGCCGAACTAAGTTTTCTCAAAGTTGACGGTTGACATCAGAATAATACTTGATGGTTTAAGCTTAAAACCGGGCGGTGGATCGGAGAAAAGGTAACGGTTTGTTATATATCAGCGCCTCTGCCAACCTTCTCATTCTCACATACATTTTTCCAACAGTCTAGGTCCTCCTGCCTCCATTACTTTCCCGCGTCACCAAAGTCTTTAACCGCAGGGCTTTCAAATATCGCTTTCGACAAGTCCTTGGATACGTGGAATCCTCCACTGTTCCAGATTTTCCCACGAAGGAAAAATCGAACCCTAAGGAATCTTGACAACTGCAAAGCCTGCCACCTCAGACAGTTCTTCCTACGCTGGCTACGCAATACGTCTTTCAGACATTATTACTCGCCTGCATATTCCAAAACAAGACAAACCTAGTTGTCGTCATAGAACAGATCCGCCAATCGACTACCCATTCAACATGTTGCTCACCGGCGTGCGCCTCGCATGGGTTCTAGACCTGATTGATCGTCACCACAAGCTGCTGAGCTACCTCTTTAACATCGAGTACGACCCGTTGAAGAGGCTTTCCGAACCGGCTAAGCAGTTGTGCAACAAGCTACGCGATCTGGTATCGCCGTATATAGAAGCACTTTTCGTTACCCAACCGAGTTTCGAGGACAAGATCAGACAGAGGGTCTGGGACGGAATCTACAAAAGAATCCGACTCCCCATCACCCACCCTTATCGCTTCAGTAACATCAGCTGCCATCGACATATTCGTGTGGACGACCACGTGCAACGGCTTCTGAGCAAGAGTGTCAGACAGGGTCTCCCGAAAAACTTCGAGGTCGCAGATTATGGACTTCCTCGGTATCTCCGAAAGGGCGCTCCCAATCTGCATCCGCATAGAGTACAGCCCACCACCGACCTGGTTCTCCGCGGCCAACACAGCAAGAACGACATGGTCTATTCTCCGACAGCTGAGATTATGGCTGGCCCAGCTGAGCCCATCGCGGAAACCTACTACGATCCACTTCGCGGATATCTTCGCTGCCCCTTGCCAATTCAAACTTCCATCCACCCATCACAATGGAATACTCCCTGCGACTCTTCCTCCGTTGATTCTAACTCCACCGAAAGCAACTTCGATAGTAACGGTTCGGACGAAGTTGATAGCGAGACCGATAGCGACTCAGACTTTGGCGAAGCAGACCATGACTACAGTCTCCATACAAAGCAATGTTCACTTTGCAGTCTAGCCCGCAGGGTCAACTCCCTCATCGCCTCAATCCGCATCGACGTAGCGCGCGGCACCTACCCTTTATCCATTCTACCTGGAGCCACGCAGCGCGTGGGCGAGAAGTTCGAGGAGGGATGGCTGAAGATTCAAGCCACGGGGGGGAGTCCGCCTCCGCAGAACTACCGCAACGACCCAGATGATAAGCGCATGTGGAACGCACAAGCCAAAGGTCTACTGGAATTTCTGACGGCTCGCGAGAATGAGGCGCGAGAAGCTCGGAGGGCGAGACTCAGGACGCTGCTGACGGAGCCGCGTCCCGGGGAAGATATAGATATTTATGAAGACGAAGACGATGATGATAACGGCAGTGACAGTGATGAAGAGAAAACGGACGAAGACAAGGAGAACGATGGCGCCTTGAGGGAACTTAGTTGGTTCCTGAATAGGATGGACGTCGAGGATCTGGAGGACTCGACTGATGACGACCACTTTGTGCCAACGTCGACTACCATGCCGACGCCGCAAGGCGGGCAGAGGTTACAGCCTTTCACTCTCGACGGGCGGCCTTTGGTCTTTTTGAGATGATGATCTGATTTTGCCTTGAAATTTGGCACCAACATCTGGAATATGGTTGCTTACGAGTTTTCAGGAGTTAGGGCATGATACCCATTTTATGAAAGGAGAGGGCATATTGCTTTGGTATGAAATGATTTCGCTTGAGATGATACTTGGCGGACAAAATGGTTGATGAAGAAACGAATATATGAGTAAATGAATTTCACGACCTGCTCTAGCGAACAGTATAATGGAATACAATTCGATTACTAAGAGAATGGCAACGATAAGAGAAGAGGAAGATCTTCTTACAGCAATGCTTCTTGTTAGTAAGTTGTGTGTACTGCTTCGCGAATTACGGCACCGAGTGTTGAGAGCTTGAAGGGCCGGGAAGTTGAGGCCCAAAGCGAGCACTGGATTTAATGGCCCTACGTAGGAGGTACACTCCCCCTGCCTGCCATCGGGACTAACCTCTCCGAGTAATCGCCGACTGACGTTAGGCTCGTTTTAGGGACCTAATGTGGAGAAGAAGTCCCTGAACTGGCAGACTGGTCCCCCCTGGCGATCAACTTTACCCCTCCATCGCACCAGTTTAAATGATAAGCATCCAGCTTCTGACCGTCTCTTCCTCTTTCATAAGCTGGAAACTCCTACGAAATTGTAACGATGACCGACACGAAAATCTATAAGGCGAGCACCACTGCTCCGGTAAACATCGCGGTGGTCAAGTACTGGGGAAAACGAGATCCTAAACTAAACCTGCCGACCAATTCGTCGTTATCTGTTACCCTGTCACAAGCTGACCTACGAACCCTCACCACTGCTACGTGCTCGGCGAGCTACCAGGGCGAAGACAGCCTCACTCTAAATGGCGAGCCCTCCGACATCACGGGAGCCCGTACGCAAGCATGTCTGCGAGAACTTCGAGCCAGAAGAGCTGCTCTCGAAGCAGAGAACCCGTCGCTGCCCAAGCTCTCGACCATGCCCCTCCGTATCGTCTCCGAGAACAACTTCCCGACTGCCGCCGGTCTAGCTTCCTCAGCTGCAGGCTTTGCTGCTTTAGTCCGTGCCATTGCAGACCTCTACGAGCTTCCTAGCTCTCCGACCGAGCTCTCCCTGATCGCCCGCCAAGGTAGCGGTTCGGCATGTCGTAGTCTGTTCGGTGGATATGTCGCCTGGAGGGGCGGTGAACAAGCCGACGGACTGGACTCGAAAGCAGTTGAGGTTGCACCGGCATCGCACTGGCCGAATATGCGGGCTCTAATCCTCGTCGTCTCCGCAGCTAAGAAGGGCGTCAGCTCGACGTCCGGGATGCAGCAGACCGTCGCTACGTCGGACTTGTTCAAGGGCCGTATCGCGACTGTCGTCCCGGCTCACATGGAGAAGATGGAGGCCGCTATACGGGACAGGGACTTTGCCAGTTTCGCCGAGGTCACTATGAAGGACTCCAACTCGTTCCACGCCTGCTGTGCGGACACCTACCCGCCTATCTACTACATGAACGATGTGTCGAGAGCGGCTGTCAGGGCTGTGGAGGCCATCAACGCAGCGGCTGGCAAGACCGTGGCGGCGTATACGTTTGACGCGGGCCCGAACGCTGTCGTGTACTATTTGGAGGAGAACAGCGGTCCTGTTGTCGGAACTTTCCACAATCTGCTGCAGGGGACGAACGGCTGGAAGGATGGCGCCAAGGCGTACACTTCCAACGCGGTGCAACTGGATGACGCTATCTCGAGCTTGCTCAAGGGCGGCGTGAGCAGGATTATACAGACCGGTGTGGGCGAGGGTCCTATAAAAACCGACCAGCACTTGGCGTAAGTAGCCGGTGGAAGAAATGAAATCTCCAAAATAGAGTCTAGAAGTCCATTAAGCATCAGGATAAATGAGCCATCGATATCAACTACGATGGCGGGGCACATAAGCAGTATTTGTCGGTTACACGTGTAGAGCGCTTGCATTGGGAGCGAAGCAACCTTAAATCAATTAGGTACCTATAACGAACATTTTAATGCTATTTATTGCACTTGATAAATGTTGCACCTCCATGTTTCATTCTAGATAGGTCACATATCAATTCGGCCTTGCCTGCCGAAACCCTCCCACAATTGCGGATTTCCCCTCTACCGGGTTTCCAATCGGCAGGTCCCGATTTGGCGGGTGGGATGTTTGACGTTCCCCATAAAAAAGTTTCGATGTGACGTGCGATCCGAGAAATTTTAGTCAAGGGCATTTAGCTCTCGCTCGGCCTTCCGCCGGAGAAATCGGTCTCAACACCATGATACCTTAGGTACCTTCTAACCTTGTCGTCTTGACTTTTCCTAATCGTTCAATCGCTTTCTATATACCCTGGGTCATACCGACGCACGGTACCGCCACCAACATGTCCGACGACGCACCAGCTACGTGCCCGGTCGACCACAAGAGCAGGGAGGCATGGCTATCACAAGCGAGAGCGGCCGGCGGCGCGGACGGAGGCCAATCGCAATTACTACCACCGTCGCATCCGCCAATCCCGAGTAGCGCATCGAATGACGCGGCTGAGAGCTGTCCAGTAGATCATAGAGCGCGCGAAGTATGGATGCAACAGGCCGCTCGCGCCGCACCTCCAACCGCAGCCTCCCAACCACCAGCGCCGCAAACATCCTCATGGACATCCTACCTCCCGCGCCTACCCTTCTGGTCCAGCGGCAGCTCCTCCTCGCCCTCCCGCTCTCCCTCGACACCCCAACCTCCCTCCTCCCTAGCCACCGACCGCGAGATCTCCACCATCCCGCGCTCCTCCAAACCCAGACCCGAGCCCTCGCGGCCGGCGAACACGGAGCAGGAGACGGGCGCGGACCAGGCGTCCGGGAACTGGGTGTACCCGTCGGAGAGGATGTTCTTCGAGGCCATGAAGCGCAAGGGCCACGACCCGCGCGCCGCCGACATGCGCACCGTCGTGCCCATCCACAACGCCGTCAACGAGCGCGCCTGGGCCGAGATCAAGGCCTGGGAGGAGCCCTACGTGCGGAATACTAGGTACGTATACTTATCTACTCACCCATCTATACCCCTTGGTGCCTGTGTACCTACCTATTCATCTCTCTCTCTGTCTCTGTCTCTCTCTGTCTCTATATATATCTACACTCGGGTATGGAAAACCGGCTAATCTCATCCCCGGGATACGGGGAGACAACAGTTGCGACGGCCCGCGCCTGCACTCCTTCTCGGGCCTGAGCGCGCGCATGACGCCCAAGGCCCGCCTCAACACGTTGCTGGGCTACCAGGCCCCCTTCGACCGCCACGACTGGGTCGTCGACAGGTGCGGCAAGGAGATCGAGTACGTCATCGACTTCTACGCCGGCCGGAATAGCGCTGGCGGCGGCGCGGCTGGGAATAATGGTAATAACGCGGGGCAGCTGTCGTTCTACCTCGACGTGCGGCCCAAGCTGAATACCTGGGAGGGCGTCAAGATGCGCGCTCTGCGGGCTGCTGGCTTGACGTAGTAAAGGGGGCGTTGGGTTGTTGGTGAGTTGGGAGTGGGTGGTGCTTGTCACTGATACCGATGTATATTCGAGGCACTTATATTACTGCATTCATCATAGCATTGCGTCGGGTTTGGTATAATTCGAGTATAGACAGATCAACATTCATCTAAGCCTCTACAACTATCTTGTTTCATTGTGAATTCTTTTCAATTGTTCCTATCTAGTGGAAATCTGAAATTATCGCGAATCTTGGGGGTATCGTACGAACATGTCCCTGTCTTGTCTACCAGAACGCCTTAATTCATCGCCATCGAAGTTGCCCGACGTCTAAATCGTCGCAATAGACGAAACCCATATCCTCCTCCCGCCATAACGCCGCAATGCAGAATCATCGCCCTTGTCTAAGCCTCCTCCATAACAACAAGGCTAGAAGGGCGTGTTAGAAGGGCATTGGTGGCTATGTCCCACCCGAATTGGACGGCAGAGTCCCACTTGCTATCATCAATAGGCCAATACTCGCCGGTGTAAGCCTCAATCCACGCTTGCAATGCATGAGGCTTCTCGGTATCCATCACCTTCTTCAACCAGATCATCTTGTGTCCGCCGTGAGAAGTGATGATGTAGCCGCGGTCGCGGGTCTTCGCGATGTCATCAGCTGAGATCTCTCCCTCTCCAGGGAATCTGTCGGCGAAGGAGATGGGCGGGGAAACCCAGTTCATGATATTCTCTTTGGCCGCGACTTCTTTTGGGGACGTAAGGAGACCGGTGGCTTTGTAGTGGTCAAGTAGGATGCAGAGCCGCTGTTTGTTAAGGGTGGTCATCTGGACAGAGCGAACAGCCTCGTAGTTCGTCAGCAGGTGAGTGGTGATCAGCACAACCATCGAGGCCAGCACAGCTGACTTGCTGTGCACGAAGTGAAGGAATACGCTGCCGACGAGCATGCCCAAGAGACTGATGACTGTCTCCTGGCTGCTGTCCTTTGCGTTGAGCTCGGCGATGTTGCCATCCTTGGCGAAGTGAGCGCTCAGCGCGGCCTTGGCAGCTCCGCCAGATACGCCGCAGATAGCACGCAAGGTGCCGGCTGCGCAAAGTGCGAGGACCTTCGAATACGTGGGTAGTGCCGGTGCAAGGATGTCTAGGAACAGGGCTCCATCGTTGACGATGTCAGCCAGGAAGCGGTAGAATTTGCATTCTGGTTGGAAGGCTTGACCACAGCGGTGCGCGAAGAGAATTGTGGCGAGTCTGCCGGTGCACTCCTGCAGGACGGTGAGGAGGACCGCAGCAGTTGCCGAAGAAGTTGAGTCGCCAACACCGAAGCCTTGGAGAACAGCTCGAGACGACAATAGACCCGCGATAGTGCTGGAAAAGGCCTGGAGTGAGTCCTGCAAGGAATGTAAGCAAATGCATAGGAAATCATGTAGAGATTTGATAAGAATGCAGAATCATACGTAGATCTGGTAAGGAGTGTAATCATCTGTCACACTGGCTGGGTATCCGACGGGGAGAAAGACGTTCATGAACGGGATACGGCGACGGTGTATCAGATTCTCGTTCTGAAGAACAATGGGCCCTTCCTCATGGTTGTACGTCAGCATGCGCCCGGAGCCGTCGATGACGGTATCAATCTTGTCAATCTTCTCAATCTTCTCGATCTCCTCGATCTTCTCAATCTCCTCAATCTTCTCGATCTCCTCAATCTTCTCAACTTCTTGATGCGACATGATGCTGACGAGGAGATCGGATGTCAAATGTGAATGTATTGCAGCGATGCTGCTGCGGAAAAGAAGTTGATGATCTCTCGGTGAGTTGCACGTTGGTGGTTCGGGTTAAGTTTGGGGAGCAGACGATGGATGAGACGGCCTACATGTAGAGGCGTAGAGGCACATGCATGTACCTGTGCTACGGTGCTGTGCACCCTGTAACCCCGCGATTACCCCACGAAAGAAATGGTGAATCGAAAACCTTATTATTTAACGGAAGGCGCTAAAGTATCATGTTACTACCAGGTAAGTACATATAGGTACCTAACGTTTCAGGCAGTGGTTGCTGGAGGTCCCTGAATACGTCATGTAAGTGAATTTTCAGCCTCAATATCGCAACCGTTGACGTCGGTCTCATTGGCAGATACCTATACCTTAGGTACCTACCTACAGGGATGGTAAAGCATTAGCGTCTCCACATAGATCCACAAGCAGTAGCTATTAGACAGTTGCCAAATAGCTGCCGAACAGCTGATAGGCACCTGCAATAAGGTAGTATTTTTATCTTATCGATACTATATATAAGTATCTTTCTCAAGAAAATTGCCAGTAAGATACTTCAGAGGAGGTGTAGCTATATATGCAGTGTACAAGAAATGCACCGTGACTCACGACTTCAACTCCCGGATACCACTACAATTTCCGTATCGTTTTCTTCTGTTCTAGTCACCTAACTTCAATGTTTTCTTTCAAAACGTCTAGCTGGAAGTGAAAGCAACGAAGTTTAGTTTGCTGCCAAAGAGTCTGTACTAGCCATGCATGGACAAGAAAGGCCCATCAAAAATTTCACAGTATCTGATTATCTACCTAAGGTACTCACATCTAGTTGCGATGATAACCTTGGCATCTAGCTACCAAGACCTTTCATTAGGATATTTATGATGATCTCAAAGACGAAACGTCGCATCAAATGGAATTCCCATCGTCCCAGTTTCCTCAATGAGCTCTACGCAGAAGTATAAGGTTGTAAGGCACTCATTGGATAAGGTATCCGGCGGTTTAATTATAGTGGCGGCTTAATATTGGGCTAAGCCCGATCCTCAGAAGCAGGTGTCCGAATTAGATGACAGTGGGAACTCGCTTAGATCTTCTGGACAGTCACTGTTCAAATAAAGGGATGGGGGATGGCATTTTTGGCTCCACATAGTCTAGAAATCTCTGCCCAATCACCTCGAATGTCCAACCACACATCTTAGGCAAGTAATTCAGAATAAGCATTGATTCTGTACTCGAAGAACTCAACCTGGGAGGCAGAGGCAATCTAAGATGGCTAGCTCGGATAAGTGGCGAGACATGTCCAACTGGAGGACTGCCCGAGAGTCGGCTCCTTCGACGACCTCAGCGGCCAGGAACCCCAGACCCGCCTATCAGGGCCGGCTGGCTGCCCAATCGTGGAGGACCAAGGAACCCGCTGGAGGTCCCAGCGATGCCTCCGGTCAGGACGATCAGCGAGATCAGAGAGACCACCGTGAGCGGCCTCAGCGGGGTGACTGGGGCCGCGGAACACGTCCCTACGATCGCGAGAGGGCCAACAATAAGCCTCAGAAAGACGACAGCAGCGCCTCAAAAGCTATCGCCGAGGGGCGACGCATCTACATCGGCAACCTGCGGTACCAGGCCAAGCCGGACGACATCGAGATGCTGCTTAACGACAATGAGCTGGCCAGCTTTGAGTCCATCCACATCTCCATCGACCACTTCACGGGACGGAATCCCAGCTACTGCTTCGTTGAATTCCCAGACCGGGAGACTGCAGAGCGGGCTATGTCCACCCTAGAGGGCAAGCTGCTGCTCGGCAGGGAGGTGAAGTGCCGTCCCTGCATACCGAAGGGAGGGGCGTCTGGGGGCAGACAGAACGCAGCCCTGGACCGCTGGGGCCGATGGTCGGGAGACAAAGATGGACGCAATGGGGAGGATGAGCCCGCCGCGCAGCAGTCTCCAGAAGCAGCTGAAGGGGATGATCTATCGTCACTTAACAGATACACCAAGGACTTCGCCCGTCAGCGTCTGTATGTCGGCGGCTTACCCCGAATGCACGACCAGGCGACCAACTTCTCCGAGATCAGCGAGCTGTTCAAGGATTTCCAGATGTAAGTCTACGCCTTCGGATTTCGGACATGTTGGGTCAATGTCAAGCAAGCTACATCCGACTAACTCCATGAGTAGCGACGCAATCAGTAAAAGGATTACCGCGCACGAATCCGTGCGCTCCAAGCCTGGTCATCACGACTTCTGCTTCGTCGACTTCGCCACGCCAGAGCAGGCTCAAGCCGCTATAGATGCTATCAACGGCACGTTATTCCGAGGAGGACGGTTGAAGGTGAATCTCGCCAATGGGCGCTCTAATAAGTGGCAAGAACGTGGGAATCTTCATAGAAAAAACAACGCGGATAAATTGATCGAACAGGCTGCATGAGAGCCCAGGACAAAGAACGTACCAGCAGTAACGTATTCCTTGCCATATTTGTGCCTTTTGCCTGCAAACTTTCTCCCCGAGAAGAAAATGGCAGATGAGCAACTATGATACAGCAAAGACTAGTATCGGAGACGTGCCAGCAGACCAAACTACTTACATGCGTAGGACCTCAGCATCGATCGTCTAGAGTTAATAGAAGATCGTTCCCTTGCTAGAAGTCCCTTTTTCCAGTTTCTTATAATAGCTTTTGATGACTCCATCAATCTTTCACGGCTTTTCTTTTGCCCTTGGAGGCTTTCTGCGCTTCCTTTTTCGCCTTCTTTGCAGCTTTCTCCTCCGCCGCCTCAACCTTTTTCTCCAGCTTCGCCACATGAGATTCCCATCGAGCGTTTAAACTGATCCAGATGTCTGTTATCTCCTCCTTGGTGAACTTGCGGCGCCTGCCAACGCCGATAGACATGGCTTCACTGATGCCATCTTGAAATGACTCTCCGATATGCTTGAAGACAAGGTTGGGAGATGGTGTGTTCCGCATCTGTTCGACTAGCTTGCTAGGTGGGGTCTTACGGTGAAACACAGAGACGTAGAACCCTCGGATCATGCGGTCCGTGACCTCGTTTATCCATATGGCCCGAAGCGGCTCCCAAGATGTTGCTGGAACCCTCGTGGGTAGAACCCATTCCACCTCGAACTCTGGATCAAACACGTCATTCCACCGGATCCCTAGAATTCTTCCAGTAAAATTCCATGTTAAGTTCCCATCCGGGGTGTACTTAGGTATCTCGCGTTGAAGGATGCCGAGCGACGAATTGAATGTGCTATGGTTTCGTCTAGTCCGGGACGAAACAGGGCCGACATTCTGGAGCGGATCTCGGGCTAAACGGTTCTCCCCAGAGAAGTCAAGTCGTTGTGCTACGATGGCCTGGGTGACAAGATGCGTGCTATCCATGGCCTTAAACCACTGGGGCCATTCATATTTTTGTCCAGGTTCACGTCCAGGTTGGCGGGCACTTTGACGTGCAAACACTACAGTAATCAAGAGTCAGCCACAATCCACAATACTTAGAGGCAAGAGAACCGAAAGACTGGCCTCGGTCGAGGAAATGAGAGTTGACCTACTAGCCGTGTTGATTTGCACGATTTTCTGCTGGGTGGTTGCAGGGAGTTGCTGGATTTTCAAAGACAATGGAGCCGAGATTGGATCTGACTCTCCTAAAACGAGGACGTCCCCTCCTGGTAAAATCATCTCGGGACTGATGAAGGGCAGATTCCACGGCGTTGGTGCGTCATGCGGTTTCATCGCCAAGGCCAGATAATCACCTATGTACCAGCGATAGTATTCGTAGGAACCCAGAGTCATAGAAAGTTTTCTGAGGTTTTTGCACTGACTTAACAGTGCCAATGAATGACCGAGCCGTTTTTTTGAACCTCTCCATTTGATAAGCCAGTCCGCATTGGGGCAAAGGATAGGTTCACCTGTGAAAGAGAGTTCGATAAAGCGGATGAATCCGCGGCGCTGCGGTGTGATAGCTGCTAGGAAGCTAGTGAGGGTTTTAAGCTGTGGGAACTTAAATGTGTTGACGCGGTAGAAGACGGGCCAGCGTTCAAGGTCCTTGTAGATCTGTCGGCAAGCACGACTCAGAGAAACAACGGTCAGTGGCTGTTGCTCTTCGTTGACTTCGACAAATGGATACCATGTGTCTTCCCATCTGGACCTGCCCCATACGAACTTGTTGGAGTGTTCTGTTACCTGGTGGACAGTGACGTCCTCGTTGATGGCTACAGCGAATTCGTATATCATAATGCGAAGCTTCGATAGGTGAGTGCACGGCTACATATCCAGAGACTCAAGGATAGGGACAACACGTACCTCGGCATTGAGTCTGAGGAACGGACTGGACTCCGCATTGCGCTTGCTAACCGCAGCCAAGGGATGATATGTGTCAAGTCTGACAGCATCTTCAGGATTAGGATCCATATTGTCCGATGGTGATAATGGATGGGCTTGCTGTCGCTGACGAGATGCAATGAAATGAAAGATCTTTTCTGCCGACGGGAGTTCAAAGATGAGAGAAAAGCGAGCAGTGGTGATGAGATTGATAAGGCTCGCGATCGGCGACAAATGGAATCCTCAAGAGCAGAATTTCCAGTGTCCCAGTATCGGCGATAGGTTGGTTTGGAAAGAGGGAAGTTCTCAGTGTGGGACGCAAGTTGACTTGGAAAGAGGAAAGTTCTCAGTGTGTGAGGCGTGTCGATTAGAAAAAGAAGACTTCTAAATGTCGGACGCGAGCTGACTTGAAAAGAGGAAGGATTCAGTGTCCAATGCGTGTTGTTTGAAAAGAGGAAACTTCTTAGCGTCAGACGCGAGCTGGCCTGAATAGAAATAGAAAGGTGGACAGGATCGCTGAGGGAAACGACGATGGCACCTTAATCCAAGTACCCACAAAGCAAACAAGTAGGTATGTACATGTAACCAAGTATCGAGTGGGTAGACGCGTCGATACAGTCTACGTATGTGCCTTCCGTGAATAAACCAAGCCAGGTACACGTTCACTTGCCATTGGTGGCCGCCAAAATTGACTGAGGTGAGCGAGGCGTACTTGCCGTGATAGTCTAAAAAAGGCTCAAGCCTAGTGCACTGTAGGGGGCGATTTCCCTGCTAAGAGGATTCACGGATAAGAAACGCAATACCGCGTAGGTGCATTCAAGAGGTTTTCTTGTGGTATCCAAGAATACGGAAGAACATATGTTAGGAGATATAGATATAAGAGGTATATATAACCTATGACTCTTCGACAAAGGAGATTATGGGAGCAAGGCGGCACAATGATAAGCGCAGAAGAACACTGACGCAGGGAAATATATTGAAGGATGCCTACATCGAGAGGCCAGTAGTAAACCTCTAGCTAATACTAACTCTACCCTCATTTGGGCTGTTCTTGTCACCCTCATGATTATGGGCTAAAGGTGCTTTGCCTTCATACCAGAGGCGGAAAATCCAAGGTGGCCCAAGGAAGCGGAAAAGGGGCATTCTAGGTCCAGGATGGTCTTCCAGATCGTGAAAGATCCAACAAGAACACAATGCTTTCCGGACTTGAAAGGTCCAAAGGATACAATAGCATGAGGATCTCGGCTGGTTAAAATTGCCACAGATTCCAAATTGTACTACTAGGGAAGACTAGGCTAGGTAGGTAAGTATTCACCTCCGTTTCCTTTCCTCACCTTGACTTTTCCCACCATAGGACCCCTGAGAACCCAATTCTTAACCACTCCATTCAGAGAACGCTTGCGTGACTTGGGCAATCTGCCCTTATGGTCTCGTCTAGCACCCTTCGACTTACCTACCGGGTCTGCCCTCCTGTGCCGTGCCAATGTGCGCCGGCACTCGTCACACATCCCCCTCCAATATTTCCTGGCGCTGCCTGCCCTTGATTTGACACGGCGATTATTGTAGTAGGCGTGTCCACACTCGTAGACTTGGATGACTTCGTGGCTGTCCTCGGCCTCAGCGGTAGCTGTGCGTCTTGCGGGTTTCAATTTAGCACACTGCTCGGCTGTGAGGTGGGTGCAGTCGAGCCTGTGCAGGAACTCGCAAGCATCGCACTGTTTTGACCACGCTTTTTGTGTCTTTTCGTTTCTCAGTTCAGAGTACAGCAGCGCTTCCTGCTTTGGCTTGTTGTACCACTTCATGTTTCCGAGCGCTGTGCCGGTCATCTAGACCAGCAAGTGATGTTTGTGCCTCAAATTGGGCTCACGACACGGGCATGGAGTTATTATGCGTACAATCAGCTTAATCTAAATGAACCGTTTCGAGAACAATGCCTTTTCAGAGGGTCAACGGCATTGTTATACCTGCTGCCCTCCTTTGTTAATTGTTCACAATAGCCTTTTCTGCATCTATACAACAATGACTTTGGAATTGACTGGAATACATTGGCCCATTTACTCTTTGGAGACCTTTGAACATCCTTTGAAAAGCCTAGATCGCTGTGAAGGGTCTACCAAGGCAGAACAACTGGTACATCGATAGAGTAGTTGAACATCGCATCGGCCTTTTTTTCACATTTTCTAAATCTGAATTCCTCATTCCAGCTTCGGCGAGGATTTGGAGGGATGTGTCAGGCCTTGGGATATTACTCAATCTTTTCAACTGTATTCATAGTCTTAATAATGCCATAAAGATGATTGAGCTGTATTCAGCACTAGCCCAATGCATTCTACATCCCGTTCATCTACTACCCCTGACCTGCTTTTCGTATTGGCTGATAGACGACGGAACTGTCATTGAGCCCAACATATAGAGCATGCGCGCGTATCTCAGCCAGACCGTCGGTCATGGTGACGGTTTCTCTCTGCCGGCAGGTGATGTGCTTTTGAACTTGGGCGTGTCTCAACCATCCGCCGGTCAGTTCGGCGCGGGCATGATGATGATCGTTGATGGTGTCGACAAGTGACGACGTGCGGTGCGGCTGCAGATCCGCCGCGGCGCGAGATACATCAAGTTTCTGGCTTCCAGTGACGTCTTGCGGCCGGACGATAGCCCGCTATACGAGGAATTCAGCCACGAGGAGTTACGTATTATTGTCGAAGAGGCGGCGAGGCAGAACCCTGCCGTAGCTGCACATGCTCACGGGGAATCGGGGATCTCGGCGGCCATTGAGGCGGGAGTCACTACCGCAGAGCATGTGTCATTTGCGGACTAAGAGTGCATATACTTGACCAAGAAGAAGAGCACTGAGTGAATCGCCACACGTACTATCGTTACCATACTGCTAGAGTCCGGCGGAAAGGGCCGTATCCCGTCAGCAGTGGGACAAGGCGCAGCTGTGTGGCAAAACCGATCTCAATGGATATAAACTAGTACTCGAGGCGGATATCCTTGAGTTGACGCGAAATCCGATGGAAGATGTAAAAGAATTGCAGGACGAATAATCATTGGGTGGGTATGGAGGGATATGAAGATTCTCAAGGGCCCCGGAATTGGGCCTTGGGGGTAAGGTTAAGATTATACACTTCGAAGAAGCTCAGCAGCTCACAAGAGGGCGACTAGATCACAAGTCCCGACTCAATATGTACGTAGAGACCGGGCCATCACCTTCATACTTCTATGATCAGTCTCTCCTCCCCTCTGGCCTCTCTCCACCTGTTGGTTGATTCAACCAAAGTGTGACACCCCTTTAGCAAAAAGGACCATTTTGTGGCAAACCTCTCACTAACCTCCCAGCCGGTTTCCGACCAGGGCTCACCCCACACGATCAATCCTGTCTTTTCTACTTCGTCGAACCCTTCGTACAGCCCTCCCATCAGATCCGTACAGATGTCGTCCGCATCATACCTACCGCGGTTGAGAACCAAGTTGTCCCGCATGCTCGCCCAGGGGAATGTGTCACGAGGCCGACCATGAGAGATGGGAGAAGCAACGTTGTTCCGCAAGGAACTATGAACCTATCTAGGGAGGACTCTCGCGTACATATGGTACGGAGCTCTTTGTCCTACTGTCTCATATCCCGTAGGGATAACTCCTGACAGAATGTGTCCATCCACACGTCATGCGCTATTTGCTTTTGCACCGGCGTCGATTCCAACGAAGGGGGGATCGTCTCGGGGGCTGACGACAAGTAGTTGATATTTAGAGCAGCGCCACATTCGAGTGGTAGTCGGTGAAGGTATGACAAGATGGATAGGTTAGTCATGAAGGCCCGAAGGACGTTGTATTGGATCAAAACAATGAGGCGGTGGTCAGCCGACAGAGGAAAGAAGAAATCCGGAACGGTCGTGTGAAGCTGGTCGATACTGTCGATATAGGGTATCATCGGCGGAATGACTTGTCTATGACCTCGCAAAGGACTCTGAGGCTCATGCGTAACGTGTGAGTATTGGTTGTCGTTGAGATACCAGCGTTTTGGTACCCCGTTGGCCTCATTTATGGCCTCTAGCTGTGACTCGAGCATGTCCCAGTAAGTGAAAGGCTTGAGTTGCTGATAAAGTTGGAGCGGTTTGCATGAATTGGCTCTGAGGAGATCCATGACTTGCGCCAAAGGATCACTTACGCCTCGTCTGGATGGCTCTAACTGTCTGCGTGGTCCATATTCGGCGATTTCATCTGTTTGATAATTTCCTCCAGGGTTCCTTTGGGCTCTTTTCCGTCCTATACGGGAAGAGTGAGCCTAGCTCAGCAATTGAAATATGTTCAACCTACGCCAAGCTCTCTGATGTAGACGGTTCTGTCGTCGTCTCCTTTCGGCTGCGTCAGACAAGCCAGTCCAATTATCATCCTTGACCCGCGCCTTGAAGACCAGTTAATGTCGCGGCTCCCTGTAGTTTTCAAAATTCCAGGATTGTTGAACGAAAGCCTTACCTCGCGTAACTGGTCCATTGGCGACAATTGGTGCCACATTGTGATGTATCGTGGTGCGCCACCCTGCTTCTAGAAATGGAACAACGGGGACCTCGACTTTGAACTATTTCATGCAACCTGCTTATTGAGCATCTTGAAACTCAACCAAGGGAACGGCAGATCAAGCATGTACTAAGTTATACGGTCGAATTCGATGAGTTCCGGCGGCATGATTAACCAAAGAAGGGTATTAATATGCCTTCCGGATACAATACAAGATAACATCGGCACTTTGAAACTCTCCGAATCGAACATATTCTCGGCTTCGGGAACCCACTCTTAAGATCGCAGATGAGAGCATTAGACCAGAATAGGAATCGCGTATCTGCCATCTGCTTATCCCGCATGCCCCTAACCTCGATTTGGATCTTCAACGCAACCTAAAACATCGCCGGCTGAGCGCTAAATCTCCCAGCTGAGCCGATTAAACGTTGAATAAACCTACTACATATTGTCGTTGACGGGCTGGGATGTGGCATCGAAATGGAGCGAATATCATAAAAAGGCTTCGGCCTGTCAGGCGACGGTCTGTTTGTTCCTGGCTGGCCAGTTCCCATTTTGCTTGCCTGCACGAGTTGAGTCACATCTCATCCGCAAAGCCGAAAAGCGCATCTTCATTCATATCTGGTATTCTATCACGACACAGAGAGCCTCGAAGGTCGTTCGCAACTATGCGTACAATGTCCGGGTTCGTGAACTTCAACCCAGAGGAGGATATATCATCCTTATGGGACAAAGTCATTTTCGTGACAGGGGGTCCGTCATTTTACCCAAACCATTGGCAAATCGAAAATAGGCAGGCTGACAATTCAAAGGAACTGCTGGGCTTGGACGGGCCTCGGTGGAAGCCCTTGCAAAGCATGAGCCTGCCCATATCTACTTTACCGGGCGTAATGCGCAAGCCGGAGAGTCCTTGATCGCGGAGGTAAAGAAGACGAACCCATCCGTGGGAATAACATTCTTGAAGATGGATATGGCATCCTTGGCATCGGTCAAGAAGGCATGCAGTCAATTTTCGCACGAACGCCTCGATCTGCTCATGTCAGTCAACCCACCCCTAATCTATCACCCGCATTGGGAGGTTGGAAAATTGTTGACGTGAATCGCAACGAATAGGTGCAATGCAGGCATCATGGATAAGCCACCAGCACTGAGCGAGGATGGCTATGAAATACACTTCGCCGTCAACCATCTAGCACATGCCATGGTCATCCAGCAGCTCTTACCCGTTATGTTGAAGACTGCAGAGTTGCCACAGTCCGATGTTCGACTCGTCCTTCTTACGTCTGTTGGCTGGCAATTACATCCAAAGAATGGAATTGCCTTCGACACTCTCCGCACCAAGCAAGAAGACTTGACCATATTTGGCTTTCAGATGCGCTACGGGTGAGCAGCCTCTCATTACATTCTCAGTCGCGGGAAGGGTAAGGGTAAAGAGGTGTCGGACATAAAGAGCTGACGAGGAAAACCTACGCAGGCAGAGCAAACTGGCGAACGTGCTCTACGCGGCCGAGTTCGCCCACCGATATCCTAGCATCAAATCCGTGTCCGTCCACCCCGGCGTCGTCGCTACAGACCTAGTCAACACCTTACCCCCGATGAGGAGGGCATTCGTGTATGTGGCAAACTGGCTGATGGGAGTCAGCGTCGTGGACGAAAAGAAAGGTCGTCTTAGCCAACTCTGGGTGGCGGCAGGGGCGAAGAGAGATGAACTAGTCAACGGAGCGTATTATATGCCGGTCGGCGTGCTGAGCAATGACAAGCTTGACAACGTCGCAAAGAGCGAGGAACTTGCTCGCAAGCTGTGGACGTACACCGAGGATGTCCTGTCTAAGGTGGCATAATTCGTTAGGCACGGATAGGAGTCGAATGCAGTCAACGAGTCTGTTAACCCGACTGATAACACATGCGATTAAGACTGCGTAGACCATCCAACATCCCCTGTATGTGTTGTGCTTCATGCTATGCCTCGTGATTGATCGTGATCCTGTAGGGCGCTCGCTACTACAGGAAATAAGGGCGAGCATGTCAATTTGCTTCCAAGTAAGGGAAGAAGCCTGAACTTGAGTTCAAAAGGGCCTATTAGATGATATATGATAAATGTCGAAGATACCGTGTAACCAACTCCCATTTCAATGTAATGCGAACCATCCGAGCTCCCTCAAAACGACCCAACCGTCGACCAAGGAGGCGGAACAGCCGGCACTTACAGCACGCTTCGTGATATTTCGTGTCTCGCATGCGAGGTTATAATAACTCCAAATTAATATTAAACCGTTAGAATGAGGCGTCCGGGAAGAGTACGCGGGTTCCATTCACCCGGCTTCTCAGGCATCTTCCTAAAAGCCACATCCTCGGGTACTCCATGACCGACATTAGCTCATAAAACGGCGCACTGGAGCCTCGTTAGCTCTACCATGGACCGCCCGTGCGCTCTGAAGAGGTTGGTCGGGCGGTCAACTTCATGTCAACAAATTTGTGACGAGGAAAATGAAGCCGGATGTTTTTCAGGACATTATCTTCCGGCTGAATGGTTCTCATGCAGCAGTTCTGGGATGCCTTCGGAGGATTTCTCAGCTCCAACTGAAAAGGCAATGTTTCAACGCCCAGAGCTGCGGAGCCGTTCGTTCACGGAGAGGCCCGACCCAACGGGTAACGCCAAGAGCTTTGAGGCCTCAGTGCACTCTATAATGATAGTTCCAACGTACAATTCCCGGGAAATGGGAGTATATTGAATTTGTGAAGCAAGGAAGTTCGTCATACCAACGGAGGGAATATCAAGGTATGAAAATATCCATGATAGGGTTGCCATCAATGCACGTACACTATGGATAGGGGCACTGATGTGAACTCTTCGATGATATCTCGTCTTTGTAGGGTGGTAATCTTACTGTACAACAAGGCCTTACCAAATTCTGCCCTAACACTGTAACATCGGGCATTTAGGGGCCTGTTTTAGCGTCGAGCCCTAAAAGCTTCGAGAAATACCTACGTCATCCACTTGCAACCCCTGCAGCGCAGAGAAATAGCGATCTCTTGCCGGTAATAATACACTATGATTTTAAGATGCATAATCGATGATGGGACATGTTCAATATTGTGACCCTACGGTAGTGAAGAAGGATGAACTATGCAACTCTTGCATAATCCACTTACTACCTACCTATCTACATAGGCACCTATCTTCTCGAATTATATAAGGGGAGAGAATAAATCACTTGAAAATCGAGGGCTAATGTTAGACTTAATAACACCAATAATTCAGCTGAAGTCGGTGAGCGGTCATGTTGCCGCATAGGAGAACCCACCAAACTCGCCAGCCTGCTCCACGAAAGTATCCGGTAGAGCCACGTGCGGCCAATGCAAGACGCCCATGCTTGCAGGGCTGGCAGCTGTTGATTTTAAAATCCCCATTTTAAAGCCGGCGGACTAGTTATGATCATCTAAGTAGCACGTTTGATAATCCTCAGCAACGCTCTTTTTCCTCTCTGATCTACAGAAAGCTAAAGCAGCTAGAGCAGCTAAAGTACATGAAAGTGGGCATAATGCTGGCCTAATTTGTGTTCGTTCTGCTAGATGCCGCTACCCGTACCTATCTGCTTACATACCTAGTGTGTAGTTACTGCACGTATGTAGTTGTCGAAGGCCTCGCGGGTTCCGAGGGCCCGCGATAGCATATAAGATGAAAGCACTAGTGTAGCTCTTGGCGGAATTTATATCGAGGTAGGACAAGAAACCGTGCCTTACATACATACGTAAGCGATCTCTAACACGAATGAGCTGCTTTGAGGAGCACAAAAGGTAGTGTAGGCTGTCAGGCTGTACGGCTGTCGACATGGGCCTGGATAGGTAACATTGCGATCGACTCTTCTACCATGAAGTGCCATGCGGGGGTCACAGCCCCTTCACTACCACCCCTGGTCTAGCTTACCTAGCATCCGCAGCGTTGGATTGCAACGCACGGTGATAGTTCCACTGCTGCTTGATATGGTAGTCCTTTTGGCTTCAAGCTCTTCAAGGTAATACCGCAAATCCTGCCTGAATCCATCCGGCTGGTATCCATTCTGTTGCTTGTCACTCATCTCCGCCAAGGCCTTGTGCCTGGCTGCCACTCGCCAATTAGATGAGAGGGTAGGAGGTGCCCATCGCTATTCCCGTCCCTGGCCGTGTGACGACATCTGAAGGGATAATAGACTCACCAAAGTGGATGATAGTAAAATCAGTTTGGTTGAGATGAATGCACAGGTCAGGGGTCAGGCTGCGTGAGACGGCGGCGACCCGTAGGTAAGTATATATCTGCCTCCTTCCGTCAGCATCACAGGATTCTTCTTTCTTAATTCCTCATTCCAAACAAGCATCAGCTTACAGTGTCTCTCACTCAGTCGCTCTCTATATCTTCCAACTTAGTCACTCTTTGATATCTTTAGGCTCCTCCAGCTTCATATAACACCGCTTACCTAAATCTTCTCCCCAATTACCAATACCAACAGCCAAAATGCTTTTCACCAAGGTTGCTCTTGCTGCTTTCTCCATGGGCTCTGCCCTCGCCGCCCCGGCTACCCACCAGCCCCAGGCTCGTGCTCTTGAGGTCCTCAGCACCGCCACTACCACCGTCACCACCGTCCAGAAGACTGTCCAGGGCGAGCTTGCCAACCTCGAGAAGCTAGCTGTCACCGTCAACCTGAACACCACTGCCCTTGTTCCCCAGCTTGAGCAGTCTCTCCTCAGCATCGTCGGCGAGGTCACCAAGATCGTCGGCTCCGTTACCCCTCTGGTCACTGAGGCTGTTCCCCAGCTCGTTGGTGATGAGCTCCAGAACGTCCCTACCCTGCTGAACGGTGTTCTCTCCATCGCCAGCGGTGTCCAGTCTACTGTCCAGAAGGTTGTCGACAACGTCGGTGAGGGTACGTATTATTCAATCCAATAATCGATCAGACTTGGTACTAACAGATCAATAGATGCCCTCCAGGCCATCAAGCCTGAGCTCCAGCTCGTCCTCCACACCGTTGAGCCCATTGCCAAGCCCATCATCAGCTTCGCCCTCAGCGCTGTTGGCCAGACCGTCGGCCCCGTCGTCGATGAGGTCCACAGCCTGGTTGGTGACCTCCAGAACGTGCTCAGTGGTCTCCTTGCCCCCGTCACCGGCCTCCTCAGCAAGATCCTATAAATGCTACCGGAGTAGTTGAAGCCCGCATTGGAGGAGTTTGGAAAAGCGTTTTTAATGGACAGGATACTGCATGCTGATGACTAGATGCTTGGATACCTTTTAGCACTTGTAAAATATACCGCGCGCAAGCCGATCTGTTTAATCTACTTCGGTTGTCCGTCCATCTCGATGCCATTGTCGCATTTTCGTGCATGTTTTTTGTGCTTTTCAACTGTATCTACATTCGAGGCTGTTTTAATACTTGATATTGTGTGGTGTAGGATAGCAGGTAAGTACCTACCTAGTTGAAACTTATACAGTCGATTGGTTCGGCAAGTATTGTTGGTAGGTGTCGCCTTGAAGTTCATAGTAGGTATCGTGGAATTGTTTTGACCTGTCATACATGTATTTCCTTATCGGGTATAGTGCGCTGCAATATCAAAGCTGCATATACCTGGTCGTATATCCATTCCAGGCCGCTTCAAGTCATCCTCCTGCTTCAACGGGTAAGGTCGGATGCGGCAGCGGAAGTGAGCCTTAAACCTTAATCAACAATAATACTTTGTTTGTACGTACAAGGGACCAATTGCATCTCCATCCCGGTTGGATTTAAGCTTACATCTGGGATCTAGTAGGTATTCTCATAGTCGAATGCGAGCCGCAAGGGTTCGAATCTTGGCTTTCTGACTACATACCTTTACCTAACCACTAACATACATATCATCAATAGGCTGTAATCAACAATGGCATCCCTATTCGGTCTCGCGCGTCGTAATTGGCTTATTCTGAACCCTCCCGAGTCCCCCAAGTCGGCCACGCCGCTTCGATTCGGCGTTCTTGGCGCTGCCGGCATCGCGTGAGTTTAATTATCTAGAGAGCTAATCTTAGGAAGAAGAATAATAATAAGAAACGTGCTGACACTGAGGTTCATCGAATCGCGATGTAGCCCGCAGGCTCTCATCCTTCCAGCGAGATCTCATCCAGATGTGGTAGTCCAGATCGTAGCGGCTCGAGATCCCAAAAAGGCAAAGTCATATGCGCAAAAGCATGGCATCCCGGAGGTCGCTGAGACCTATCAAGGTACGGGACTCATCAAGATCCGTTAATTGATAGGCGCCCAGTACTGATTATTGATGTGTCCTGGGATCGTAGATATACTCGATAATCCCAATATTGACTGCGTGTATATCCCTCTGCCCAATGGACTGCACTATGAGTGGGCTCTACGCGCCCTCAAAGCCGGGAAACACGTGCTACTGGAGAAGCCGTCCGTGAACAATGCATCGGAAGCGGAGATCCTCTTTGGGAGTCCGTTTCTGAGCGGCCCCGATCCCCCGGTTCTCTTAGAAGCAGTACACTACCTATTTCATCCGGCCTGGGCAGTGTTCATGTCCTACGTTACACCGGCCGAAGTTGCCAGCGCCAAGGCAGTGATGTGGGTTCCTAGGTGGCAGTTTGCCATCGATGACATTCGGTACCGATACGACCTTGGGGGCGGGGCTCTCATGGACCTCGGGCCATACACGGCGGGTGCTCTTGCCCATGTATTCGGCGCCGTGGCAGTGGAGTGCGAAGAATGCGTCACGCAGGCGGCAGTATACGACTCGAGATGCGACCGTCTTTTCAAGGCACGGTACCGCTTTCCTGGTGGTGGACTTGGTGAGATGGAAGGGGATCTGAAAGCGCCGCTTAATCGCCTGTCGCCGGACATCTACGTAGTGCACAAGCCGATCGTAGTATCTAGCGCGGACGCAGGTGTCACGGTATCCGAAGGACAGGAGATACTGCGCACACGCAGAATCAAGTTCTCAACCTTTGCTCAGCCGGCGATCATGCATTCCATCCAGGTCACTGACGAGTTCGGTACTCGAAAGATAGGGGACTCCTCCGGGAAGTACATCAAAGAGTGGACCAGGAACAAGACGATCAAGGCTTACTCCTTCCAAGAAGCTGGTATTGATCAGCCGGGCGAGTCTCACTGGCCTACCTACCGATATCAGCTTGAGCAGTTTGTTAACAAAGTCCGCGGGCGGGAGGTGCGACAGTGGGTGGACGGCGCTGACTCGATCAATACCATGAAAATGATTGATATGGCTTATAGGGCGGCGAAGTTGCCTTTGCGACCTACGAGTGAGTATAAATCGGTAGAAGATAGCACGTAGGAAATCTCGAGGGCCAGTTCGCTTTCAGAGCGCGTATGTGTCGGCCTTAGGTGCCGAGAAACTGCTGCTTCCTACCGGGTAACGACGGTGCTTGGTGTTCACTGGAAAAGTAAGCTCGCTGTCTTTCGTATTTTCTCATTTTTCCCCTCCATCAAATTCATTTCGAACACCATCACGCCCGCAGGCCTAGTCACTGAATATGATGCCCACATGACTAAAACGCAGTATTATCGCAACTAGTATATATCTTAGTTCATATGAAAATCATGATGATGCTTCTCATAAATTCCGTTATTGCATTTTCTACAAATACGATATTGAGCGAATCAACGCATCAACTCTTCGTGATTCGGGGTTTGGGAACATGTCGTTCGCAGCATCGACTGCGCTACCAGTGATTTGTATACTAAGCTTTCTAGACGATTTCTTCTCTGCCTACCTCTGCCAAGCAAAATGCTGCTTCATATCTCATTTTAAGCACACCAAGAGGTTTTAGGCGAATTCTAAACATGGCAATTTGCTTGGTGGAGCGTCATCTCTCTGAGTGGTCTAATCGAGGCTTAGTTCATAAGACTCAGTTGCATTCATGCTACCAACCAGTTTACTGTATCTGTCACTTGAGAATTGAGGATTATTTTATCGACATAAAGGGCTTTTAAATTCATACAGGAGGTATAACATTATAGCATAAGAACTTAAGATGTCCAAATCGTCGTAGCCGCCACTTAAATTCATGAGGCGCATCAGATACTGCATATAGTGGTGACTGTCATAATATATGCACATAAAACATATAAGACTCATGTGGTGTGTCTAACAGGGGTTCGCCATATCTTTTTGGTTGGCTAGCTAAATTTCCCAACCCCTTTGGCCTCAGAAGCAAGCAACTTCCACAATCCAGACAGCGGGCAATACAACTACCTCTCCCATTAAACCTGTTGAGCCAAGGTTTCTCGTGATGGCAAGCGATACGCTACCACAAAGCCTCGGCTTTCTTACAGATGCCGCGCATCTTCTCATGAAAACAGCTCCCGAGACTTCGGCATATCTCATGGCGCAGCGGAACTCGCTGATGTTTCACAACGACTTGGATCAATCAGATGTGCAAAGACAACACGTATGCGGTGCCTGTGGTCATATCATGATCCCCGGCCAAGGAAGCAGTATGAAGATCGAATCTAACAAGGCTATCTGGAGAAAGAAAAACGAGAAGAAGAACAGTGTTTCCAAGAACCCAGGTGAGAAGAAGGTATCGGCAGTTGGATGTCGCAAACGCATCGACTGCGGAATGTGCGGTCGATATACCGATATTTCGGTCCCTCCACCAGCGCCTATATCTAGACGTCGTTTGCCAAAACCAACGAAGGCCCTAAATCCAGGTGCTGCACATGCAAATGCTTCTGTGCCTTCTTCGGAGCCGGCCAAGGTCTCGGCCAATGCTAGCAGCAAGAAGAGGGCAAAGAGCAGGAAGCAGGGTCTCCAAGCTTTACTCCAGCAAGCCCAGTCTTCTAAGCCTCAGAACGGGCTTGGCCTAAGCTTGAATGACTTCATGTTGAAGTGATCCGATTTTGCTTCTCTATATGATACATGCCACCACGTATCAAGAATTCTAGAAGCAATGCTACCTTGCTTATTGATGTTGCACTGGGCTGACTTGGGTTTGGAGAATTCTCGACCTTTCCAACAGGGACTAGGGGGCGCTAGCTCTCGGGCGATTGTGGTGCTCCCTGCCTCTGATAAGACTGATATGTCATAACCCCGCGCTACCGCGCCTGCCCTATTGCCCCTCCAAATTTTCTGAGTCAAACAGAATCGAAGCTTTCGGCAATCGCAACCTAAACAACAAACAGAACTCACTTTCCCAACTCGAACACACGAATTCTCATATCAAAAGGATCAAACATACAGATAAGATAGTCGAAATGCCTGCAGCCGAAGAATCGGGAGATGCGGTGAAACAGACCTCGACCGACTTCTTCGAGTCCATCGGTCACAAAGCTGAGCACCTTGCGCTCACTACTAACGGAACGAATGGCGCTGCGCAGAATGACGATGATGACGAAAAGGTCGTCGAGGAAATCGAGTCGCTATGCATGAATTGTCACGAAAATGTATGTATTGATATCAACCACGCACCCTTTATATGAATTACCTACTAATATTGTCCAGGGCACGACACGCTTGCTTCTCACCAAGATCCCCTACTTCCGCGAAGTCATTCTCATGTCCTTCGACTGCGAAAAATGCGGCTTCCACAACTCCGAGATACAATCCGCCGGCACCATCCAGCCTAAGGGCTCCAAGTACCTCCTGCGATTAACCGAGATGGGCGACTTTGAGAGACAAGTTGTCAAGTCCGACACTGCCGTCGTCAAGTTCATAGAATTAGATCTTGAGGTACCCCCGGGCCGTGGACAACTCACAAACGTCGAAGGTCTCTTGACTACGATAGTGGATGATTTGGAGCTGGGACAAGAGGAGCGAAAGGAGAAGGCGCCGGAAGTCTACGCCAAGGTCGACGAGATTATCAAGAAGGGGCGCGCGATGCTGGCAGGCGAAGCCTTCCCCTTCCGGCTGTCTGTTGACGACCCAGCGGGCAATTCCTGGATCACTCCCAACATGCGCGACGGCGTCGGCAAGTGGGAAAAGCACGAGTACGTGCGCACTCCCGAACAGAACGAAGCTCTCGGCCTTGCTGCCACAAATGCGCTACCCGGCGCCCCTGCTCAGGACGACGACGAGATCATCCCGGACCAGGTATACGAATTCCCAGCTACATGCCCTGGCTGTCTACACCCTTGCACAACCAAGATGAAGATGGTCGACATCCCCCACTTTAAGGCAGTGGTCCTGATGTCGACTGTCTGCACCGACTGCGGATACCGATCCAACGACGTCAAGACCGGAGGAGAGATACCAGAGCTGGGCAAGAAGATCACACTGAGAGTCGAGACGCCAGAGGACCTTGCCCGAGATATCCTCAAGAGCGAGAGCTGCTCACTCGAGTGCCCCGAACTCAACCTGCAAGTCAACCCTGGAACGCTCGGTGGTCGATTCACGACCGTCGAGGGTCTCTTAACACAAGTGCGGAACGACCTCCACAGCCAGATATTCGAGACCGGCACCGACGAAGGAGGCGACTCCCTCAACCCCGAGGAGCGCTCGCAGTGGACAAAGTTCTTCGAGGGCATCGACGCCGCCATCAAGGGCGAGAAGAAGTTCACCATCATCCTCACCGACCCGCTGGCGAGCAGCTACGTCCAGAAGGTCGTCGACCCCGACCAGGAAGACCCTCAGATCACGACCGAGGACTACCAGCGGACAGACCAGGAGGAGGAGGACCTGGGTCTTCGCGATATGAAGACTGAAGGTTACGAAGCGGACGCTGCTAATGGCACGAACGGGACTACGGAGACTGAGGGTGCTGCGGAGACTAATGGGGCGTGATGGGTTGGTGGGATGGTAGTTGGTGATCGGGCTTTGATTAGGATTGAGATACCTGGCTAGAGCTCTGAAGAAAGGGATTGGAGCGGCATTCATTCTACGGTCAATACAAAAGTGATTTATTGTTATCCAAATCATCTAGGCTATGTGACGTGCGTGATATTCAAATCATACTTTGTCGATCTTGTGCACAACTAGGAGGTAGAGGGAAGTCTGTAGTGTCACTACCTATGTATATTAACCTGAATTCGCTATCTTCAAACGCTGCTGAGAAAGGGGTATTTCACAGGAAAACATCGCTAGCTAAACGCCATACTCCAACCTGCCATATACCCCCACCAGATCGATCAACTAATCAAGGATTTATGTCGTCCATGTTCAACTCCTCCCATATCGAAGATGCTAGGTCGTCAATAGCGAGCTCGACCAACTCCTTAGCCACGTCGACCCACTCGCCGTCGGCCATCTGGACCTCAAGCTCCGCCCAGTTCACGGGAGACCTGGGCATCTTTTCTTGGGCCTGCCAGTCCGGGCTTTGCTCTGGCGGATCTGGTCGTTCTCTTAACTGGGTGGAGGCCCTGAAATGATTGCTCATGGCTGCCGGCAGTAGCACGTGAGAGCGGCGGATGCTCTCCCGCAAGCACCTGAACTCCTTGAGCCTGGTAAGGTGCACATCAGCATGTGCCGGTCTTTCTTGAGCTTCAACAAGGCCGTATTGATCAGACCCTTGGAAGAACTCGTAGACGGCGCCGCCGGAAAATACTCGCAGCATGTCCTTGTTCGTGAACATTGCAAAGGTCTCTTGGAAGAGGCGCGGATAGGTCTTGTTTCCGTAAAAGGAGAAGAAGACTGGGATGGGCGTCGAGGAGAACTGCTCGACCAACCCCAAATATCCAGATGCTTCTATGGATGATCTACCGACCCAGCGGAAATTGTTGAACTATTTATTCAATTTGGTTAATGATTCAGCCCAACCGCGGCCCCAAGCATGACATAGCATATACAGAGAAAACATACCGCGAAGAAATCAATGGCTTCCCTTTCTGGCTCCGCAGCGAAGTAATCAAATTGCGGCTTTAGCAATTCCTTTTGATCCAGGGCGACTAGACCGACAGGGAGAGCTCTCTGGGATCTTTTGGCCGATGCGAGACGCATGTACCGCTTGACGTCGCGGATGATGGCGCGGAGGTGCGGCGCCATGGCAGTCATCTTTGTGTTTCTGATGAGTTCGTAGGAGACGATAAGGCCTAAGGTGTTTGGATACCGAGCCATGTTGTCGATAGATCGGAAGTAGCACTTGAGGATATCAAGCGTGTACAGTCGGGGAGGCTCTTTTCTTTCGAGCCCTACGCCATCTTGCATCGGCACGCAACCCTGTTTTCACAATCTTAGACGAGAGACGAGCAGTGGTATATTGGGAAGAACAGCCTATCGTGGTGATAAAGCAGTATGAACCTACTGGTAGGACGTATATGCCGGCTTCAGCAAGCAGATTCATGGAGGCATCGTGGTTTAGTCTGCCGTCTAAGTGAACTGTTTATATTGTTACTCTGGTACTCCGGACTATGACAGGAGAGGCCTGAAGTGTTCTTGGTTGACTTACAGACCACCAGTGTGTTAATTTTGAGCTCCTTGAGCGCCGGGATGCTGCTTCGAAGGTAATGAATCTTGTCGTCGGACAGTGGATCCTCTTTTTTCATGTGATTTTTGGAATCTGGTTCATGGGGCTGGTACACGACTCCATTTACCATAAACTAGTATAATGGCAAGAATTAGCAGAGTTCTCGGGGCGTTTGGCTGCTGTCAATGGGGACTTGCCCGCTTGTCGTCTTTCCAGAAATATCGCCCTTTGACGGTTATCGGTGTAATTGATGGAGCCATGGCTGGTCACTGTTGTTGCCTTTTCACTTATATATGGAGATACTGTTGACCAAGACCTGATGGTCAGTAAACTGGTTGGGTGGAAGGTAATTGTGGTATTAGATTGAGGAGAACTAGTATAAGCCGGGTTAGATGTGCCGTACGAGGTTGAGGACAACATTTACTAAGTATGTAGCGAGCTGAGAAGTTCCAGGACCTGTTTCCCACAAACAGACTTTAACTGTGTAACGTCATAATGTCAGAGGCGCTTTCCATGCGCAGGTGGCCCGTGGAAGCTCTGCGACAGGAGCGATTCTATACCTCTAGGTAGCTTAAGCCCGACCCGAGTACTCAGTCTCCCCATTCATTTAGCAGGTAGACGCTGTTTGTTACATAAGCGGTCTGAATACCCTTGTATCACGTATCTATGCTTCACATCTTTGTGGGTAGCTCAGCCAATTTGAAGGCTAATTCCTTCAAACTCACTCTGGAAGACACAGTCATGTGCAGCGTAAAGGTGTTTAGTGAATGACTGCCGCCAATCTTCTCTAGTCCTCTTCTGTGCAGGCGTTGTAC
Organism: Hypoxylon sp. FL0543; assembly: GCA_022578575.1. Lineage (NCBI taxonomy): Eukaryota > Fungi > Ascomycota > Sordariomycetes > Xylariales > Hypoxylaceae > Hypoxylon > Hypoxylon sp. FL0543. The sequence goes on from MU394004.1 coordinate 812,428, forward strand.
GATTATATTTCATTGTTTTTCTGAGATACATGGGTGACAATTGAGCAACCCGAACTCATCCGCTCATAGAAAAATCTGCCATACGCGTGGTTTAAAAGAGCATGAGATCCATGGATGACTAAGCTGTGAGAAAGGTACCTACGTGCCGGCAAATGAGCTGGGAAGGCAATGGGAACGCCTAGGAGCCTTTTAATCTTAGCGAGTAGGTGCCCCCTACAGCGCTGTAGGACAGCCTCCGTTTTAGCGATAGTTGGCGCCAAAGCCCCAAGTCACCTTAACCCCATCATCGCCGCGACAAAACCACTTCATTGCAGGACTCTTTCAACGACATCCAACAGCAAGACAAGGATAGAGTGGCCCCCCATGGAGGACAACACGTTAGAAGCTGATGGTGTCCGGATTGCCGTCGAGGGTTGTGTAAGTCTACTCGAAGCTTTGTGTAGTATTGCAGTCGACTAACTTGGCAATCTTATTCAGGGTCATGGAACGCTCGACGCCATCTATGCCTCTGTGGCTGAATCTTGCAAGAGGCGAGGGTGGGATGGTGTGGACCTCGTCATTATCGGAGGTGATTTTCAGGTACCTAGCATTGATCTCTCGCCCCAAGTACCTCACAGGCTTGAATGAATGGAACTAACTACGGCGGCAGGCCGCGCGCAATGCGGCTGATCTCTCCGTTATGTCGGTTCCGCCAAAGTACCGTGCGCTGGGCGATTTCCCGGCGTACTACAGTGGAGATAAGACGGCACCGTACCTGACCATTTTCATCCACGGTAACCATGAGGCCAGCTCGTATTTATGGGAGCTGTATTACGGCGGCTGGGTGGCGCCTAATATATACTATCTCGGCGCCGCCAACGTGCTTCGCTTTGGGCCCCTGCGTATAGCCGGGATGAGTGGTATTTGGAAGGGCTTCGACTACAATAAGCCTCACCATGAGCGTCTGCCATTCAACCAAGATGACGTCAAGAGCTTCTACCACGTGCGCGAAATCGATGTGCGAAAGCTTTTATTATTGCGCGAGCAGGTTGACGTTGGATTGAGCCACGACTGGCCAAGGGCCATAGAAAAGCACGGCAATTCCAAAGCATTATGGAAGATGAAGCCTGACTTTGAACAGGAGAGCCTCGATGGAAGGTTAGGTAATCCAGCGGCGGCATATGTCATGGACAGGCTGAGACCGGCATACTGGTTCTCTGCACACTTGCACTGCAAATATGCTGCCATCAAAGCTTACGAGGCTCCAAATAGCACAGAGACGTCAACGGCTGCGCAGGCGGCAAAACAAACAGAAACGGCTTCAGCTCCCGCAGCCGTCTCAGTAGAGGCCGCCGCAAACCCCGATGAGATTGATCTAGACATGGAGGACGAAAACGAGCAGCTGTTGGATATCTCGGAAAATGCGACCACTGTGGCATCATCCACAAGTAATCCTACTCCAGGTGGAGGAGTTTCTGATGAACTCCGCGCACAACTGCCAGCCTCCTTCGCCAAACCAACGCCAGATCAGCCCAAGCTCAATCCGGGCCAGCCCGTTCCACCGGGTATAACGAACACAACGACCCGCTTCCTGGCCCTGGACAAGGCCCTCCCAGGACGGAAATTCCTGCAACTATGCTCGCTCTTACCAGTCGACCCCGCGCATATGGCCGCTTTCCCGCCATCTTCCGACACGAAGCAGCGCTATCGCTTGCAGTATGACCCTGAATGGCTTGCGATAACCCGTGTGTTTTCCCCAGTCTTGACCATCGGCGACCGGACGGCCCGAACGCCTCCTGATCTAGGCGAAGAAGAATACCGGCCGATGATAGATGCCGAGCGCACATGGGTGGAGGAGAACGTAGTCCGCCGTGGTAAGCTGGACGTCCCGGAGAACTTCGCCATCACGGCGGAGCCACACCGCCCGGGGGTCGACCCGGAGACCGTCGACTATCAGCCCGATGAGTATACGAATCCGCAAACGGTGGCGTTCTGCGAGTTGCTCAGCTTGCCGAATCTCTGGGACTCGAGCCCCGAGGAGAGAGCGGAGCGTAAGGCGAAAGGTCCGGCGCCTCCAGAGCCGAGACGTGACGGCGATGGATTTAGAGGAGGTAGAGGGGGTGGACGTGGAGGTCGAGGCCGCGGTGACAGAGGAGGACGGGGACGGGGACGGGGTGGAAGTGGATGGCGGGGCGGAGGAGGTGGACATCGTGGTGGGTGGAATCGGTGAATACGCTACCTGGAGATCGCTGCCGAGCTTGACGAGGTAGACTCCGATGCCGATAGTTGTCTGGTTCGGGGCGATATTCTACGTTTCATTCGTACTCAAGGGGACTTGGCCGGACTCAAAAAGCATTGGTAGTCGAAGAGAGGACATTCTGTTAGAGGTTACGTTGTCACATTTCATACCCAGAATATTCAAAATCAACGTGTTATTGATAGGGGGTCTAATAGATATGTTTCCCCTCCTAAAAAGCATGGTCTCCATGGAGAAACGCAAGCCACGCAGAGTGACGGGGGATTAAGAAGTATCGATCTCCCATCCGTTATAGACATTCAACCCACGGGAGAGCTAGAATTGAACGCATATGCTTAGATGGGTACAACGGCCGCAAGACGCAAATCACAATATGCACTGACCTACCATCCACTAAAACTTACACGAATGAGTCTTATCATGAATCTCCTGTCCCATTTCGCCTTGAAGATCCTCGCCTCTACCTTGGCCTAGAAATCATTTGAATAAAATCGCCACACCGTGGTATCTTGACGCCAAACGCCAGCCATATGTCCTAAAAAGCATTCTGCACACAACTCCGATGCAATGCAACTGACTTTCATCCGGTCTTGAAGCCTTTGAGAGGGGGAATATTGGTGAGCCTTCATGTTGTGTGGCGACTACACAGAAGTCGAGATATTCTTACTGTCAAGCCCGAGGAAATCCGCGGCCATCAGGAGCTCGAGACACATTTCTACGGGGATGTCCAGGTCCGGAACGTCTTCCTTGTCTCTGTTCCTGTACCAGTAGTTGAAGTACTCGGCTACCTTCTCAAGCACGTTGCCACTGATGGTTGGTTAGCATTGATTCCGAGCACCGTAGGTGGAGGAGCTCAGATGGTAGATGGCTAAGGTAGCGGTGAGGAGTCTCAGATCAAGTGTAGTTGGCTGTCATTCAGACCATGGAAATTGCATGGTCTGTCAGTAAGAACACAGCGAAATTTTGTGATTCATCACTGACGGTGTGTGAGGCAAGGGAGTCTGATCGGCTAGATATTCACGGGAAATGACTTACTTGATATCTGGAAAGATACATCTTCCGGTCTTGGACTCGAAGAATTGACCTAACTTAGGTCAGTCCTGAGCCGAGGTGTAAAGTTCGGAAGGGGCAGGCAATCCTCACTATTGGGATCCAGCATGGCCTTGATGGTGGTGCTGACGAGCGTTGCTTTTCGGAGCACTACGAACTCGAAGCCATCGCTGGAGACTAGAGTCACGTATTTGCTGTCCGCCATCTTTGAAATTGCTTTGAGAAGGCTGATTTGCTGCCTAGAGATGTTGAAAGAAGGAAGAGAGTTGGTCAAAGTGACAAGGCGCGTTTATGGAAGAATTTTTGCAGGGTGGAGCTACGACGCCTCAATCCGGAGTCCAGTGGCTTAGGTGGCTGATTTAAGCGCGCTGTGATTGAATGCAGCAAGTTTGGGTTGCTTGGGGTTCCCGCCGCGCGCCACCTTAATTGATTTGTTGACTTGACCGGAAGGTGGGGCTTATCGGTGCACGCTGAAACACCGGAGTGACCCCACCGTTGCCGTGTCGACGCGCCCAATCGACATTTATTATTGACTTCCCAGGCTCTGACGAAATGCACGAGCCCGATCAACCAACCAGCGCAACCAGCTGAGCCTCAGACACCCACAATCCACTCCCGAACCCAGCTGTTGCTTGTTTTAACAAACCTGCTCCTACCCTTTTCAAGATCCCGTCGAATCCAGACCTCGACGAGAAAATAAAAAAAAAGTCTCACCTCCATTCCATCCCGTCCTTATCCTATCCCATTAATCTCATCATCGATTGCTCCGGGCTTGCTCTGCATCTTATCCGCCTAAATCAGAGAGGGGCCACGCGAATAAGACACAATTTTACCCAGCATTGCTTCGAGAAGCACTTAATTGAACCCCCGTTGCTAGCGGCCCCTCCCCAGCATGGCAAACTACCAATATCGCAATTCCTACCTCGGCGGAGGCGGCGGCCAGCAACCCATGACCGAGAAGAACGACAACGGCATCCAGAGGAGAGCGACGGGCAGGGAGCGTAACACGCGATCCAGCGAGGGCACAGTGAGCACGGTTATGAGCGCGTCTACTGGCAGGGAATCTTCGGCAACGCACGTCACGGAAGCACCCGCGTACTCGAAGAAGATTGTGGTCGTGGGCGACGGCGGATGCGGGAAGACGTGTCTCTTGATCAGCTACAGCCAAGGGTATTTCCCTGAAGTATGAGAACGCCCACACCTCTCTTGGAGTACCGGATGCGATGGCAGAACTGACACCAGATATAGAAATACGTCCCGACCGTCTTCGAAAACTACATCACATACCCGACCCACCAACCGAGCGGTAAGACCGTCGAGCTCGCGCTGTGGGACACCGCCGGACAAGAAGAATACGACAGACTGCGGCCGCTGTCGTACCCGGAAACCGATCTGATCTTCGTCTGCTTCGCCATCGATTGCCCTAACTCGCTGGACAATGTCCTAGACAAGGTTCGTCCCGTCCCCAATTCTCCTCTCCCACCACCCTCATATTCATACTCCAGAAACGAAAAAAAAAACTAACACGCAATAAAATGCAGTGGTATCCCGAAGTCCTCCACTTCTGCCCGTACACGCCCCTCATCCTCGTCGGCCTGAAATCGGACCTGCGGCACAAGAAGACGTGCATCGAGATGCTCAAGACGCAGGGCCTGACGCCCGTCAGCAGCGAGCAGGGCATGTCCGTGGCCAAGAAGATGGGCGCGCAGTACATGGAGTGCAGCAGCAAGGAGATGACGGGCGTGGACGAGATCTTCGACCGCGCCATCCAGACCGTCGTCGCCAACGACCGGCGCAACCTCGAGGCCGCCATGGCCGCGGCGCCCACCGCGATGCCCGGGGGCGGCGGCGGCGGCCGTAGTAGCGGGAGCGCCGGGGGCGACAAGCGCGACAGCGGCGGCATCCCCGGCATCCGCGCTTTTAAGAAGAAGAAGCGGAACTGCAACTTCTTGTGAACGAAGCAAACGACGAGGCGGTTGTGCGGGGACATAAATCCCTAACCACGACCTTGCTACGAAACCTACTACATACAACAAACCTTTTTACTACTACGAGCTTAGTTTAAGATTACGCTTACGCTCATACCTATACGCGAATATTCAGGACCGACGATTACGAGGGAAGAAAGAGAAAGAAAGAGAGAGATCAAGAACGAAACCCGGTAATGACGAACAACTCTTGCATGACACACCATATTTTTCCTTATTCTCGACGAACAATCTTCTTGCGGCCCCCCTTATTATTTTGTTTTCTGCTCTCACGACCTCGGGAAGAGGAAATGGTACCTAAGGAATTGCCGTTTTCTGTGGCTTTCTCAATCTGATGGAAGATTTGAGAGACACACAGAGAGAGGGAAAGAGAGAGAGCTTCCTGCATCTTTGCATTCGAGATTTTCTTCCATGACGTGGTGGCGTTCCTGCGAATCCCCCCCTTTTTCCCCCTTCATCTTTCTTCTTACCTTCGTATCTTTCAGTATAGGGTCTAATGACGGCGGGTTAAGGGAAGGGCAAAGGTGTTTCGTGCGTTTTTCGTCGTTTCGTCAATTCCGTCTATCTTGAGCCTCGCTGGATTGCTGGCCTATTTCAGATAGCTTAGGTAGCTTGATTTGGCCATGGCCCGGTTTGACATTGCAATGAGAGAGGGAAGCAAAGAAAGAACGGACATCCATGCCCTACAAAATTCTGCCATGCCGCTTTGGAATGTTTCGCTGAGAAGGGGACCTGGAAACGAAAGTGTATCAATCATGTTATAAGGTACTGAAGGGATGCTGTTTCCTTTTGTCTTGTACTACGAAACTTCTTTCTGCACTGCTCTGCTCTGCTCTGCGCGACTTCATCCATCATGGCCTGGGATAGGGAAATAAAGAAATTCATAATACTTCGTGCCGCGTGTCCATTGCCTAGCTTGGGTGACTGTAGCGACTATTATTATGTGTATGTGTGTGCCGCGACTTTGGTGTAGCCTTGGCGGGTATCATGATCAACTGCATCTAGCATGCATCCGTACTTGTCCCAGATCCCTCCATATCGCCTCCTGTTTTATCCTCCTGCAGATCTATCGACCACGTCAACTCTTCTCCGCTGTCGCCGCTTGTTCGCCCTCGCCCTCATTCTTCCCTTGTTGGCCCTCCTCGCCCTCGGAGCCGGTCTTACCGTCCTCGGGGTCCTTAGCCATGACGTTCTCGAACTGCGACCACAGCGCCTCGACGGACGAGAACTCGTTGCCGACCGCGACGACGGCCTCGAGGGATCGGTTCAGCTTGTTGATGTTGGCGAGGACGTGCTCGAAGCTCTGCTCGACCACAATCGCTTTGTATTAGCGGTGTTCCTTTCCCTTTTGGCAGAGTGGAGGGATAATGGACAAATTCGGAGAGGGGAAAGGGAATGAGAGAACACGAACCATAGCTATCTCGCCTATCAACGCCTCCCGCTGCTGCTCAAAGTACGTCTTCTCCCGCGTGCCCATCGACGACGTCGAGCGCGGATATTGCTGGTTCGAAGACATGGTGTCTGTCCACTCACATATAACCGTATGCGAGGAAGTACGGTCTTAGGCGTAGAGAAGTTGTAGAGGCGACGACGTGAATACCATAGAACGTTCGTTCACAAGCGGGATGTAGAACTTTTGACTGACAGTGGACCGTCCTGCCTAAGGCGGGATATGGTTGTAGAGCGCGCCGTTGCGCGTAGATTGAATTGAACTTGGTGGGGCCGATTGGAGAATCGGGGTAACCCCTCAGCGCCTTAGGTACAACCCACGCCGGGTTAGAGTATCGGTTGTCATGAACTCCTTGATATTCTTGAGCACAATACTTCTGTGTTGGATAGGAAATGAGTAATTATTGAATAGGAGAGCACAGCGTACCAAGCAATTCATCGAAGAAATCTCATCAACAAATTCGTACAACGTCTTAAGAATTTCCATTTCCTGAGGCTAAGCTGCCCTTGACCTCGTACACTCCCCTGGGCAAAAGGAAGTGCTTCCAAGTTTCTACTATACAGGTGACCATCGCCTTGCCATGCTGTCGTGCAGTGCGAATATACATTTCCGTGGTTCGTGCCTCTTTCGCAACGTACATGTGCCTATGACCTCGTCTATACCTTCCATTCATGTTTCCGTCATTCCCTCATGCTTCGCAAATCGATATGGAAAAAATTCCCTCCCTGAACGCCTTCGTAGTGGTGGTATCAAGAGTTTTAAAATTTGGCCACGAACGTTGCGGCTTCGTTACAATGCATTATAAGAAGTAATCAGAAGGTCCACGTCGTCCTGCCGGCACGTGTCTCATGTCATCCGGAACAGCTGAGAAGATACTGAACTTTGGGTCAAGGTTCTTGTCCACGGACATGATCGAGGCAACGTTTCCGCAGCGGTAGCAATAGTTCGGTGCAGACCAGACCGTAACAACCGAATTCTGAGGGAAATGGTACTGTCCACATGTAAGCAAGTGGAGACGCCGGCATAGTAAAGAATAACATACCTTGTAGCCTTCGTTAACAAGTTGATGAGCGCGAGCAATCAACTTCAGCCCGTTCACATGGTTAAATTCCGTTGCTACCTTGTCACCAAACAGCCATCCCGCGCCTCGTGGGCTGACGGCCCAAGTCTCGACTTCTTCAGGGTCACTCCAGACAAGATCGCAAAAGGCTCCCTCATGAGGAATCTCCTGTGCCCGAGCCACTACGCGGATCTGATCGATCGTGCGAATCTCGGGACTCAATCCTCCGTGGACGCAGAGTATCTCACCGTCAACAATGGCGGCTAGGACGAGGAAATCAAAAACCTGGCAGCATGACTTCCAGACTGATGCGTTTCCATACTTCTGCTGACACTCTTCATAAAAGCCATAAACCTGGGTAATCTGTCGGGACTCGTGGTTTCCACGAACAAGGACAATTCGATCCGGATACCTGTAATACGCGTTAGATAAAGTGTACAAAATCATGGTTTGTTACGTTGCGTCATACTTTGCCTTCAGACACATAAGTAGCGTAAAGGTCTCCAGACTGAAATATCCTCGGTCCACAAAGTCCCCCAAGAACACAAAGCGGGTATCTGCATTGTTGACTGGTGACGAAGAATCTGAGGAATTTCGCTGAGAGTTCGCAGACTCGTTGCCCTCTTCTTCCTCCTCTTCCGCGTTCGTAGACTCATCATTAGGGAGACCAGGAACATCTCCGGTTGCGTTCTTGGGCTTCTTTATCTTCTTCTTCAACTTGGGATTCGTAATCTCAGTTGGAGGTTCGATATCGGCGGATGTAATGACTGAAGTAGCTGTTGCGGGAGCTTCCGTGGCAGGCTCACCAGGCATTCCACCACTTACGCGGAAAAGCTCGAGTAGATCGTAGAATTGACCGTGAATGTCGCCACAGATTGTGACCGGAGTTACCACGGGTTGGATATTGGATTCTGCAGTTGAAACAAGTTAGCGCGAGCTCAACGACGCTAAAAGATGTCGTAAACCTGAACATACCCTCCATCAGGACTTCCTTCACCATCTCACATAGCTCTTTCATCACCGGTTCTGGTAGATAACGGCATTGCTTAGCTTGCTCTAGCCATTCGTCCAAGCCAGCCCCAGGGGTCAAATTTGCTGGTCCCGGTTTGGGCACAGCAACGCGAGAGGGACCCATTGCCTCAGAATGGATGTGTGTAAGGTTGCCGCCTTGAATGACAATAGCGGCGGTAAATATAGCAATACCGAATGTGGGGGGTGGCTGGCCTGTAACTAGAAGCTCGGGTGTTCGTTATTGCGACAGTAACAGCACCAAGTGTGATGACAAAAAATAAAACCTAAAGGGAGCCTAGTCGTATATCAGGATGCGAAATCTGCGACGCGGTGCCTCAAGCTTGCGGATTTAGAGACTGGTCCTCGGTGTGGGAGCCTGTAGGTGCCAGGTCTTCCAAACGAGGGTTCGATACTGGCCAGCTATAATACGTATTCCAAGGTAAAGTAACGAGGACTAAAGATCGCAAACCGATGGTGGTGTCCAGAAAGCGCCCCGAATTCTCGCCTTGTGTTGCGAGATGGATTGCGTGGAATAAAAGTCGCGGCGTGATGTTGGTGAATTTGGCGGAGATATGGTCCCTCGCAAGGGTCGGGCGCCACTATTAGCGGCCGAATCTCGAAGTTGAAGCACCGTGCACCACAATGTCCATGCGGGCCTGGCCAAGGTTCGGTACCGCAGTTATTCCGAGATGCGCACCCTTTACTGTACATATGTCCCCCTTTTGTTCCATATTCACAAATCCATCATAAGAACTTTAATACTTAGATATATTTGAACTCCTTAAATGTCACGTAACTGCTTTACTGTGGGCATCACTGCTTTACACGCCCATGTCTATTATGAAGGTGGTGTGCAAAATAATTTTCCATTTGGATTTGTAATGCTTTTGCCCATGTTATAGATCTAACAGGCTCAGGCGGGTTTGAATCACGACAAGACGTAGACGTGATAGGGGATATCAATGTGGTATTCATTACCAGCTTTACTACCCTGAACGAATTATAAGCCTAATCAGGGTTATGAATTACCTTAGGGCAGCAGTGCAATTATCGGCGAATCTTACTCATACAGTTACGTGGAAGCCATGATCCCATCCAGACCACACGTAGGCATTCCTTCAGCTGACCTGATCTAAACTTGTGTGGGTACCAGTCGTCGTTGGCATCATAATAATGGTCATATAGCTAGAGCAATTCTGACTCGTCGCCTCCAGCCTTACTCATAGCGAAGCCTATGATGGTATCATTGAAGTGCCATACCCTTGGTTTTCTCAACCGTCTGAAACACATCACCAACGGACGAAATTCAAGAAGGGTAAACATTGTGATAACTGGCGCGCGAGTCGTTTCAATCACCTCCAGCCGTAGCGGTAGATTCAGCAGGCGCTGGAGTAGAAGGCAGAGAGGGAGGCGGTACTGAGCTGGACGCTTCACTGGGTGCATTTCCACTGGCCGCATTGCCGCCGCCACCGCCTCCTCCTGCGCCTCCTCCTCCTCCGCGGCGTCCTCGACCGCGACCACCTCGCTTAGGACGATCTGGCGGAGCTTCGTTACTGGCTTTATCAGCTGCAGGCTGTGTCGGAGCCTGAGCTGGCTTCTTCATTTCTTTCCTCTCCAGCACCTGTACTGTGCCTTGAGCCACGGACACCGGACTTGCAGTAATAGCCTTGACCAATGAATCGTGATCTGCGAAGTCGACGTAGGCGAAGCCTTTCCTCTTGTCGATCTCAACGAATGTAACGGGACCGTAGACTTCCATGGCCTGCTTGAGCAGCGGCTCGGTAACGCCCTGTGAAGGGTTGGCGTGTTTGACGAAAGCTCGCGTTACCCCCGGTGTTATTGATGGCTGGCTGGATCCTTTCTTCTGCGAAGGAGCCGGTTTATTCGACGCGGACTTGCCAGCGGCAGCTTTAGGACCAGTTGGGGGTGTCGGAGCGGAGGAAGTTGTGGTAGCGGGAGTCGTTGAAGCTGGACCTGCCGGAGGGGCATCATCTTTTCTCTTCAGAATGATAGGTGTGGTTACGGGACCTGACTTTGTTGTGTTGCTTGCGCTATCCTTACTACCCTTAGCTGTATCGCTAGACCCGTTCTGCTTCGCAGCCTTTGCGCCTCGGGGTCGACGTGAGCCCTCCGTTGCTTGAGCCTTAGGAGCGGTTGGGGCAGATGGAGGTGCTGATGAGGCCGGCTGACTTGGGACAGCCGCAGCTGTAGATGTGGAATCTTTAGCATCCTTCTCTTTGCTGGCATCGGTCTTGGCAGCTGCTTCCGCCTTAGCAGCATCTTGACGAGCTCTTCTATGCGCGCTGCCAGGACTGAGACCAAGATCGCGTTGTAATATCTTGGCAGCGGCAGCGATATTAGCTCGTCGACTCTTGGGCGCCGGTTCCTCAGTCGTCTTGTTAGTAGTAGAGTGTGCGGTCGCGGCGGATTTGCTTCCCTCGGCCGCCTCTTGAGCGGCAGCCTTCTTGGTGAGGAGTTTGACTGGCTCCTTGGGTTTCTTCTCCTCCTTCTCTGTAGTCTTTTCAGCTTTATCGGCCTTAGACTCCTTTGCCTTCTTTTTAGAATCTTCCTGGCCACCTTTCGACTTCGTGCCCTGAGACTCATGCCGAGCATGCTTGCCGCCCTTCGCGTTGGTAGCTTCTTTTCCCTTGTTGGCCTTCTTCTCCTTGAGGTATTCAACTAAAGGCGTTGTAGTGACCTTGACATCTGCCTTGACGGTATCCTCCGCGATCTGGTCGGCGTCGACTTCTTTTACGGCAGGATCCTGAGTAAGGCTGTCGAGGAAAGCCATAAAGTCGGGATCTTGGTCAATAGTGCCTTGTTTGGTATCCGTGCGTCGCTTAGAATTCGGTACCTTTTGATAGAGAGAAATCTCTAGGTAAGGAGGTCCCACAAGGGCCGGGTCGTTGAAGGATCGCTTTTCATCTTCCCAGGTCGACCTTTGAACGATTTCGGCCAACACAGAAATATCCTCGGTTTGTAGGACCTGGAGATAGCATCGCCCCGGGCTGGATGGGTTCGCGGGGCTACACAAAAGAGTATGGTTAGGACATTTTCTCTGATGCTTGTGGGAGAGGTTGTTAGTGAGCCTTACTCCTGCGAAACTGTGCCTTCTTGGAATCTCATCCAATCCACCTTTCCCTGTCCACTCTTCCACTCTTCTCCGAGCACAGCCCAGAACTCGGCTTCGGTCATGGCAGGCGGAAGCCGGCGAATGATAACTTTCTTGCCTCGAGGCGGGTCTTTAGCCTTGCTCGTCTTCGGCGCATCGTTCGTCGCGGGGGTTGAAGACAGTGGCAAGACGCCATTGGGTTTTCGCGGACTAGTCATTCTGGATGGTGCTTTTGCAATAACTAAATCGAGAGGTTTCGCGCGATTAGACTCTTTTCGGTTCCTTTTCTGGCATAATTCTCGTCGGTGTGGCTAGCGGTTGACGTTCGTGGTTATTCACATGGAATTGGCGATGAATGAGTGGTCCCTAGTCAAAGGGAAGATGAACAGTGTAAGGCTGAATTCCACTTTAGGAACCACCAGAACGGGACCCATAGATGCGGTTAGAGTGGCACCTGGGTGGGGTACACCACGCCGGAAACATGGTGGGGTGTTCTGAAACCCGGACAGCCCCGGATAAGATAAAGCGCTATTATTAACTTTTCAGTTTCGCAGCAGACTCAACTTCAACAACGCCGAACCTACGGGAACCACGTACGTACCTAGGCTGCTAGGTACGTAGACTCTAGTTCTATCAAGGCAACCATTCGACTTTAATGAATTGGGTCGATTTGACATGTGAATTGCGAGGAACATTTGAGCATCTACTTGTTGAGCGGACGGTTCTCAGCCGTTACTAGCATGGAGTCCCTTTTTCAAGTTTGAGAGTAATACCGCAAGTTTGGCCAACACGCCGGCAGAATATCGTGGATATACTCGCCCGAGCAGACTTGCCTCCATTGTGTAAGTTCGACTAAACCGAGAGCAAGCGTCACCTCCTCATAATATAGGTATAGCCACAACAGCCCACCAGATGCTTCTAGAGCTCGGGATAAGTGACGTCACACCGGTTTTCGCTGGCGACGGATGGTTGGCAATACATCATCGACCGCAAAGATAACAGCATACGATCTAGACCTCACAATGGCCGAGATAGTTACATGTCACCGTAATATTCCGTAGCCGTCTCACCGAGGCGGTCACAGACTTCCAACAGCTGATTTCTAAGTCCCCAACTCCGAACAGACGCTAGGAGTTTTCGATGTGTTGGCATGCTGATTACTTGAATCCGTCAACTTCGGCGACTGGGAGAGACATTATTTCCCTCACCTTCATCTGCTTCTACCAAAACACTTAGACTCTTTGATATTGCGAGTATCATGGCCCGTATTTTCATAACCGGCTCAGCAGACGGCCTCGGCCTGCGCTCGGCCAGAGCCCTCGCCAAGCGTGGTCACGACGTCTACCTCCACGCACGCAATACCCAACGAGCACAGGACGCGCGGGCTAGCCTTCCAGAAGCCAAAGACGTCTTCGTCGCGGACCTGACATCGATAGAGGAGACCAAGTCTCTGGCAGCGAAGCTCAATGAAACCGGGCCCTGGGATGCCATCGTCCACAATGCTGGGCTCATGCACGGTGTATCACATCTCAAAGGCAAAGAGGGCATCCCCGCGCTCTTCGCCGTCAACACACTGGCGCCGTACATCCTCTCGTCCCTGGTCGATCCGCCACCGAAGCGGTATGTTTTCGTGTCGAGTGGCATGCACCACGGCGGCGACCCCTCGCTTCGCAACATCCAGCAGTGCACGTACAGCGATAGCAAGTATCACAACGTCCTACTAGCCTTCTGGTTCGCGCGGCGGCTGGCCAATAAAGGCGTTCTGAGCAACGCTCTCAATCCCGGTTAGTAGGACAATTCATGTGGGATGTAACATTGTATCCATTGCTGATGTCGTTTCCAGGTTGGGTCCCAACGAAGATGGGAGGGTTGGGCGCGCCTGACAACATCGACGCTGCCATCGATACCTACGTGATGCTGGCCGAGGGATCAGGCCCGGCCGAGGGTAAGACAGGCGGGTTCTGGTACCAGTCCCGCCAGGGAACCTCCGGCGGCCCGGGCCGCGAGACGAGTTATGAGAGTTCGGCGGATGATGAGGCACGGCAGAATCAGTTAATTGAGGCTCTCGAGAAGATTTCGGGTGTTAAACCGCCTCAGTAGCTCTATGATAAGTATGAATGGACTGTCCCTAAAGCTATCTGATAAGGAGATTTTTTCATTTATGTCTTACTGGGACGATCGTATTCGTTATCCCTAAATGGAAGAGTAGCGTTAGAGCCCTTGAATTCAGCACTGCTCTTTTCCGAAAAGGAAGAATCGCGTTGTCCAGAACACTGATATACCACCTTGTATCAATTACCTCTTATGGCTGACAGTCCCTCCCACCGAGCCATGGGTTCTGTTCGAGTACGCGCAGACAGCTGACAACGATAAAGCGACCACACTATTCATTACGGGCCATCGGAACCTTCCCCATTGGTAAAACTCATTTGCATGCTTGGCCCAGTAAAGAAGAGAGCCTATCCTCAGATGTCACGGAATGATGCATGTAGCTCTTGATAGGACGCCCCCGATGAGCGGTAAGATACAGCGATAGGGGAGGCTGGCTTAGTCCTGCCGATGACTAACATGTCCGCAAATAACTTCTCTCGTAGAGGAATCCGCCAATCAAGTCTGTTGATACAAGCCTAATTGGAGGTTGGAATCCGGGGTTGGCTTAGGTAATATCATCCAGCACCATCCACAGTCGTATTGTCTTACGATATGTCCTCCTAACGGCGCTCCAGCAAGAAGAATTGGGAAACACCCGGCGACTTTGGGCATTAACATAGGAGCTCATCTCCACCCGATCCTCTGCTCAACCGTTTGCGATGTAACAGATCAATTCTGCGCGCAGAGCCCAAAGTAGACCAAGTATTGCATATATCGCTGACAAAAGGTCTCAGATGGGTATCTATAAAAGATGGTATTCCCGTCTCCATCCACGACGGCTTATTCGCCGATTCAACCGTAGAACTGAACCATGGCCGACAACCAGTCCTCACCACCCGAGCCCGAACTCCCTTCACTACCAGAACACGTCACAGCATCATGGCTTGCCAGTGTTCTCGGTCAGAAGGTCAAAGCCATCGAACTCACCAAATCCATCCTTAATGCGAGTGCCGGTAAGCTGTTCATCACCATAACGTATGACGATGACAACGGAGGTTCTGCGGAGCCCACCGAGAAGGACACCAAGGTTAGCACCCGTATATTCCCAACAGGTTATTCCCGAATCTTACTCCCCCTTGGGAAGCACCCATTGACACCTTGCTATGTGTAGAGGCCAACCAAGGTCTGCATAAAAGGGGGCTTCAACCCAGTCTTCATCGCGCGGTACCCCGATTTCCTCATCGCGCTGTACAAGCACGAGGCGGATTTCTTCAAGCGGGTCGCCCCGAACCTCGACCACATCGATCTCCCGAGATCGTACTGGGCCGGCAACAGCGCCACCCAGGGTATCGTAATCATGGACGACCTCGAAACTCTCGGGGCAGAGTTCGGGGAACCGCTCAACGCGTGGCCGGTAGACCGCGTCCTGGCCGCCGTCGAGCAGCTCGCGGGCCTGCACGCGGGGACCTGGGGCATCCAGGCGTCCGACTACCCCTGGGCCGACCCCGACTTCTACGACAAGATCATATTCGCCCTCGCCACCCACTGGGACGACTTCATCCACGGCCCGCACCGCCCCCCGCTCCCGGAGGTCCTGAAGGGCGAGAAGCGGATACTGGCGGTGCTCAGGAAGCACTTCGCCTCGCGCAACCCCAAGTTCCGGTGCCTCGTCCACGGCGACTCGCACGTCGGCAACACGTACCTCGTCGGCGGGGCGCCGCGCTTCCTCGACTGGCAGAGCGCCCAGATCGGCTCCGCGTTCCACGACGTGGCGTACTTCGTATCGGGCAGCTTGACCGTGGAGGACAGGAGGGCGCACGAGATGCGCATCCTGGACCACTACCTCGACGCGCTGTCGAGATTCGGCGGCCCGGCTCTTTCCAGCAGAGACGACGACGTGTTGGTCGAGTACCGCAAGTCCATGCTCGCTGGTTACAACTGGATCTTGGCCCCTTACGAGCTGCAGTCCGAGGCGCGCGTGCGGACCATGTGCGAGCGGCACAGCACGGCTCTGGTCGACCATAAGACGGTCGAGCTCGTGGAATCGCTGCCCGATGTTGCATGAGGATAAGACTTCAAGGTTAGAGAATTCTATAATATACCTAGTGATCGAGTTTAGATTTCAGGGGCCGACCTGGCATTTACGAGTTATGACGTTCTCTTTTCTAATGCAGATACTTACTTCAAGTCACGTTTCGGTAGTAGATCATTGCTGTCTCATAGATCGCTGAAATCTCATGTGAGAGTAAGTGGTTCCGCTTTGAATCTGAAGCCAATATATCACATAATACATACGATGCTGTTCCATTAATTGGGAGCACTCTGTTCGTGAATCTAGGATTGTCTGGTGGATAGGTAGGTAGGTATACAACGCGGTGGGAACATCCGGCCCGCTATACGCGCATAGCAATTTTGGCAAGTTAATGCAGGGTATCTGGCATTTCATGTCGAGGTTGAACAAGTATTAAGCCATTTTGGGTAGCCTCTTGGTAGTACTAGCTTTAGAGAATACTTGATAGGGATACCAAGGAAGCCCAAGATGTAAGTTTGGAAGATGTAGGAAGTCCATTCCAGCCTATCGTGAGTGACATATCCATCCTCTTGGACGACCTTTTTTGAATTTCCATCGGCTACAAGTCGAGATTCACTCTTACACACCTATACGCGTTTGCAGACGTATACTTTCGGACTCTGCTTCCGGATATATGTCAATGGACCGGCAAGTTGAAAACCGTCGCTTTCACAGGAAGTACTGTCTGGAATGCAATAGGGGGTATATTAAGCGCGATAAGGGACGTCCAAGTTGCGGCTCGAATTTGGAGCTACTCGTATTGAAACATTTCACCTGCGGCGCAGACAGCATCCGCACAATCTCATAATAACCCCGACGTAACGTCAAAAGATGCTCATGAATGTCCTTCGGCCACAGGCACCTCCTCAACTAGCTCAGACTGCGACGAGCTGCTCACTTTTCAACACCTGAGCCTTTACAGCACATAGACACCACATAGAGACTGGTATGGTAGACTGGTTGATGGTCACGCAGCCCTTGGGATTTATCGCACAAACATGTCTGACCTTAGCATTGCCACCCCCTATATCATGGACCAACTACTAGCACTTTACGCCCAGTACCTCATGATCACCTGCATAGACCAGAGTGACGCATATCATGACTTAGCGATCCAGCTACAAACTCGAACTTCTCACGAGTTTCAGGAAGGCGATGGAAGACATGTCGATGGAAGGGTTGTCGCAAGAATCCTGTTTTCTTCGCTCGTGAGCGCGCAGGCCTTTGTACAGAAGCCATCGGCTAAGACGGACAAATTTCGACAAGTAGATATATGGGGTGGTGGATTGTATGAACCTCTAACGAGGCATTTTCGATAGTAGCAGAGAGCTCCTGGGAGATACTCCGTCGATCAATATTAGGCGGATGGATTATTAGCTTTGAGGATTTGAAAAGTTGGATGATGATGTCCTTCTAGGCAGTCTTCCCGACCTCTATAAGCGACTGGTTTGGTCGGAAATGGATGAAGGATCAATGGACGCGTATGTTGGGGCAGTACAGACGTTGAGTTTCTTGCATCGACGGCTAGACGCGCCAAACATGCGGAGTATCCATGCTTCCATGAATTGCGACACAATTTTCTCTGGTGATTATTACGCCTCCGTAGGTAGCAAACGCCGGAGACACTTGTTGTTCGGGTACATTGTGCTGTAAACTTGCACCTATGCCGCGACTTTCGGGTCTTTGAAGACGCCGGAGAGCAACTGGTTCGAGAAATCTGCGTTAGACTAGGAGATCGTGGGGGTGAATGACTGTCAATACCTCTGCAAGCTATTTTAAACATATAACTCTTGTGTAAAACCTGTACTTGTGGGAAGGGTATAGTACTTCAATCAATAGACGACAACATAGAACCGAGCGTCGTAGGTTAAGTTGAATAAGGAGAATCCCGGTATGTCGGGTTGGACCAAGCAAGTAAACAGTCAGGCAGCCGAGTACCTTGCCGGTGTCATCGTAGACTTCTAGCCGCAGCGATTGCCATTTAGTTGGATGGACTGGAACCTCGTCGGTAGTGGCCATAATCAGAAGCGAGATAGTCCACATCCACAACCCTTTCGAGCTTGACGGTTCTCGGCAGGCCGGCTATAGCCTCGCGGAACGACATGGCGGTGCGGGTATACAGCATGTGATTGCTCGCGAGGCCAGCTTCCTTGAGGTAGTTGACGTAAGGCACGAAGCCGAACGTGTCCCTTGGGAGGCCGGTCACGGCTGTTGGCGTTGCACCAGGGACGACGACGCCGGTCTGTGGAACCAGCACGACAAGCAACTGCTGCAGGCCCTTCAAGCACTCGAGGACTTCGCGGATGGGATCCGTCGGCCCAAACGGGATGGCTCTGTCGAACTCGCTCTGAGGCACAACCACGGCTAGTTTCTGGATCCGATTTCGCCAGGGCACGGAGCGCAGCGACCAGAAGGCCTGCTCGGCGTGCGAGACGCAGAGGTAGAGCATGTCACGATTCCAGTCGACGTAGACGGGCCTCACATGGGCCTGCTTGATGTCATCCTCAGCCACCTGCCCCGTGCCGTTGATCGGGCTGAAGTGGAGGGGCGTCCGGCCACGGCCCGACACGACGGACTCGGCGAGATCCTTGCCGAACTGGACGGGAGTCCATACTCGCTTGCACGAAACAGCTACAGCGTGCGCCTCACGGTTGATCAATGGAGAAAGCGGAAGTGCATCCTGGATGACGAGGTTGGTGGCCGAATCCAGGACCGTGCAGCGGAACAGCAGTACTTCCCTCTTAGGGTTTCTGTTTTGCGATTCGGGTGCGGGATGGACCACGAGGAGGCGTGAGCTTTCGAAGTGATACTCCCAGATCAGTATGCGGAGTTCTTTGGGGAGGCTGTTGAAGCATTCGAAGCTTTTTAGCGCAGCCATCTCACCGGCTAGTACAGCGGCGGCTTGAATGAGCTCCGGATGGAATGATTATGATGATTATGATGTTGATGATGATGTCGTCGTGAAGGTGAATTTTAAAGTGGAGTAGGGACCTGGGCTTGGCTAAATTCCGTGTTTGTTTCCTGGTAACGCAGGACCTGTGACGCGTTACGCGTATTACGTTAATCTGGTGACCGTGCTTACCTATCCAGTAATTACCTACCTTGCTGCTAGGTACCTACTTACCTAAGGTACCTGATAGGCGGGCGATCAGCGTTATGGATGTGCTAAAATGGCCCAGGTAACAATTCCTGTCTCGGAATTAATGCACTATTAATAGCGATATCTTCACGCTATCGTAGTTCAGTTGGCTCGGTTTCCTTATAATCGGCTTATAGATTTGCATAGAAATCTCCAATGTAACGTAATATAGGTGCCCGAGACGAAGTGCCACCTCAATAGTTTTATTCCTCCATTATAGAAGAGTCATCTCTGGTGTATAAACGGGCATTCGCATTAACAATCGGCTTGATAAAGCATATTACTCTATCGCGTTTCTATTGAATAGGGGCAACAACGGTACACATCCAGTCAGCATCACTATCATTGTTTGTAGGCACTCAGAAGTTTCCTATCTGTGAATGGCCCCAAGCTTCTAGGCATTACCGTTCAGATTTGAATTCATATGGCTCAATTGCTTTTGGTTCAAACGATTTTGGAAAACGGCGCCTTCTTAGACTATATAACTAATGACCTCCCAAACTCAAGGGAGAGAAAACACAACGCTTGCTCGCCCTATAATTTCAGCCACCCGTGATCTTCTCATTGACGAGTTCATCGTCTTCTCTCCGGTGGTATAACACATTATGTAAACTACCTGAGCAGGTCCGTGTCGTGTCGTGTCATGTCGTGACGCCAACTAGAAACCAACTCTGCGCCAACTTGACCCCCCTCCTCACTTCTACCCATGTCATCTTCTCCACGTAGAATCTTGCAGCGAAACTCGCCGCTGTCTAAAACAAGAGGTTTCTCCAGATATCTCTTGGCCGGGTGCCAATGCTATCCGAACCTCGAGCCTCAGCTCTCCGCTTCGCCTCAGCCATGTCCATCTCGAGATCGGCGAAGAGAGGCTCAAGGTGGGGATGATTCTTGAGTGCGAGGCCTAGAAAATACAGGTTCAGCTGCCAGGCTCTAGGCCTGATGTACATGTCATACTCAGTGGCTAGGAAGTATATGTCTGTTCCACTGCAACACCGGAAATCAGTAATGATTCTTCTAGGTAGAAAGGGGGTTTCAGGGATTCTGAGCGTGTTTATAGAGCACCAACTCCTTAGCCATCTCGGTTATGGAATTCAGATTTTCAAGCAAGGCAAAAGGGGAAAAAGGAATTTTCAATATTACTCACTGCTCGTACTTGAACCCCATTGCTGCGTCACGGATTCTCCCTTTTAGGAGGTGAATAGGGTCGAGGAAGTTCACCTGCCCTTGTTCGCGGTGACCTTCGACGTTGGACACGCCTACTGCCATGTCCGCGTGTTCGGGCCAGCCGGCTTTTAAGAAGTTAGTGCAAGACGTCGCGAAGGTAAAAGAGCAGAATTCGTCATGCTTACCTACGGGGTCACAATATACCCGGAGTCGGACTTCGTTCTGCCGGCCCTGAGCGTCCGACCAGGAAAACTCGCAACAGTCATCTTCCATGAAGTTGATGACGTCCATCCCGAGATGGAACCCCTCTCTATAGTCCAACGCTTCAACCACTCTGTGCTTCGTCGCACGCGCTAGGCATTCAAGGTAGCCGTTATACTCCGTAGAGTGTACTTCAATCCTGGACGCTCCTTGAATTGCTATCGCATAATCGCCGAAGAAGCCATAATAGATACGATTGTTTGGCTGTGCATTGCAGGCCCGCTCTAGGCAGAGCGCCCGCGTCGTTGAGGCGTTTAATATCCATGTTGTCCAGGACAAGATATTCGTTGAAGATCGGTGTCTTCCCACCCTAATTGGCGATGTGTTGCGATAGCACCGCCGCGTTGTCGCAGTATCGTGCGCTGATCTCGGCCCCTTACAACAACCAAGGCTACTGGGTGAATATGACTGGTTTCTTGATGTAGAATAAGGGTATGAAGCAATAGAGGAATGATTCTGAGGCAAGGAAGTGATCTGGAAAGTGGGAAGGTTTATTGTATGTAGGGTTGGGATATATAGGTATGTAAGCTGGTTTTGGTGATATAGTAGCTTAAAGTTGATTGTCTTCGCGGTCTGTGGTGCAGATTTCGTAATAGAATACCGAGAAGTAGTTTGAATGTGACTGCTAGGGAGTAAGTCAGTGGGGTAAGCGAATTGAATAGGGGCTTACTTACGGTTGCTAATATTGTAGCGCAAGATGAAGCCAACTGTTCCTGAAGCTAATTCGAATCCCACTAGAGAATCAAATAGCTTCAGTATGGCTAGAAGGGCAAGGCGAGGTGATTTGAAAAGGTAATGAGGATTGTGACTCAGACCTATTCATATAAGGATGGTGGGAGTTTTGGAATTAGGCGGCATGGACGCGACCTCGGGAAGAATATTAGGAAGTAATATCCTGTTGTGTGTAATGGGGATAGGATGACAAGTCAGGTGTTGTGGGTAAAGTCTCCTTAACCTAGTTTGTTCATCATGCACACGTTCTTACCACTAGGCTGAGAGGAGTGTACGTGTGACTCCGTTAGGTCGTGAGTTGGGATGCTTGACTTTTGTTGATAGAAGATGAGGATGAGGAAAGGAAGGGGCAGAGGTCGACAGTAAAGTGAGGAATGCAATCACTAGCAAGGCTCTGTTTGTAAGTGATCGATATCCCACATAAAGCATGAGCCAAAATAGATCACGAACCCATCAAGCTAGGATAGGATACCCAGGTAGCCCTTAGGGTTACCTAGCACTGATATCGCTGCGCCAGCCCTTCCGTCCGAATTCAAATCCCATGATGCCAACACCGGCAAAAACAGGGAAACAAGGCACCTACTATATGCAAGTGTTCATCCATGCATAGGTAAGTTCCCAAGGTGGCCATCGCAAATAACCCACTTAGATTTCGGAGCATCGGCTTCGGAGCCCGCACTCATCGGCCGGGAACTCCGGGGGGGTAGGTGCAGCCGTGTGCGCACCAGCTCGGTGATGGTGCTAGGAGAATAATCTCCGTAGCGATGGAGACGGCCAATGATGACCCATTGCAGGTAGTTGTGCAATAATCAATATAGGTGCCTGTACATGGAAGGAAAACCGAGGACGAAGGCGAGAAGTAGTTTCTTTCATGGGAGGCTTAGATGTTAAATCCATTAACCGCGGGAGTGTATCAATGGCGGCATGAGTCTCTTGTTGCTGGTATGGAAGCACTAATCTAGATGTTCAATATTATTTATATTATTCCACAAAATGAATTCAATAACGCTGGCGAACACATTTAAGTAATCAAGAAACTATAACACCGCATGAGAGTTGAGTCAGGTATATAGAATAGCTAAGTAATTGAGTCACGTATCTGAGTCTTGCAATGCACAGAAAAGGGGCTTGGTTATGAAACAATAGATAATGCAGAAAAGGTCTAACGGCTTCTAAATCACGAAACGTGTTCTTTAAAGTCTCTTGTAAGCAGTCTCCCAACGGTTTCCATGAGATATATCCTTTCGATCATATTCCAACTGTCAGCTTCTTGCTCCTGGTGCATGCCCCTATTATAACGGGCCTAACTCCCTAGTTATGTCCTAAATTTTTTGTTTCTTCTTCTCAGCAACCTCCTGAACATATGTATTTAAGATTGTATCTTGAAACCGAACAATACCATATCATATTGAAAGTCGTAGCAAGGTCTCCTTCTACTGTTGCTTAGATGAGCAGCTCCACCATACGCTTATCAGGTGTCACCCCATACCGACGCTGTTTTGCTCCCTGATAGATTTCTGCGATTTGCCATACATTAAGTAGGCAACTTTTCAGAATTTGAAGCCGGCAAATACGTAGCTGATCCATCCAGATAAATGCTTTGGGATGTTTAGATAATCTCTATCGTCCGTTTTGGTTGACTCCGAAAATACTTCATGCCACCACATTCCCGGGGCGTAGAGTAGAATACTCCGACCCGAATGTACTTTCCCGGTGCAGATGCTGGGTGTACTATGATGCCATAGGCATCTCTTTCTTCATCATCTTTCCGTGGTTCTGATTCCGCTTGGCCAGGAGACGTGCTCTTCTCGGAGGGTTCCTTGTGAGCATCAGTCGCATCTAACGGATGCCCCTTTTCTGTGTCACAGTTTTCATTAGCCGTAGCATTTTCCATACCATCCTCAAAGTGATGGCTGGCTCCTTGGGCTTCTGCTGTTCCCCCTTCACTGGCGTGTTCGTGTATGAGGTCAGGGACGACTCCATAAACCCCTAGACCATCGCTTAGATCTAAGCGACTGCGACCAGAGACTCCCGCGACTATCCATTCATCCACCAAGGCAAACTTTACTGTATGCTTCCCTTCTGTTTCTTCATCTTTCAGCAGAGTATCATATCGTACCCGAACAGGATCCCGAAGGAGGTTCTCGTCTGCTTCGTAACTGCCAAGCAGTACCAACAATAGCTCCTTAAACGGCTCTTCCTCTTCGAACACATTCCAATCGAAATTTAGTTCGGCAACATAACTGCCACTCGCATTCGCTCGCCTCAACTCGCGGTCCGGGCTCACGCTTCCGAGTGCCTCGACGTGTAAAGAAAGAGGCACTGCCGCAGTATGGATCACAAGGCTTCCATCCTTCACGCCGCCGAATGGATTCGAGCCTGTCAACGATGTGAACGCCCGGATTATATCGCATTCTTCTCTTATACCCGAGACTATGATTCTGAAGACTAGGAATAGATGGTCCCAAAATAAAATCCGATGGTTCCGACTGGCCCAGCTCCACGATGGAGCAACGTATGAGTCCCGGGATTTGAGATGGTCGACTAATGCTGCCCTTGTCAGATGACGGCTAGGCGGAAGCCAGGCGACCCAAAACAGATCGATATGAAGAATTATATGACCCGCAAGGAAGCTCGATGCTCGCCAATGCAGTAATCGGCTCGCGAGGCCCGAGAGCGCGGGCAGCTTGTCGGTGCGGTGCGTAAGCGTCCCCCTTGAATAGCGTACGACTAAATTCAGCCAGTATTCGTAACCGAGAAGTCTATCCTGTTCCAGTTGTTGAAGGTATCTGTGTCCACGAGTGCAGGGCAAAGACCATGTCATTTTGTCTGTTTCCGACTGAGCACCCTTTTCAGTAACGACGTGCAACTTCGTCTGACCGAAAATGACCGCTCGCTGGGATAGTTCATACTCCTGAAGTACCCAACCGCGTGACGCCCAATGGCTATAGTAAAGATCGAATTCCAAGCACCCAAAGGCTGAGTCGGAAGTGTCGCTTACTTCGCCAACGAGCCTAACGATGTATGATCCAGAGATCCGTCCGTTGATGTTTGACTTGAATTGTATTCTCGTCATGATCCAGTCCCTAGCCAGGAAACCCTGTTGGCAAGACGTAGAAGCAGGCGTGCAGATTGTCAAGGCGGCATTCTGGAACACAAGAGACATCAACGACGACTCCCTATCCCAGTCCTCCACATCGTCCTGAATGATGCAGACCGCATCTACCCAGAGATAACGTATTCGCAAGGCTCGCGAAACTATAATAGCATCGCGAAGGATCGGGGATACCTCATGAAGTTTGAAGCCCTTTAGTCTACTATCTAACGAGGATTTCTCAGTCTTGAATTGCTGGACGATATCTTCTGGAGGGCCCCAGCAATAGCTTAGTGCGGCGTATGGAATATGGGGAGATTGTAGGAATGCAGCATTGGAACCTGTTTCAACCAGCCGGCATGTATTGCTTGCATCGTCACCCACCTCGATTAAGCGAGTTGGATATACAGACCCTTCCGTAAAAGGCCGTATGTGGCTGCTATTTTGGAGGTTCTCATGAATCATGAGAAGATTCTCGGGGCATAGTACGTCGTCCCGAGGAGATGATTCAAGCCTCAACCACTGAGCACAGGAATCTAGAATCAGGTGGGTTAGCATCAGACTCAAACGTATAAAGGGCACATTTATTTCTGTTGTAGATATTCGTTATTGTTTCGATAGAATGGAAATCATTTCCTACCAGGGGGAGAGTCAATCCCAAAATGTAGCCATGTTGAGTGGCTCAAGTCGTGGCCTAGAAGCTCTTAACCCAATTGTCCCAAGTATGACCAGATATCTTAAGATGTGCAAGGTACCTTCCTCGTTAGACCCAAGCCAAAGCAGCCGGGCCAACAGTGACTTGAGCCCAACGGGCCGACTTCTTTGGTGATTGTAACGACACCGCTGATAAAAAAGGTTTACCACCACCACATCGGAACAACCTCGCGCATATTTCTGAATAGCTTTCTTCAATACCACGCAGAAGGCGCAGCCCTTGTTCCCCGAATCAGAAAGGCAGGGCAATTCGGGCAGCGAGTCTACAAGAATGTAATCGAGCTCGAAATCATCGAGATCTGTTTCTTTCGGGATGTCGAGGTAATACCCCTCCCTTTCCGAGCCAGCCTGATGCGCTCCCGGCCAAGCAGAATCGTCAAATTCGAGAACGCGACACCGCCCACACAAACTAGCGAGCGGAGGTATAGTGGTTGTCATATTCGCACGGATGCTTCAATGCGACAGTAGGGAGTGACGTGTGGTGGAGGAGTTGGGGAGTGTCTACGATTGATTAGGCTGGCATGATGGGAGCATACGTCGCACGAAGTCCGCAGAAGCTGAGCCTCGCTTAGCCACAGCCATTATCCTTTAGTACGCCTTGAATTTGTATGACATCAACCTACGACATTGAGAGGCTGTTGAAGTAGACTGGTAACTTATCCCAAACGCCACTTACGTACCGTGTTCCAATAAACTACCTAGTAAGTGTTATGGTCCAGTCATATGTAGATAGAAAATACAAAAATAGGTATCTAGGTAGCCAGTGACTAAGATAGAACATGAAACTACAGCATCGCGAAATGCTAAATATGCAATATCTAGCGGTATCTTTCAGTCCCAACAACCAGGGTTGCAGTGTCACCCAATCCTTATTCACTTCCATTCCCGAAGAACGCCGCTTGAATTTCGATACCAAATAAGACAAGAGCCCACGGCACGCACGAAGTTAAGTGATATGTACTCTTCTGGACGGGTAATGGTCGCAGACGTGAGTCTGCATCCCCTACAACATGCTCTCAGAGTCGCGAAGCCAGGCCCGTACTTCCTCGGCGCCATGCCCTCTAGCCTACGCCTATAATCGCTCCGCGCCCTGCGACTCTCATCTGTAGCGGACAGAACGGATTCGAGCAGCTGGATTGCGGATTCCAGGTACACAGTACCCGCCGAACAGAGCACGACGCGAGTGCAGCCCGCTTGCATTCTTACGGGTGGGAGACAGCCTCGCAGCGGACACGGAAATCGTCCCGTTCGCCAATCGGACAGACTTGTTTGAAGATTGCAAATCTGCCGTCACAGAGCCTTTGAGTAACATACCGACGTGTCGGCCGCGGGTTGGTACTAAGCCATGCAAAACACTGCCTATAGTAGGGTCCATAGCAGCAGGGTCGCCAATAGCCATACGAAATATTACCATAGCGTGGGTAAGCCGACACAGAGTGTGAAAAAAAAAATTATTCGATATTATGGTGATACAGATCGAGGTAACACGGAGGCATGTCGGAACAGCCTTGGCGTCGTGGAGCGGGAGGTACAAGCCCACCCAGTTGAGTAACCTGATATTCTCCTTGGCAACGGAACAGGCTTTATCCAAAGCGGGGGGCTGCTTCCATGAGCAGTGAAAAGGCTCGATCGATTCGTAGGTATTACACGATGATGTTACAAGCCGTTGAAAGATCCCAGTAATGGGCTTCGTGGCCACAAATAATGGGGTAGGCGTTACCAGGAAACGGGTATTAATATCCGTTTCGAAAGGATACTTGCGCGTCCGAATTCCCGGCCAGTTTCAAATTATTCCCGGATTGAACAGCGTATAGGTGTATTGCTGAAGCTTCACCCCCTTCGACGACCACGACTCTCGTATAAGGGATACGGCACGTAGTCCCCTGTCAACGGGATATCACTGACACCATAGGTCGATGGGGTCGCTGCGTAGGGGTTTCGAGGGGAGGCAGAATAATACGCTGGATCGGCAGAGTCCGTTGTGCCGACAGTATAGTTGCCTGAGTATCGGGTAGACGGGCTTGGAGGCATCCTCTCGATGTATGGTTTCCTGCTACTGGAGCGAGCGCTAGGGTTTACACTGAGACTGGAGCTCCGACGATGATGACGTGATGAAGCGGGCTTCTCTTCCTTGTGTTCCGCGTGTCTCCTACTAGGAGCCTTCGAATCTTTCTGGTGCAGATCTTGTCTGCTCCCTGACCGTCTCAATCTGGGAGAGGAAGGTTCGCCGGAGCCGCCTCTCATGGTGCTGTCTATGACTGGATTCGCTAGTGTGAGGTATCTCTGCCGATATTCGTCGCGCTCATCTCTCATCTCGTTAAGAGCGGCTTTGAGCTCCTCGATTTGCACCGCCTGGGCAGTTTTCAAATCTTCGAGCTCCCTGTTGATTCGCTCTAGTCTCTCGTTGCGATCGCATTCGTCGCGGTAGAGTTTATCGTTCTCCCGAGCAACTCTGTGGGCTTTGGTTAACTCGTTGTCCAAGTCGCCACACTTCTTTTGAAAATGTTCGACTTTCTTGTTCGCTTGACCTAATGCCTCCTGAAGAGCCCCCACACTGTAGAGCTGGTCTTCGTAATCCTCAGCTGTGAACCTACGATCAGGTCTTCCACCGAAACTAGCCTGCTCACTAGACGACGAGCCCACTCCTGAGTCGTGTACAAGTTCGCGGCTACGGCGACCTTTTGGGGACCCCTTGGAGGAGGGAGTTGAAACCTGGAATTTGACGTGCCTGTCTGACATTGTGTCGTATACGCTGCCACGGGGGCAACAGCTTCTGATGGGTGCCTGCGTGATGTTTCACGATGAGGCAATGAGGCGAGGAACCAGTTTATGGCTGAGAATGATCGACGGCTCAAAGCAAGCGCTACTATACACAGGGCAATGGTGTTGAGTCGCTGAGGTGGCGTCGGCAAGTAAGTGGATGAGTATATAAATCAACGTAGCTCACTCTTGAAAATTTGAGATAAAGAGTAAGTTTAAAGTGCTTTAGGACAGATGATAAAGGGACAGGAAGAAGGGTAGGTTGGGTTTTATACAAAGGGATTTTGTGGCTTGTGATTCGTGGATGGCCAGTTGCTGCCTTCAGCACCGACAAAGACTTTGTGGTATGTATAACACTTACACTACAAGACTAATGACAGCAACTGTGAACCCGGCAGATATATGCAGGTATCTGTACCAGTGGTATGTAGCTGACCGGCTGCCTCTCACATAGAGTCATAACTTTAGGCAACGGACACCCCTAACCTAGTATGTAGCATCCTTCCCGGCGGATGAGCCTCAACAAGACCCCGGGGTCGTCTTACCAAAATCAATAGTAAGGGTAGTTCGAATATGGGGGTGCGCCACGGCGGAAACACTTGTTTCTCACATCTGATGTCAATTAAGACGGGGGAGAGTACCTTGCTGACAGCCAAGTGCCCACCGCACAGGGCACAACGCAATGCGCAACGCGCGCAATTGACGGATCGAGGTGGTGCGCACGAATAGAAGGTAAAAGAGAGAGCGGGAACCGTCTAGTACTGTTGGACGGCATTTTGTGCTTCCCTCCTTGGAATGAATTGGAACCTGGGCTTGCCAGCTTTACACCGAAAATCGAGCCAGTTGCCCTGCCCGCCTGAAAACTTGGCCCCCAAAACGGTTCGCCAGGGGCCTCAACGTAGGTCGCAACGGGGGGCATGTAGGTGGGAGAAGGCTGCCGCATATGCGATCTTGATTTCTTGTGGCAGTTCTGCGCAACTGCGTAGAGCGAGACTGGGCTCGCGTTGGCGCGAAGAGTGCCTGCAGAAACGCCTGGCCAGTCAGAAGAGACCCAGCGGCATTCTCTGCAGATGTCGATTGAATGACATCTTGGAGACCAATCGAGGCCAGCCGATGCTGGAACACAGCAACGGACCGCACGATGACTCACAGATGGTCCGCATACGCTGCATCAAGGGTTACAGAATACCTAACAATCATGCGTTCGATACATGACGTCTGCTTGTATCTCGATGGTTGATCTCTGCCTAGGGAGCAAAGAGGTTCAGCGAGTGATAGGTTAGATACCTAGGTAGATACTCGGGTGGGAGTAGGGCTGAAGGGAAGAGAAGGGAACCCCCGTCTCAGCATTGGGAAGCGGAGAAAACATGGATCGGGGAAAGGCAGCACTGGAGCAACCTTGAACCTCAAGCTGGCATATGATCTGGTCCACTAAAGATGTGGAAAAACCACTAGGCCACTTCGGGTAGGCCAGGCAGGCTACAAGGGTGATTATCACTTTCACTTAGCCAAGTACATGTATGTCTACTCGGTACGTATACTGCTTAGTCATTTCCTCTAACTTTAGTAATACATCCATGTACGATTTTATAGCTCATAAACCAGGTGGTAACTATGTACCTCATCCTGCCTGCCTGCGCATCGTAAGCATAGCCACTGCGGCTGTCTTCCCCTACTTTCCCACCTGCCCAGCCAACGAGTTATCGCCAGGGGAAGCATTCCTCGAAAGGTCCAGAGCTCGACCTGGCTGAGCTGTCCATCCATCCATAAAAGGTCTGTTATATTGCATCCCTGACGGCCTCATCCGCAATGCACGAGGATCAATCCACGATCTAGGATTGTCTTACACACCATCATCGTCAATCTGCTATCCAAAGAAGCGGTCACCCTTGTAGCTCCCTTTCGTTCGATGCCTCCGAGCACTTTCTTCTCAACGAGGCACAGCTAGCCGGCGTCGAACTACGGCTAAGCGACGCCGGAGATAATGCGGAATGCAGACACGCGCCTCCAGAGGGAAAACCTGGCAGTTCGTGGGATGCTGAGTTTGAAGGCACCCAAAAGTGCACTTCCGCAAGGCAACCCAACCGCGAACAATCCGGTGATACCGATGCTGAGCTGTCAATATTGGCATCATCAGTATTACGCACTCTCACTCGGGTCCTACGGCTGGCTCATGGGAAAGTCGGCATGAAGAAAAAAAAAAGATCTACCTACTGGCGAGAAGGGCAATGTATATCTACATGTCCGGACCTAGGGGAACACGTAGTGAAAGTAGGGTGCCAAATATATCTTTGCCTAGGTAGTTACTGCATTGGGCGTGTGGTCCGCGGCTGAGGGACTTGTTCTTAGATCATCAGTGAGGCGGCGTCCAACCAAATACCAGGATTCCATTACGAAAGTCCGACACGATCGTCCGCCAGGGAACCCCTTCCCCTTTCGAACAACATCACCTAACAACCAACAGGCTCCTGAATATTCACCAAACTGCCTACCTACCTAGGTAAGTACGTGGACTCTCGGCCTTGGACTTCGAATTTGAAGTCTGACTGCAGACAACGTGCTACTATTGGGTTTGTCATATGGCAAGTTACACATATACCGACAAATGAGAAGCCTTTCTCAAACTAATAATAGCTACCAGGTCAATGAATAAGACGATGTAAGCCTTCTCTCCCGGACATATCCACGTGATCCTCACCCGATCAACTCCCAGACGAAAGGCATATGTCTACCTAGGTAATCACCTAGTACCTCCGCAATCTACAACAGCGTGCTATGTGCTCTACTAATATAAGACTGCGCGCCAATGTTTAACGTTTACCATAGCTTACATGCAAGATAGCCCTCCGCTCGTTTACGGGCTAGAGTTACTGGCTGCCTCCCCCGAGGCAGACTCGCCAAGAGACAAGGCGATACTGCTAAAAATCCCTCGCTACTGCTAAAGCGTCGTAGATCACAGCATTTTAACGATTGTATTCCCTTGGTGGCGACATGACGTTTTGCCCACGCTTGCCGACTGCTCGGAGTACAGGCCGTCGGCGGTTTTACCCACAAGTGCATACACGAAAGGTAAGACAGATGGGAAAAGTACACTTTCGTGGATTGCGTAACTCCTCCTAGGTGGAGTGATGATAGTGCTGCCTCGGATTATTATGAGCCTAAGAGTCATGTGTTAGTCCACCGGTGTGGCCTTCAAACCAGCTCACATGACAACTGGCTCAGGCCGAAGTTTCACGAGACAGGAATACACGCAACATCTACGCTTCTGGGCCTTTCAAGGTGCTCAATCATTAGCTTGCGTGGTAATTCCCTTAGATTTCTGGTGTAGCTCTCTATCTGCCTCTCACAAAGTGCCTGAGTCTCCCCATCAGGCTGCCCCCTAGGTTAAGCCTCGGCAAAAAAAAATATCCATGCAATAAATAGACAAAAGAAATGTGGTATCAAGTTTTTCAGAAGTAGATAGTAACGTTACGCGAATCATACACCGTGAAAGGTAAGTAAACACAAGAATCCGAAATAGACGGCTCCTCCGACCCCTATCATATGTAACTCCCCTTATCTCATGCAAGACACCACAAAAGCGTAGAAATAAAGGCTATATAGCATAAAGCGTGTTAACAACACATAAAACGCCCCGAGAACGTAGAATAAACTTACAAAAATCGCAAAGACATCTCTCATCAATGACATCAGCTCAATAACAGAACCGTAGCGCAACCCCTGAATCGCAAGGCGTGAAAAAGGACCGCATCCCAACTCCCTGTAGAGAGTAGACAAATGCCGTAACCGCCCCCTCACGTCTCGAAGGCCCTCAAACGAAGCTGAACCGCCGCCGCGCCGGAAGCGTAGTCTCCAGCCGCCGAAGCCTCCGGCGCTGCTCCTCGACGACGGCCTCGCTCTCGTTCAGCTCCCGATTGCGCGCCGAGAGGAGCCGCCGAGTCTTCTCGAGCAGCGCCCGCAGCCGCTCCGCCTCTCGCTCCCAGTTATACATGCCCGACACCGTCTCCGTCAGGACGCGGACGCGCGTGGCCAGGGTCTTGTTCTCCCTGTCGAGGTGGTGGATCTCCCTCTCCTTGCCGTCCAGCTCCGTCCGCAGCGCCGCGATGCGCCTGCGGAACCGCTCCGCCGTCTCGCCGTCGTGGGAGTGCGACCGCCGCAGCGAGACGACCTCCTCGACGAGCTCCTTGTTGTGGGTCGCCAGGCTGGCGTTCTCCAGCGCGGCGGCTTGCAGGTCGCTCTTGAGCGACTGGTTCTCGCGCGTCAGGGCCTCGTTGCTGGCGATGAAGGCCTTGTTCTGCTCGCACAGGCCGTTCCACTGCTCGAGCGAGATGCCGGCGCAGTTATCGAAGCATCGCGTCCGGTAGTGGTGACGATGGTGGTGATCGTGGAAGGACGAGGAACGTACGAACTGCTGCCGACCTGACGGGAAGCTCTTGATGCGGTATTCGAACATATGGATATGTGGCAGGGCGCCCCTTAGCCGGGGGCCGACGAGTTGTGGTTGTTGGTAGATGAGCTGGCAAGTAGTTCTTGCGATCGACAGGGCAGTATGCGCTTTGACTGGATGAGATGCGATCTCGGGCTGTGGAGTGCAGATGCAGCCGCAGAAGCTAGGAGATGTGGAAAACGAATAGGGAGAGGAACACAAGCCAAGATTGGCTCGACGGGTATGCAAGGAGCTTCATTATAAGCAGACTATACCAGGCAACCGACTTTGATAGGCCTCCCCACGAGGCTATGGTGGGGACCAAGAGGCGACAGGTGAAGTCTACAATCCAGGGTGTTTGATATCACGAGGCTTCGCGAGTGAACCTCATGCCTCCTCTAGTTGAGATAGTGTAATGGAGGGTGAGGGTAGTCTTTCTGTGGATTGATTCACACACTACTAGAGACGCGAGGTACACAGAGTAAGCGATGGCGCCCGTATCGGGCTGGGCAAACTATCACTCCAAGCCTCGAGAGGTGGGCTGTATAATAGCATAGGGTTGGCCGAGACGTCATAGGACGTGAGGCGCCTGGAAGGCCAGGGCCCTCAGTTGACTACGAGGTCCTTTGACATGTCTCAGACTCCTGGGAGAGGCCCCTGGTCACTTGGGCTCGGAACCGAGAAACTGGATGGCGTCCATCTCGTAGGCCTTACGTACCTCTCCGGTGTCGGGCAGTGAGTCAAACTCAAGATGCATTTTCTCTCAACTTGGCTATGTCAGAAGTCATAGTTAGCCAAACGAATATTAGACGCTCGAGATGCATGAACTATGTAGGAATCTCCAGAGATGCGGGCAGGCCGCCATGCATAAGCGCGCCGATGCATCGTTAGCGCAGGACCGTGAAGCCGGGAAGCCAATCAAAAACAGTAGAGATAAGAAAGTGGAGAATACGTACCTGCATTATCATGCGCACGGATCCTCAGCTGATGGCCTCTGGTCGAGTTTGGCCTGATGAGCGAAGAGCGGTCCTCAGCTCAGCCCCATCACCCTAGTCGAGGCTGTTTTTATGTATTTTCAAGCTCACCAGCCCCAGCTTCCATGATATGATCCCAGGTCGAGAATCCTTCCTCCAGGTAACCACTAGGGTGGTCTATGGATGCGGTCTACATAAGAGGCCTCCCCTCCCCAATCGACAACGATGCGCTCAGAGTTAGCTTCTCTTTTTGCCCCTCCACCACCTCTTCTCGCTCATTACCTGCTCTGAGCCCCCAAGCGACCAGGCGGCGTCATGTGAGTAATTAATACACTTTCGCTGAGGATCTTTTACATTTTGGTCCAGTCTTATATCCGATAGTATATTTTTGACAGGCAGCAAATGCGCCTAACCTAGGCGTCACCGAAGAAAAAGCGGCCTACTATACCTAGGGAGCTTTAAAAACGACCGTCATCTGATTTCGCCGAGAGACGTACGCCATGGTAAACTACATGTAGCTGCTAATGTTGATATACACAGGAACCCAACATTCCATCGTCTCATTCAGCCGTGATGGTATCACCGACCTGTATGTTCCAGGTCCACGTACATAGTGTATAATCCGTACCTGTTCCCAAAATAGCAAGTGTACATTTCGATAATAAACTTTGTTTCTCCTTTTCCGACATCCACGCCTAGAATATCGGGCCAGCTAACCGGATGGACACGGACTTAGTCTCGGTGTAGTTGTACAGAGCCTCCTCGCCGAGCTCACGGCCGATACCGCTCTCACCGAAACCACCGAACGGTAAGGCATGTGATAGGAGGTTGTAGCTGTTGACCCAGACGGTACCTGCGCGAAGCTCGTTGCTGACGCGAATAGCTGTGGTGATGTTCTTGGTGTGGACGGCGGCGGCCAATCCGTAAGCGCTGTCGTTACCCAGCTGGATGACCTCATCTTCCGTCTTGAACTTGGCAATCGCAACGACAGGGCCAAAAATCTCTTCTTGCATGATCTTCATCTTGTTGTTGACATTGGTGAATATAGTAGGCTTGATGAAGTAGCCCTTGTTTCCGTGGCGCTCACCACCGAGTTCGACAGTAGCACCCTCCTTCTTACCCGCCTCGATGTATCCCATGATACGGTCGTATTGCATCTGGCTGACCTGCGGGCCCTGGAAGGTCTTCTCGTCGAAGGGATCGCCAACATGGTTCTCTTGCGCGCGCTTCTTGAATGCAGCAACAAATTTGTCGTAGATGCCCTCTTGCACGTAGACTCGAGAGCCGGCACAGCAGCACTGGCCGTGGTTGTAGTAAATACCAAAGTTGACCCAGGAGATAGCATGGTCAATGTCGGCATCGTCAAAGACAATGTTGGGCGACTTGCCACCTAGTTCCAGAGTAACCTTCTTGAGGTTGGAGGATGCTGCCGCCTTCATGATGGTACGGCCGACTGCGGTGGAGCCAGTGAAGGCGACCTTGTCAATGTCCATGTGAGAGGCGATGGCGGCACCGGCTACCTTGCCGAGACCGGAAAGGATGTTCAGAACACCAGGAGGGAAACCAGCCTCCTTGACTAAGGTCGCAAAGACAAGAGCAGAAAGCGGTGTCTGCTCAGCAGTCTTGAGAACAATGGTGTTACCAGTGGCAAGAGCTGGTCCGATCTTCCAGGCCAACATCAGGAGGGGGAAGTTCCAAGGAATGATTTGGCCGCAGACTCCGACCTGTTGGTCATTAGTGATCTATTCGTCTCTTAACGCTATTTCACAAATATCACATACGGGTTCATGTCTGGTGTAGTGGAATGATTCCGGATTGATGTCGATGGTTTTCCCCTCGACCTTGTCGGCCCATCCACCGTAGTAACGGATACAGTTCATGACGGCGGTGACGTCACCCCTAGCCATGCTGATGGACTTGCCATTGTCGAGAGATTCGACGGCGGCTAGTAGATCTAAGTTCTTCTCGATGAGCTCGGCTAATTTGGTTAGGTAAGCACCTCGCTGAAGAGGGGTGATAGATGTCCGCCACGGGCCATTGAAAGCCTTTCGGGCGGCGGCCACCGCTATGTCGACATCCTTCTCTGTAGCTTCGCACACGGAGCAGATAACCTCCTCCGTAGTGGGGTTGATAACCTCGAAGGTCTTCTTGTCAACACCTTCTACCCACTCATTGTTGATGAACCTAAGCAAGGGTGAGTATTATAGAGGGACGAATATGGCAATTGAGAAGCTGCAGAATCATCCTCAATTGGTGGATGGACAGGGTGTAGTTGAGCCGCGGCACTTAGTGCTGACTTACAAACCAGTTGGTTGCGTAAACTCGCCAGTGATTGGCGTCTTCAGCTGCACAGAGAGAGGCATGTTGGTGCGACGAGTTATTTATTTTCTGCAAGGAATATGAGAAGAGCCTGCTTCAATCTGTTGCAGAGTAGGATTATGCTCAGTAAGTGTAGAGAGTTCACCACAAGGTCGGGGCCGGTTTGGGGAGTTATTATATGTAAATCCGCAAGAGGAGGGGGTTGCCAGATGCCTTTGTATGGACAGGAGCTGTCATGATGCTCCCCGAGATAAAAGGCGGGGTAATTGCCCATACTGTGTCACCATGTGGCGATGGGGGGCATTCAGCGTTCCCCCAATCGAGATAGTATAGCTCTTCGCCTGCATACCTTCATACATTAGTGCGGCACGGAGCATTTCCACTTTCCCGGATGTATGGGGAGCTCTCGGGGTAAGCAGGAGTGTTGTCTCTTGGTTTACGGAGAAGTCTGGAGTTGAAGGAGTTGAATTCATTGGTCGACTCGACCGTTGATCTGTCATGCTACCTCAGATAGCTCTTGTGCAATTGCTCGACTTGCTCGTCGAAAGCTCAGGCTGTCAGTTTAGCATCATACTAGTAATGATGTCCAATATGTAGATGTGACTAATACTGCGGCCGATCATTCTTAGGGCGAGCAGTCGACGTCTTTGTGTCCTTAACCCCGCACTCTAATAAGCAAGGCCGCGTTTTATACGGCGGTATATTACCAATGATATTTACCTTTATGCTCAGCTATTTGATCATAGACGTCGGTATGAGATCACCTACTCAATCTACGTCGCCAACCCTTTCTTACATAGAAGACAACTCTGAATAACTCTGAATAATTCTGGATAACCCCGAACCTGACTAAATAGCACAATAGCCTGGGTTTGCCACCCATGTCCAACGGGTACCATACCTACGAAGCAAGGCTGCATTAGTTTGTAGGAGCATGTTTTCCCCGCATTGCGCATTGCGGAGGAATAGCTCTTATCGCTTGAAGGCTTCCGAATAAAGCAACACCTGAAAAAGAAAGCTAAAGCTGCAACCGTGTCGTCCATCACCAGAGAACGATTTGATACGGACAAATGGAAGGTCCTTCTCAAGGAATGAAGCAGGAGCCGCAAGTCCCATGCTCTTGTGGCCAATACCGGGCGACGGATTGCCCCTTTCGGACATAAGTTGTTCTCAGACCACTTACTCCTGGCTTACCATGCATCCGTTCTCACATCAATAGCGTGGCGACGAAACTTCAGATTGGCCAATCCCTTGTAAGACGTACGATATCGTGGCTGGGCTCAACAGAATTGCGCGTGTTGGGCAGAACAGTAAACACGGACGAACGGTTAGAGGTTTACTGTATTGTACGACCTCGTGAAACATCCTACCTACCTCTCTGTAGAATTGCGGGTAAACCCGCGGAGGTTTTGCACTCTAACGTCCATACCCCTCCATTCTTTCCCTTGTTATCGCCTTGCTTCGGCGGAGAGGAGAAAACCCCACGTCATGTGGTTTTGTAAGACTCTAGGCGCCAAACTGCACGAGTTAGAAGCAAAAGATTGGTTGGACTTTTGACTTTTTTCTTCTTCCTTTATTCTATAGATACCTATTCATTTTGATTGTTATCGGTTGATTTGAGATAGAAATTTTCTAGAGGCATATACCATGAATATCTAGCAGGTAGTATACGCTCAAGAGCTCAAAAGGGGACCGATCGTTCGTGGGTTGTATTTCGTCTCGGGTGAACGACGAGCGAGTCCAGCTGCCCCCTTCGAGTACATTAGTACCATACAGGGTGCATAAGAATGGTAACCAATAACGCGTCTTCTATTGAGGAATCTATTACGGGCAAAGGGATACCGGTGCTCTGTTCTCAATTGGCAAGCGTGCATACAGGCATGTAATTCCACGTGAGATCTCTTGCGATTGCTTGCTATGCTTGCCTGAATACACGCCTGACAAGCAGACATCTATTCCTCTACCTTCATTTACTGTCGAGCCCACTGTCATCATGATTTCAATCCAAAGGTTGCTCAAAACTGTGGCATGCCTGCCGATGCGGACTTCTTCGCTCGTGACAGCGGAGTCACAAGAGCAAGAAGACCATCACAGGATGCCTATTCTCAATTAACAGCTAGATGGGCAGTCTAATTTACCCATTACGTAATCGATGAAAACCGAAGCATCTACTTGCCCGCAGCTCCAGCTTCTTCATCCATCTTGTACCCGGCCTTAGCCATATCCTCAAGCACCTTGGAGCTCGCGGACGTGTCAATGAACTCGACTACACGCGAGACCTTCTTCCCGTCGTCCGTAAAGTCAAAATACCAACAAATCTCCATAGTGGATGGTTCGTTGCCAGCGTACTTCGTCCACAGCTCGGTACGTGCGCTGGCCTTACGGGCGGCCGCGTCGACAACGCTGTCCAGGATATTGACCCGCGATTCGTCCAAAACTGAAATCTCCCGCGCTAGATGCTCTTCTTCGTCCGCAACTGTCCGCGGGCTCTTGATGAACGGGTAGCGGCTTATGAAGCTCTCTGGCTTTATGAACCACTTGCAATCCGGTGTCAGCAGTGCCGCGATCCGGGACGCGTCTCGGTTGCTGGACGAGATTGCCTGGGTTTTGAGGAGTGCGAGTAGTGTGGATTCTATTGTAGAGCGCAGGTCGTCTGTGGAAGACATTCTCGATATTTGGTGGATTGGGGAGGCTACTCGGTGAGTGTTCAAAGCAGATATCGATATTATGTGTTAGAACAGCAGAAAAGATCAGACTAAAGGCGACTTGGGTTTGGGCGGTTCATGTGTGCTTTTAAGTGTACGAGAACACCATACCGTGGTTTCCGACAAGCGCTTACATCGTATAGCAGATCATATCTACCGCTGGCACCCGCGCCGCAAAGCTTTTTCAAATTCGTCCGTAATATCGGACGACCAAAGCGACTCTCGCTGCTTCCACCACATGCTTATACTAGTTGGTACCAGCGTCCGACCGACTATATACGCAGGTAGCACAGTATATAACATACAGTATAGAATTTGAAGTTGCACTGATGTCTCAATTGCAGCTGAGGGACTCGTAATCGTACCTGTATCAGCACTCAAGGTGGCCACGAGCTTGAATCTCGAATTCTTCGATGAGTTTTATCATAATAAGCATCCTTGCCTTTATGTCTCCAACCATATTTGCGGTGTTATTGGAGCCGAAGAAAAAGAACATTCTAACTATGGTAAGTGTCAAGGATGAAAAGGGGAGAGTTCTAGATACGCCGCCCGCCCCTATACGCTTCCCTGCGCGTACGACGTCAATGACAAATCAGCATACGCGCTATTCATTAGCCAGGTCATGCTTTTGATTCGGATAGCAGTACGTGGATACGAGTACTATGACCTATAGGCCATGAGACTTGACGTGAAATGAAAATTGATTTGACGGGCTATACGCTCGTAAGTTTTGGAAGTAGTTGGATAGACAGCGGTTGTCTGGTGACTCCCTCGAGATCTCTGTTATTAGCTTTGAGTTATGCATAAGTTTGAGTGATAAAAGGTGGATGTTCGGTAATTGGTATACGTAGGAGCAACATGTGTATGAGCGAACCCGCAAAAGGGGGAACTGAGACGGAGATGGTAGGCGCCTCTCTCGTCTCGGTGCTGCACAACGCCCATAACTATTTCAGTACTAGCACTCGCCGAGTCGCCGTCGTTCATATGAATGTGTAACGTGAGCATTAGTTCGATACCGCCGCCTTTCTGATGTTTTCTATTATTAGCCATTCCCGAATCTGGCTGCTACTGTATACGGTGGCTAGGACGCCAGGCTGGGGAATACGTATGCCAACGCCTGACGAGGTTCGCTTTTAGAATTATGGATACACAAGAACTCCAATCATGCAGTATTGTATCAGTAGGAGATTTCAACGTGGTGGATTGGCACTTTCAAGGCCAATGGATTACTAATACTAGTATCGGATTCCGTAGGACGGACATTGCAGTGTAGGTATGTACCTAGTCAGATGAGCACACGGCGGTATCATTTCTGAATTCGTCTTTTGTCGCAGTTTGCTTAACACCCGATGCAGTGTGTTGATTTTGAAATGTGGCAAGCTAATCCGACATTCTCATTGTACTAGTTGGTTAGAAGGGGGAAGATATTGATTTTGCTTCTCTTTTACATGAATTGAACAAAATTTTGTGTATCGCGCTGGTCTAAAGTTTTTGGGGCAAGAAAAGAGGGCAATCTTCTAATCTTATCGGGCGCTTTGACTAAATTTTCGCCGTATCAGCACATCCTTGTATACATGTACATTATAGACATCAATAGGTACATCAAGACACCACGCTCATTCCGCCGTTTGACGACAGCAAGCCCTCGTCACCCTACCATTGAGTTCTCATGTCTATGTTTTTGTTGTCGCGTAGAATTAGTTGATCTATGGCCGATGTCGCTGAGGCTATTGCGGCCGCTTTGGCTGCTGTCGCGCCGCCGACCAGTAAGTAACCGTTGAGCTTTTGGTCCATTCCCATCCCTAGAAAACTACATGGGAGGGCGCATTTAAACGCCATGAGAGGACGCGGCTATCTCTTGAGCAGTAGACCTGTGTCATTATTGTCTAAGAAAATATACTGATATTGTGGAAAAAGGCCCTGCGATTAAGACCGAGCCGCCGGCCGTCGATTCTATGATCTTAGACCCTCCACCTACCACACTGGATTCGCCTCTTAAGAGACCGCGAACGCCCGATGAACACGACGAACAATCGCGGGACGAGAAGCGGACCAAGATAGAGAGTGATGGAGCACATGAGGGGGCGGATGAGATGGACGAGCTTGCTCTCCTTGTCCAGCAGGCTCAAGCCGAGGCCATGCAACACTTCCAACTGGAACCTGAGGGAGTCGATGGTCTTCCCTCCAATCACGCCGAACACATTGAACACGTATCTCACGATATGACGGGTATCGAAGCGACATTTGAACCGCAAGCACACACTCCTGTCGAAAATACCGAGCCCCGCCCCGAATCTCTCTGGAGCAATCCTAGAGACTTCACACGCCGAAAGCATATCATACCTGCGCTTGGTAATCTGGTAAGCTTCGGGCGGGCTATTTGGGCAGGTAGAAGCGACTAAGAATTTCTAGGCCATCGATATAATCACCGCTTGGTCGGAACAGTCTTTAGAGGACACAGTTGCGACTCTCACTGGCGACTCAGATTCGGATATTGCTAGGGAATATGCCGTGCTAAAAGCGGCATTTGACAACCAGCGGAAGCTACTTTCTGATGCACACCCGCTTTTATATCCAGAGAAATTACACGTCGCTAATCAAGCCAGGGAGGTCATCAGAGTTGTGAACCTGGCTACAGCTTGTGCAAGCGTCTTCGGCACCAACGAACTTGGTTTGGAAGAGATCAACTATCACTTTTTACGCATCTTCGTCCCAGAGAACCAAGAAGTGCCGCGAGATACGGCAGAGTTATACTTGGGCTTAAAAACCCAGATCTTCCTAGCTGTTTTGGAGACTGAGCAGGGAAAAGCTAGAGAACAACTCCTGGAGGATCTGTTTATTACAAGACTCGAGGATGCTTTGCAAGAGCATCACCCGTGTCTTCCGTTGACGGCTACTGAGCGCGAGTTCATTGAGAGTGCCAGAGCGCGAAAAGCCATGCTATGGAACGAATCTGGCGACATTGACAGTATTCGTAGGTGTGAGGCGTCTAGCTGATTCCTTAGACGTACTAACTTTTTTTCCAGACGCACTTAGCAAGCAATTCACCTACGAGGCTTTTCTCGACAGCCTGAGCACGTTTCTCAACGACCACATTGAGGTTATTAGGGCTCAAGGTACTGGGAAAGTTGAAACCACGACGCCGATCGAGGATATCGTCCAAGATGGGCATATCGGCCATGGTCTGGATGATACATTTGACCTTAACGCCATGATCGCGGAAGCGTCGAGGGCAGCTCAGAGCGCGCTTGAGCCAAATGGCGAAATATCCCATGACTCTCACGAGTTAGAAGAACTATCCGCGTTCCTGGCAGAAAACGTCTCCAAGGCAGTTGAGCAAGCCAAGGAGAGCGCCACAAACACGGAACTGCCATCTGCTATAGCGTCTGCTGCCGAGAGTGCTTCGAGGGCTACTATGCTAGCTTTGCAGAGCATTCAACAGAACCAATACCAACCCACAGCGCTTCCTCAATCGACCAGTAAGTCACTATAGTCTTCAAGATACGAAACGTGTATTAATTAGATTTAGCTCAAACTCACTCGACCTCGAATCACAATAACTACCAAACCCAGCATACACAGCAAGCGCAACAAGCACAACAGCAATCTCAATCGCAGCAACACTACTATCACTACCAACAGCAGCCTACAACTAATGGAATACCAACTTATCAGACACCTAACGACCATCTCCCTCCCAATCAGAGCGACTCGACTCCCGCCCTTTATGAGCGCGCGCGGCAGGCAGCAGCGGCCCGATCGTCAACTCATGCGCGCCGCGAAGGCTCACATTCAACTCGACGGCCTTGGAGTCCAGAGGAGGAAAAGGCGCTTATGATGGGACTTGACATGGTGAAAGGCCCGCACTGGTCCCAAATCTTGTCGCTGTTTGGGCCCAATGGATCTATCAGCAATATCCTTGCGGATCGCACTCAGGTTCAGCTAAAGGATAAGGCTAGAAATTTGAAGCTCTTCTTCCTCAAGACCAATTCTGAGATGCCTTACTACCTCCAATGCGTTACCGGCGAGCTGAAGACCAGAGCTCCTACGCAAGCTGCCCGGAAAGAGGCCGAGGAAAAGGCAAGACTCAATTCGGAGGAACAGCAAGCCCATGTGAATGGGATCTTGACATTAGCTGGTGGACTGCAGAACAACGCTGCCCAGAGACAGAGCCCCTCGACTGCGGCACCTAGAGGCGCAACGCCCAGCCAAACGTTGTCCCATCCTAACTCACAACCAGGCACCCCGAACATTTCCCACCCAGAGATTCAGTCGACCACACATACGTCAGCCTCTCTGCCGCGTGCAGTAATACCCGCACCACAGCCTGTCAGCCTTCCCACTTTCACATCCTCAGCTCACCAGCAATACACGTCACCATCTCCCACCACATCACAGGCTGGGCGACATGCGACTCCTGCGACGGCCACTGCAGCGCCTTCCGTGGCGGCGCCAGCGACAGCTCCTACCACTATGGCATCTGTGCCTACGACCGCCCCTGCCCCGGCCACGGCACCAGCCGTAGAAAACCATGAACCGGAGAAAAGCGAACTAAG
The DNA here is from genome assembly GCA_022578575.1 of Hypoxylon sp. FL0543. Classification (NCBI taxonomy): domain Eukaryota; kingdom Fungi; phylum Ascomycota; class Sordariomycetes; order Xylariales; family Hypoxylaceae; genus Hypoxylon; species Hypoxylon sp. FL0543. Next base: position 855,341 of record MU394004.1, read on the forward strand.
TAGTATAGACGCGGCCGTCCTCAACTTGAGAGTCGCTCTAGAAAGAGAAAGACAGAGGGAATCGGCGGCTGCTTCTGAGTCGACTTCCACTACCGGCGAAGGAGGATTCCCTTCTTCTGCTACTCCTTCAGGCACCCCAACGACAACGCAGGTCCAATAGTATATGATCCGCGGATACAGATATGGCGCCTAGGACAATAATACCCCATAAGTACTACCCCTACTAGAGCTACTCGAACGTAGTATTGATATGAGTAGATTGGATAGCATCGGGATTGATTGCGATCAGCGATGGAAGAGTAAGGTGACTGCGCTCATCCTTTTTCTTTTTTTTTTTCCTTAGTCAAACCTCACGAGACTCATGGCTTGCATGATTGATACCCCTGGGCGGCTTTGATGGTTGGCAGGTAGCGAGTCCTGTGTAGGCTAGGTAGCTGAGGCACGGCGAGACAAACAATGTCTCGCCTGCTACGAAGCAAATGGAATAAGTCAGAGACGGCCAGCGTTCTTTATCCACCGATTGTGTGATACAAGTTTCGCCTAGGCCCGCCCTGCTAAGTCGTGTCCATTACCCCGGTCTGCGGATGCGGATGCTTGCGTATGATGTGCGTAGCCGGGGAATACGACCGGATAGAGTAGGCTTCTGGAAGTTGCCTTGCCGGGTTGTGATTGTAGGCTTCTGCTGCCCTCTGATGGTAAAGAGGTAGGTGGTCGAATGGTAGTAGCTGGACCGCGGACGATAAATACCTCTGTAGGTTATAGACAATGATGTCAATATGCTAGACTAAAGGTTTCCCATATCGGGCTCTAACATTAGCTTTTTCCTAGCTTGGGTTCGACTCTACTGCTCTCTCGACACCTACTCAATGGGAAGTGAATCGCCGGATACTATCTATATACTGATAACTTGAGTCGTTAAATGGACTTACGCACCCAAGAATATAACATGCTGATTAAGATGAACCTTCTCCGCGCAGGCAATCTTCCTTCTAACAAGCTATTTCCAAAGCTTCGAATTGCTATCACGCTAAGTAACGGTATCTAAGCTACACTGACTCTTTCCGAAGTACAAAAAGATGTTTATGATGGAACATGTCCGAGCCGTCAACAAACCGCGGGCTTTATGATAGGCTACCGAAGCCCGGGCGAAGGACTGCTGTTCTCCCTGCGAACGTGGCAAACGGGCCCATCGCGATCGCTCGCCGAACCGTCAGCCTTACGGGGTGTTGGTGGAACGGCGAGAAACGTGGCTCCCTGGTTGCGCGATGCCCAGGTGCTGTGGTTCTTGCTGTTGTTTGATCGTTCCAAGCGGTAATTGTTACGCCTTGTCTGCCTGCGCCTGGTGGCCACGTCATGCCGTGTTTGGGTCTCTCTTCCGCTACGTGATGTCTGCCTAGGTACCTATCTGATGTTTGAACCAGTGATGGCGGCCGAGCCGCAATGGCTGCGATTGCAGTTCCCGCTTGAGTCAAAAAGGGGTTCGTTCGTTCTCGATCCTCCGGGCTTAAGCTACCCTCGGACTTGTCCAGCGTCTACTGAGTAATTCAAGCCGGCCCCGCGGTGAAGAGATACTTTCCTCCTATTTCGCGCAATACTGCGGTAAGGGTAACAGCTGCCGCTTCAAGACCCTAAGCGACGGCCGGCATGTCGCTGTCGCCCTGGCAGCTCTGCTTCCACGCAGACCTCAAGTGCCGCGTGACATACTGCAACAACAAGCGCCTCATCAGCAACACGGTCTCGTCGCCATACTGCAGGCATCACTGCTGCACGGTCTGTCTCAAGTATAAGACGTGCTTCAAGCGCGGGCATGGAAGCGAAAGGATCTGCCATCACCGTAAGTTGCTCTCGTCCCTCTACCCTCAACCCCCAATACGAAGGGAGGAGGGAGGAATTCAGCGGGAGAAAGTCAGTAGAGATTTGGGCGTGAAAGAGACCTGAAGGAGCTGATCGCCAACGCCATGATTTTACCCTGCTCCAGATCGCCGCTGCGAACACGTCGTCGCGGGCCGAAGGTGCCGGGGCCCGAGAAAGGGGCTCGATCCGGAGTTCCGGTACTGCGCCGAACGTTGGTCTCTCCCTCTCCCCCCTCGCGCTTCCGCTTCATGGTCCATAGCCACTACTTATATATATCCCAATCCATATATATCTCTCAGCTAAAGAACCCGGTTTAGATGGCTGCGGATACGAAAGCTGCCGCGAGCCGCGCTCCAGGAAGCACCCCAACTCGCCGTACTGCGCACGGCACGCCTGCAGCGTCAAGGACTGCGACAAGCCCCGCGACGGCCCGGGGCTCTGCTGCAGGAAGCACACGTGCCAGAACCGCAACTGCTTGAACTGCGTTCACGGAGACTGCGCATCTTCTCATCGCCCCTCTGGCTCGCGCCGCTATTGTCATGGCCACCAGGTCTGCGAGGTGGACGAGTGCGAGCAGCTCGTCTTCATCGATGGTTCGAACCGCGCCGCCAAGTATTGTTTCCGACATTACTGCGCTCCGTCGCCGGGGTGTGCGGGACAGCGTGTCGAGGGCGAGGGCGCACAGGGCGTATGTCTCTATACTATTCCTACTTCTCATATAAATCTTCCCCGTTCTTTCTAGCCTTTTTTGTCTTGATAGCTGGCACTCTTTGGCGAGGCTGACTGAGAAGCTATTGCGTCTAAAATAATAGCCTACAAGGTATGCTCATGCTGACTTATTCCATGCCGCAGTGTCGCGACCACACCTGCGCACTATACCCGACCTGCACGAATCCGCGCGTCGACCCCGTCCGGGGGCTCTTCTGCGAGGACCACGAATGCACCGACGTAGGCTGCCGGAAGCAGAAGTACGACTCCGGGGGCGTCACGGGGGCAGCAGCAAGGACCGGAATCTGGTGTGCAGACCACATGTGCATGGCGGCGCTGACGCGGCGAGAAGACTGCATCAACAGGCGCGAGGGCTCGGCGACGAACCCGCTATACTGCGCCGACCACGAGCTATGCGAGGAGGTCGAGTGCACCAATTTCCGCGCTGTTAGGGGGAGGAACAGGCTGCAGACGCGGTGCGAGGAGCGTAAGTCCGCCCAGTTAACCCCTATCGCCTATTCTAACCCCCGTTTCCCAAGTCCGTCGCGTCCCGCCCCTTTAGACGTTCTTGTACTGCCTCCTTACTCTACTCACCTCCGCTCCAGATCTCCTAACCAAGTGCGCCTTCCCAAACTGCACTCTCGACGCCGAGAACGGCGTCGCTTCGTGCCGGTATCACACGTGCCGAGCCGGCGGATGTCTTGCCACGCTCTCCACCAACTCCGCCGCCACCATGTCGCTCTTCTGCGACGCGCACAGGTGCAGCGATCCCGGTTGTCCCAACCCGCGCTCGACTACAAACACTATGACCCCGCAGCTTGCTGGCAGGGAACCCAGTAGCGCGTTCTGCGTCGAGCATATCTACTTCAACCAATTGGGTATAGGCCGACGCAGACATCCCCGTAGTGGTCACCGCCACGGCTTCGGTGGTAGCGGCGGATGCGGTTTCTGTGGCTGGCACGGCGGTTGCGGTTGCGGAGGTGGAGGCGGTAACGACGACGATGATAGCGATGACGATGATTCCGACCACGACCATGGTTGCGGCGACGACGGTGATAGCGGCGGCGACAGTGGTCTTGGAGTAGGGGCAGACATTGGGGCCTGCCTCCGTTGTGGCGGCGTTGGTGATTGCGGTAGTCGTTGCAAAAAGAAACATTGCCAGAAGTGCGGAAAATGCTGAAATCTAGGGAGATGGATAGATAGATACCTGTATTCGTAGATCTGTGGCATAGATATACCTTCATCATATCACCAAGCGCTTTTCTGATAGGCGAGACTGCAACATTCGCCGCCAGGCTTTCTCACTGCTCCTACCGCTGTTAGCAGGATTCTGTCTCTTTAACAGTTCGACTCGCCGCTCTTCGACGCCTTCATACATCCAGGGCATACTTCGATGGACATAATTCTTCGCTGGCCTGTAAACCGGAGTCACTTGCTATGTTAACACAAACGCAACTCGAACAATATATTCCCTGCATAAAGCTCGTCAAATATCTTGCGTGTCCCGCTAGCCCCCCATTCCGATACTGATACAAGCTTCAGTGTCCATAAGCCAGAATTCGCCTGAAGCCATGACGAGTTCGTAAACCAATTAACACCGTCTCTAATGATACTGATCCCATGCATGAAACCTCGACCCCATGTAAAGATAACCCGCACTACACGGCCATATTCCTTCGTATCATATCATATCACATCACATCACAATGCAATCCTTTTCTTTTCCGCCGCCCGTCTGCGCAGAAGCAGTTCCGACTGGAACGGCGGGTACTCCACGTCCTCTACCCGGCGTACTAGGTCCGGCATTGCTTGGTCCGGGAATGATGGATCTCCTCCTAGGAGCCGCACTACTCGGACTGCTCTCCGGATGACTCGGGTGTCCCGCGGGCGGTACATACGGACTTGACTTGGAAGCCTGCTCGTAGCTTGGCGGCGCATCATCTACGCTCTCGTCTGCCGGCCGATGGGTGGTTGAGGCTGGTGGAACCAAGGGCCTGACCTGCTGTGCCGGTCTACCTCGACTAGCTAATGTGCTCGTGGACTGGTTAGCAGAACTGGCCCTAGCTGGAGGTACTGGTGCACCACCGCCCCTACTAACGGAACCGCCACGGCCATGGGTCCCGCGAGATGATGGAGTGCTTTGCCGGCCTTGCTGTTCGATAAACTGTTCCGAAAGTTGGCTTTCGCGACGGCGGGCAGCTTGTTCTGCGCGATGGCGCTCCTCTTCCTCCTCTTGGAGCTGCAAGGCCAATGCTAAATCCCGGTCTTCCTGTTCATGCTTCGGCGAAAGCGCGGCGCCAGGTCCTGTTTCGCTTTGGCGGCCGTTTCGCGAGCGTCGGTTTTGAACTGTTTGCCACTCACCCTCCTGCGCGTTGCTACTGGATCCTGTCTCGGAATAATAGGCACCTGGAACGCTCCCGGATTGTCGCTGGTGCTGGGGGCCACCAACTACGCGGAAGTCGCCAGAGAAGAACTCGGTCCGCTCGCCTCTAACGTCGACGAGAGATTCCCAAACGACTTCATCGTGCGTATAGTAGCCAGCATCTGTAACTAAAGTATAAAGTCTGAGAGTCTGCGGATGTCGATACAGAGTAGAAAAGTGGTCGTTACGAAATAGGATGGATACTGTCCCCGGGCTCATGGTTTTGGTGATGACCTCAAGACCCCATGGAGTGAGTTGAGTGGCATATGTAGTGAGAAAGGACTTTATAATGATAATATCCTGATATAGTTGCTGCTCTTGCTCAGTAAGACCTGTCTCCGAGTTGCTGAGCTTGTCCTCGAGCTCTTCTTCCCGGAATAATATGCTTTGCACGTCGTCATAAGACGAGGCCTGCCTGCTGAAGGAGTCGTAAACTGGGTCATCTTTTGGGGGTAGCCAGCCATGTATAAGAGGGATGGAAAATGTCGCGTAAAGTTTCATGTCCTGCGTGTTTTCGAACGTTCCAGGAATAAGTTCTTCACGGTCCGAAGGTCGGATATGCGGAAGAGTTGCCTGTTTATGAGCAGCCACAGTTTCGGGACTTGGAATGAAACGTGGGTTAACATTCATGCCGGTATGGAGACCCTTTAGGAAACTATATAGTTCAGACATATCTGGTAAGGACACATCCGGGTTGGTGTGGCGATGGGTCATAAGCTCATCGAAGACGGCTTCAAGGAGGAAATCCAGACTGATTTGTTCGCGAGATCTCAACGTTTCAACCAGATTTGAATTTGCCTGCGTAGCAGGAGTCGTAAGTGTTAGCGCGTTCACGAGCGCAACCAGAGGGCACGGTCCATTGGCGTTCTGCACCAGTATAGGTGATTTCCGAGGATTTTTAGCCGCCGTCGCATCGAACCAGTTGATATTCTTGATTTGGTACGTTTCTGATTTACTCGCAACGCTTGGTGGGTGCGGTCTTGGTGGTTGCGACGGCAGATTCTCATTTGATGCTCGCCGCGGCGGCAAGGCTGGCGGTGCTTCTACGACGGCTGAGCTCGTCGCTCCCTTCGGTCCCTGCTCATCTGCATCCACAAAGTTCTCCCAAGTGCTCTGTTTTGATAGAGTTCCCGGTGCCGGCTCCGGCAGGGGCTCGTGGTCGATTAGGTTCCAGCCGTCCACCGTTTCGGATTGCACTTGCGAGGCTTGTAAGTCTGGTTGTTTACCTTTGTTGTTGATTCCAACATCATCCCAAGCATGCTGATCCTCGAAGATCTCTTCCGCTTCCTGGGACCTGTCTGGCAATGGCTGCAGCGACGGCTTTGCAGGCGCATCGTCCCATGGCTGCGGTTCGGCTTCGGCGGGTAAGGGTAGAGTGGCTGAAGGGGTCGAGGCTGGACCTGTAGACGGCACTCTTGACGAAAAACCCGAGTCCCAAACATTACTCTTAGTCTCCTGATCGGACAAGGACGGAGGCGGAGGCGGTTGCGGATTACTGGAAGCCCGGGGCTCGGCCAGTGCTGGCTGCCACGGGTTTGTACTCGTTTCGGGTTCGGAGATGTGTAGTTGGGAGAAGGCATCCGTCGGTACAGCAGGCGGCGGTGGAGGAGCGTTTGAAGACGTATCAGGTATGTTCTGGCTGTCTGGACTGGCTTGGCTTGTAGATGCAGCCTGTACCGGTTTTCGCTTAAAAGGGTTTGTCTCAAAACGTACCCCTCCTGGCCAGAGAGATTTGGGCATCTCGTCAGGCTTGACCTTAGGGTCGGTCACAGATGCTATGCCGTTATTCCTATTATGGTCATCCCAAGGGTTCTCTTCGTCCTGGTGGTAGCTCGGGGTCTTGGGGACAGTGCCAGGTCGGAGCGTGTCAGGCACGTCTTGTATTGTGCTATCGCTCCCCGCAGGATTCGTGCCACTATGCTGTGCAGGTACCGAATCGTCCTTGGCCCATACTCTTTCTGAGTCCGGTTCGGAATCGCTTGCAGACCACAACTCTTGTCTTACACCTTGTATACTGACGGCGGGGACAGAGGTACTCGTGTTTGCCGAGGCATTGTCGGGAAGCGGCTTGCGTGCGACCATGGTGATATTTGGACGTCTTGAATACCGCCGAATAATTGTTGGTTAGACAGTGGCCGTCTTCCCTCTCGGGTTGGTGTGTTTGAGGGAGGCCTTCCAAGTACAAATCTCGCTAACCGTGGGGAAGGTAGCAATCATGAAGCTCGGGATTGCGTCATCACCGTGATGCTTAGGACGATAGGGATAGAAGTGATGCGGCGACTCAAAACGAAGGTCAGTGGGAGGGTATATGTAGACGAGTGCCTAGAGTTTCGAGGGTTTAAGACGACAAAGGTAACAGTTATCTAGGTACTATAGTGAGAGAGTACGCAAGAGGTAGGCAGCAGTATATTCAAAAGGTAAAGGTTGGTAAGTACCTAGGTACGTAGTGTATGTACTTGGGGTGTTTGAGCCAGTAGCGCAGAATACAAGGGTCTTACAAGCTGACAAGCAAACGGCCCTACCAATGGTGTCACTCTGCAAATTTAGCGTTCAAATCATCTTACAATGTGTGGCGAGTAACGAAATTCGTCAGCTCCAATTCGAGTATGAGCCACAAGTGACACGCTCAGCCACATTTGGCCATCGTTCATGACGCAGCTTTATCGACCCAGACTTATAGACTTGAAGTTTCGACTCTAATTCTGAGTTTTGGCACATATTCAGTCCTTTTTACTTCCCTATAAAAAAGGAAAACAAAGAAAGAAGAAAAGAAAAAGGGACATTGCCCAGACGCTTGTACCTGGCTAACTCTGCATAACGAGCCTCCAGCCTGAGTATTATGCAAGCATTATTTATGAAATGTTTCAATATCCCCCGCCACTCCACATTCAACTTGGAGACCGACATTGTGGGGATGGAGATGGATCCATTCGGACTCTTGAATGTATTAAAGTCTACATAATGCTGTTATTGTCCCATCATCCCACGTACCTATCCTCTTTGCGCCTGTGTACTGTATTCTCCGCACTGGGGTTACCCAGTGGTCGAGTGGATTGCGGAGTCTGGTACCTGTAGGCTGTATGGGCGCCCCCTTATACATGTAGCCAGCCTTATACCCTTGTCGGATGCATATGTACATTTCACCTTTTTCCGCTCCGGCTATGTACCTTGATCCACCAGAGTACTTCGAAAGGTACCTTACCCTTTCAGGGACATTCGATGTCATGGTTACATTGGTGAAATCAACATTTATTCCTGGCAAGAATCCCATAATCTCGCCGACTTCGTGTTTTCTCAAGTGTTTGCGAAACTTAGCTCCATAAACCCACAGTCTTATCCAGCGATCCCAAACAAATCAAGTCCAAGGTTGAACCGAGTCCCGCGCTACTCATCATGGCCATCGTTCAAGATTGGCTCCCAGCGAGCCAAGAGAATTATGAAAAGATCCTGTTCTGGTGGAAGCTATACCCTCTGGTAGGATTCGCAGCTTTCAACTTTTGCCCAGAGCCAAACTAACCTGTCAACTAGCTGGCGTCATTTCAATGGTTCGTCTCGTGGTATGGCATGGGAAAGACCTCGGTTCAGAGTAAATTCAACATACCCGGACGAATCGCTTGGATGACGATGGAGGTCCCGGGCTTCACTACGCTCCTATACATTATGAGCACACTTCCAGCTCAGCACGGCATCACCGACCTGCCATGGCAGAACAAAGTCCTTGCTGGCCTCTTTGTCATCCACTATACATACCGTGCTGTCCTCTTCCCCATCATCCAGCCTTCCATGTCCCCCATCCACGTGCTCGTTTGGGCTAACGCCATCATCTTCCAACTGTGCAACGCTACCTGCCTGGGCAGCTGGTTGGCAGCATATGGCCCAACCACCCAGGAAGAGTGGAAAGCCCAGAACTGGTCTGTTCTGCAGTTTTCTATCGGTTTAGTCTTGTTCTACGTCGGGCTCACCGCCAACTACTTCTCAGATGAAGAGCTGCGCGAGATACGCCGCGCTGAGCTGCGTCGTCAGGCCAAACTCAAGCAGCAGGGCAAGACTGTCGACAAGCACTACGAAGTGCCTCAGAATGGGCTCTTCAAGTACATGCTGTATCCCCATTACTTCATGGAATGGGTTGAATGGCTGGGTTACTGGATTGCTGCCGGTGCCGCTTGCACCCCTGCGAGATGCTTCTTGGTCAACGAGTTTTTCGCCATGCTTCCCCGCGCCGTATCGGGCGGAAAGTGGTATAAGGAGAAGTTTGGAGAAGACAAAATCAAGGGGAAATACGTCATTATTCCCGGAATCTATTAACAATGGCTCGTATCGCTCAATCCAAAGTGTTCCGCTCGCACCCAGCCAACTCCAAATCAATTCCGGAGGATCATGTTCATGGATCCGGTGCGCATATCATGACCGCGGCAGGATCAATAATTCCACTCATTTACTCCCCTCTTGGCGTTCATGAATTCTGTTTTTAACTCCTGCAATAGTTCTACATACAATAATTACCTGCCTAGGTATATAGAGAAGCTCTATTTGATAGTACAAATAAAGGAAGGGGGGGGGGGGGGGGGGGGCGGGGGGTATTTAACCAAATATTCGCCCCCAACCCAAAGGAGTTCGGTGCACATTTTGTTTATTTTGAGGTAAAAAAAAAAAAAAAAAAAATTTAAAC